>CM040245.1:110159344-110180333 GCA_022545495.1 Chrysanthemum lavandulifolium | reverse complement strand
AATAGACCAAGGCTAATTTTGACACTTTTGAAATTCCAAGGATTAAATATGACCATTTAACAAAATCCAGGACCAAACCGAAATTTCTCAAAATTTTGGAACTTTTCACCAAAGGACTAAATTTTACAACTTATGATTTAAAAGGACCTTTGGTGATTTTTCTTATAAAATAAGTGCCTAGGACCGATTTTGCCATTTTCTGAAAGTTCTGGGACCGAAACGCAATTATGCAAATTTTGCTCGTTTTCATCCGATTTTGAACATTTTGCATCTCAAACATATAAATGCAACTTTGGAATATTTTCAGATTTTGATGCATTTCTGAGCATTTTAAACGCTTTTGCGTTCAGATTTGACTAAAAATGATGAGTATTTACACACTCATCATTGCTCAACTTGTGAGCAAACGGGCCAAACCGTAGAACGGACCCGTGTTATGGTCCATGACTTCCAAGAAGAAATGAGGTTCATCCTCAATCACATCCTTGAGCGTCTCAACGCTCTTTCTCATCCACCATCACTTTAGGATGGTTTTAGAATAGTCTTTCTTTTGTTTACTTTCTTAGGATAGTTTTTATTTCTTGTACTAAAAACACATCATTGTGTTCTCTTTTCATGATCTTTACTCATGAAAAATTTTAACTAATGAATGTTGTTTATTATATTGTTGGTGTCATTACATAGTGTTTGGAAATGCTTGTGAATGATCATTATTACTAACATTTTTTTGTAACTTTATTTTCACAATCCATGTATCTTCCCATTAAAGCACCCAATTTAGGGGGAGCTTTGAACAAGGAGGAGATAATAGCATGGGCTCATTACATTCCGCGATAGCCTCTTCTTTTGTTGAGACAAAAGGGGAGAAAATATAGAACTTTGAAATTATTTATATTTGACTTTTCGTAAAAGTCAATCGCATACATTTGACTTTCTAAAAGTCAAACAGAACCCTCATTGATAATACTTGACTTTTCTTAAAAGTCAAACGCATACTTTGACTTTCTCAAAAGTCAACATCATGCATCAACTAGTGAATTCTTTGACTTTCATAAAAGTCAAATTTCATACACTTGCATTATCATTTCCTTTTCAAGTTCTAAAACTAATATTTTTATAACTCTTGTACAAACTTTGTTTCTTTTATAAAATAAAATTTATATTTTGTCCTCAACAAAAGGGGGAGATTGTTAATACAAATATCGCCATTAAACGTTATTTATATTTTTGATCTTTGCCTAAGTTTTGTTAACGACAAAAGTAAATTTAATTTATAAAAGCTTAAATCTTGTCAAGTTTATTAGATATTAAGACAAGCTTTCTCAAACAATATATTCATCATTCAAGCATTTACATTTATGATTAGTAACATCTTGATATGACTCTAATCATTATGTATGATAGTAGTTTGTAGAATGTGTTAGGTTCTTAAAACCAAACACTACTTAAGCATTTTCATATTTCTATAAATAGTAATACAACATTTGACATCATGTATTACATCATGGAAATCATTAGAAGATTCCATTAGATATTTTGTGAAGATTTGTACTCTTCATATCTTGCACAATCTCACTTAGATAGAGTTGACTTTGGCAAGATTTGATATCTTGGTGTCGGACCGCGGTACCAAAATGGTACACAGGCGGAGCCCTTTTAAGGGTCCGCCGTCCGTGGACGCTCCTCGTCCATTTGGCTATAAATAGCAATGCCAAGCCAAGTAGTTTCTCATCCCTTTCCAACATACTTTCATACATATCTTCTCTCTAACCTTTCTAACTCGGTTTCATATCATATTAGTGATCTCTTTGTAGCAAAGAAGATCAAGTCATATTCAAGCTTCAACGATAAGTTGGAAGTCTTGTTTGTTTAGTGTTGTATGATCTAGTGTTGATCCATACTTCATTGTTGTATCAAACCATCATAATCTTGTGAGTGTGAGTGGTTAGTATTTTAGTCCTCAAAATACATTGTGTGTGGGAGTAGTTGTACCCTTGGAAAGAACTCGACATCTAGCTTAGTGTCTAAATAGTGTGTTTAAATGTAAAGGTTTTCTCCGCAGTGAAAGGAGCTTGTTGACTAGTGAAGTTAAACTCGAGTGTGAGACTCGGGGAGTGGAGTAGGGCAAGGAAAAAGAGTCCTTGTAGGCCGAACCACTATAAACAACTTGTTGTGGTTTGATCATCTCTTTCCTTATTTACTTATTACACATTGCTTGCATATTTCATTAACATACCAAGATCAATATCAATTGATCTTTCAATAAGTTTCAAAACAAAGTTTTAATTGGTAAACTATTCAACCCCCCTTCTAGTTTTCTACAGACTTGTCCGGGACAGGTAATAATTTCAAGCTAGTTCGCTAGTGAAGTAAACGTGTCTCGCAAAAGACTTGTCCGAATAGAATGTACCTGATCCGTTCCAAACCGTCAAGTTTTCTCACACAAGCCGGCCACTTGTGAATGGCCGACCGTAAGAAACTTAAAACGGCTCAGAAACGAACTCAATGAAGATCAGGAGAGTATAGGGTTTCCCCGGGTCGTTATGTCCCAGCGAGCTATGCGAAGAATCACCAAACGTATAGTGATCGAGAGATTTGAACGGAAAAAAGTGATTTGTGATTATTATAACTACAGAAAAAGTCTATAAATTACAACGGCTTAAATGCAAATTAAAGGAAATTAAAAGATAAAAAAATATTAAATAAACGCTATCACTATTTGCAAAATGATGTTTTGATTTTATGTTTTATAAAATCAATTAAAAACTACGTAACGCATAAATGAAAATGTGAAATCAAGCGTTATTAATCCTAAAAATATGAAAATGATATTTTACAAACCTAATGATAAAAGAAAATTTTAGAAAAAGAAAACTATTTTTTAACTATTTATCTAATTATTATTAATTAAAAACTATTTTACTTATTAAATAATAACCTAAAATCCAAGAAAATATGAAATAAAGGTAGAAAAATAAAATTATGACTTGGAAAAATCTAAAATAACAAAAGAGAATTTTCAAAACTATTTTTGTATTTTTCTCAATATTTTTGTATTTTCTATGAATTAAAAACTATTAAAAACTAATTAAATTGCTTAAAATACAAATTTAACTAAGAAAAAATTTGGAAAATATTTTTTGTCTTTTATATTTATCTTAACTTAAGAAAATGAAAAATTATTTTTTGAACCTTTTCTCGATTTATTTGTATTAAATGCTAATTAAAAAGTGCTAAAAATTGATTAAAATGGAGAAAAATACCAAACAGACCTAGAAAAATCTGAAAAATTCAAGATAAACCTAAAATAATATTAGGAATCTAGGAAAAATAGAAAAACAGTGGGTTGTGTGTGGGATTATGCAACTGCAAAGCAAGTGCTTATAGAATAAGCACTTGCAATAAGCCAAAAGCTTCCAAATGGGCACCACACTGAAACAGAAGCTACACTAAGCTATAACTACCCAAAAGGAACCAATTACAACTATTCTAAACATCTGAATTGCAAGCTACAAAGATATGGAAGATTTGAGCTTATGAGCTAAAACAGGTTGAGGCAACCACTTTTAAGCTAGAGCACAAGCCACCCAAATAAGCTAAACTAAAAAACAGATGAAGGAACCTAAAGCAGACCTGGGCAAGAGCTTGTAAACCAAAAGACAGACCTAGAAAAGCTCTTGGGAGCTTGTGACAAGTCAGCAAACCCTCGCAAACTCGGTGAATCTTGAGTCGGTTGCACAGGCATATTAAGCCCATTTGACAAGCCTTTTCAAGCTTATAAAAATTTACAAAATATACAAAATCACAACAATAAACTAGACCGCTTGAACTTTTAAAGCCACAAGTTTCATTTGATTTGGCTCAGAACTGAGCTCATGAAAATTCACCCTAGTTAGGCCCAAACCGAAGTTTTCAAGTTTTTGACTTTTTAGCAGATTTGGAGTTTTGACTTAATTGAGATTTGAACTCAATTTGTGGATTGAAAATGACATTAAATGATGAAATAGAACTAATGCAATCTAACTCTATGTAATTTAAACACAAATGAGCTTTTGCTTTTGAAAATCCAAGCGCTAAGAGTAAAGACAGTTAATTGTGAAGTTTGACTTTTAGAGTCTGCAGATGCAAATGAAGATGAATTGAGTCTAAATGAACTCAATAGACCTAGAACAATAATCCTCACCCACGAGCGGACCTAAAACACGATCTAGCAAAGAATCCAAACACACCTTAATTGACTTATTTGCAAGTTAGATGAGCTAAACACTGAACTAGCATAAATTATCACTTATACCGAGTTTGATTATCCTAATTACTACCGCTTAAACAGTCTAAACTATTAATTGCCAAAGATACAAATACAAGCATAATATGCAAAAATGAAAATGAGATAGAGCACTCACAAATAACCAAATGATTAACCACTCATACCGAACCATAAATAAACTATTTGAAGCTATTCAAACCAAATCAAGGCTCGAACACCCCAAACCATTTCCAATTCCATTTGAGCTCACAGTTGACTTTTGTTGACCATATGACAAATTTGTTTGAAAATGATCCCCAAGCTTATCAAAAGCTTTAATAGACTTGATTAAACATGTTTGATCTTAAAATAAGTGATAGAAGCTTGGCACTTAACACATTTGAAATTGCATAAATGAGAGAAAACTTAAAAATAAGAAACTTGACCAAATTGTGAATTACTACTAAAATTTGATTGAAACCGATACAAATACTTGAGTTTAATACAAGGAAACTTGAAAATACAATTTAACACTTACTTAAGATTAAATAAAACGACATATAATGAAACTAAAACTAACTATCGCCTTGTTGCTTCACTCATCTCTTTTATACACCAACTCTCCTTCTTCCTCCCTTCGAGCAAATCCCATCCATCTTTGAGGCCTTTGGATCACCGGAGACAATCTTGGCCATTGATCACATTTTATGGAAACTTAATATATGCGGGAGAGAGATTGAGTGTTTGGGAGGGATGCAATTAATGTATCTTGGAGGGTAGTTGAGGTGGAGTGATAATAGAGGAGATAAGGTGAAATGGGGATGGGAAGCCCGGTTTTGCAGGTGAGCAAGTGGGAAGGAAGACTTATCAAGGGCAAAAGGGGTTGATCGATTTGACCAAGGGTATTAATAGCGGGGGTCCAAAAAGGTAATTGGTCGGGGTTCAAAAGAATGGCAGGGTCCAATTGGGTATTGACAAGTCCAAAGGGTGTAAAGGCTTATATGGCAAGGACTAATTTGCAATTTCTGAAATATCAAGGACTAAATCTGCCAAATTTTCAAAATTGCTCCAAGGGACTAAACTTGACATTTTCAAATTTCCAAGGGCCTTTTTTGCCAAATTTTAAACTTGGAGGACCAAACTTGTAATTTCTCAAAACTTTTGACATTTTTCACCAAAGGACTAATTTTGACAAGTTATGATTTTAAAAAGACCTTTGGTGATTTTTCTTTGAAATTAAGTGCTCGGGGACTATTTCGACAATTTTTGAAACTGGGGACTGAATCGCCAATTATGCAAACTTAGCTCATTTTTCATCCGATTTTGAACATTTTGCATCCGAAACATATAAAATGCAATTTTGGAATATTTTCAAGATTTTGATGCATTTAGCATTTTAAACGCTTTGCGATTCAGATTGACCCAAAATGATGAGTATTTACACACTCATCAATCCCCACACTAAACTATTGCTAGTCCCTAGCAATCTTTTGAGAAAACTTAATGGATTTGAATCTCTTACCAAAAGCCATTACTCGAGTAGCCAAATGTTTCAGCTCAAGTAAGAACTATGGTACACTCATAACCATGTGATTTTGAGCAAACCACCGACTTCCAACGGATTTGATTTGTCTTTACCAAGCCGCTTGCTCGGACTAGCCAACTCTTAGATAAATTATCAATATTATCTTTGGTGAGCTGATTACCAATTATGGTTTTTCCATCGCCTTTACCACAAGCCATAAACTTCGGGCTAGCCAACTCTTCACTAATTAAAGATATGGTGAGTTAAATACCATACAATTTTGGGCAAATTGCAAGTCGTAAACGGATTTGATATATCTTTACCAAGAGCCGCTTTGCTCTCGGATTAGCCAACTTTTGTTTATTAGACATGGCGGATCGATAACCATAAGTCGAGTAAGTGCAAAACACTTACTCCAAAAAACAATTTGGCCAAAACGGGAATTAGGCGGTATAATTATATGATAAAATTCGTGAGAATTCCCCCACACTTAGAAATGAATATTGCCTCAATATTCAAATACCACGGTTATGCCGAAACAAAGAATGTAAAAGGGAAATACTACGCCATTATTTTAAAAGATTTTTTTTTTTTTAATAGCGGGGCAACTCCCCACACTAGGGTGGTAGAAAGGGTAAGAAGATGTAAATACGGGTGAAACCCATATAGTGTGTGCTATTTTTGATTACCGAGTCGCTAGCTTGACTCGACCCGCATTAATTTGGTCATGGGAAGTAAGTGGAAGAGACAATCTCCATCGGACTTTCATTCAAGATGTTCGACAAACATTTGAAGCACGTGAAAGTTCCACACCGATGAGATATACATAGAACCGCTCAAAATGATAAATGAAAATGCCGGGTCAAAGATAGTGTCTTCATTCCGAAGGAGTGAAGATGAAGAGAAATCACAAGATATTTGAGGAAAGGAAGAAAGATTTTGATAACAATCAAGATCCATTCTTCATCCTCAAATGTAGATATATCGGGAGGAAGGGTGAGGGTAGTATCATTAATAAGCAAACTCGTATGATAGAGTACACCTTTCTCGAGCCAATATCATCCTCAAGATCGAAATAGAAATGATCATGTTCCGGAGGAGATATGTCATGAGAGAGTTCACCGGAGAACTCTTCATGAAGAGAATCATTCACATGGAGTGAAATTGTGAACTCTTGTTCCATTGCGGCTCATTATTATCCTTAACCGAGTATCAAAGAGTGGATTCTCAGAAATTAAAGTGAATTCAGTCGAATTCAAATAGAGGATTAGTGAAAGTTGTTTTGAATGTTTCGGGAACAGTGATCAATATTCTCTATTGACCTGTTGGGATAAGAAGTGAGTGAACGATCATGATCAAGGAGGCTTTCGCCTCTCTCGGATCGGTTTCAAATCATTACTTTCCGATGAAAGTGGACGATGTGAGTGAGTTCACCGAGAACTCCTCAAGAAGATGATCAACATCGATTGAGGAAGCGATGCCTCAACATACTCGATGTTTCCATAAGAAGCATAATCGTCGCTATAATCGGAGAAAGTTTCAAAATGATCTTTTGAACACTCAAGAGGGAAAGAGAATCACACATATGATCGAAGTTCCCGTGACTCTCTCGATTGGGACAAGGTTCTCAACACTAGACTTTATGAATTAGTCCGATTCCTTTTCGTGAACAAGGTCAAGATGCTCATCCCCATGTTTAGAGAGTAAGTGGGAGCTTGGTGTGATAGCGCTTGTTTGAGAATGAATCTCAACTGCATGGGATATCAACCGATCGAGGGACTTGAGAAATATTATCTTTAAAAGGATAAAACTCTCCTCGTCATCGCCATATAGAAATGCCTTGAGAAATAAGAAACGCCTGTAGAGCCGCATGCTCTAGGACTAATAATTCTTCCCTAGATTGGCGGGCCTCTCGTTCTTCAAGCAATTCTCCCATGGTCTTTCACCACTCACTTGATTCTTAAAGTTACTAATCATATCATCAAGTGTTTTCATTATGGTTTCAAAATTTTGGGAGATTTCTTGAGACAACGGCTCGTGGAGTTTGAACCGTATGGTGCTTGTGGAGGTTGGAAATTATCAAACCAGTAAGAGTCATGATTGTTACAAGGAAATGGGTTCCCTATTTGACAATCGAGTGAAATGGGGACCTCCACAAGATTCACAACAAGAAACTGCTGAGTCCGGATCGGTGAAGTATATGGATATTGGTCATAACCAAAGTTCGAGCATCACAGAAAACTGCTCATAGACAAACGTGTTTCCGGATTGACACTCAAATCCTTGGTGAGGACCTCCACAAAATTCACAGAGATATGTTGATTATCCAAGATAAGTCGGGCTGTGGTGGGTAATTGGAAAAGTTTGAGGGTCGTTAAATGAGTTCGGATTATGATCATAATCAAATGAATTCCTCGAACCACAAAACAAACAACTCCCGTTATGAATATCATTACCACATTGTACACACGTACACCAACGATGTGGTGAACCAAAAGAGGCTCACCACAACCGACGCAAGGAATAAACGATTTCATTTGAGAGTTATGAGAAGGAATCGTTTATTCAAAGAATCAACAAAACCAACATGGTGATCCGAATGACTATCAAGTCTCAAGAGCATTTTGAAAAATCCGAGGTGGGACAAGTGGTGTGCTCGAGAGCTAGCAATTTCCACCACTCCGTTATGGTCTCTCGGTTCGGTTCTTGAGAACGTGAAGTTTAGGCAAGTCATTCTTGCTAGTCACCGTCTAAATTTCGCATGTTTGCTTTTAACCGTAAATCGTGAAAGTTTAGGATCAATTCTAGACGCTTAGGAGCAATTGAGGGTTTAGATCTTTGGATAACCGTAGGTTGGACATTTTAGCACTTCCATTATCGGAGGAAGTACCGTCCTTTGTCACCCCGGTTTCTCGCTCCATTTCCCTCGCAGAATTAATGGATCATCACGAACAACACGAATTCTTGACATTTGCGATAAAGTCTCAAGTTTTTCAACTTCGTCCTGCAATCGTCGTAGTCGAGAGATTCCATGAGAATAGAAGAAGTTAGAATCAAATGGATGAGGGTAAAGGGATAAAGAATCAAAGAGGGTGAGAGGGTAAAGAGGAATATTTTGGTATTTTGAAAACATGATGTGAAAACAAAGAATGAAAATCTTTTGGGTTTTGATTTTATAAGAAAATATAAATACATACTGATGGTATGAACAATGAGTGAATATTCAAATCACTAATCGCTAAGCGTAAGATAATTAGCACAACTCCCGTGGCGCCAAAAATTTGATCCGTTCCAAACCGCTGTTTTCTCACACAAGCCGACCACTTGTGAATGGCCAATCGTAAGAAACTTAAAGCGGCTCGTAAACGAACTCAATGAAGATCGGAGAGTATAGGGTTTCCCGGTCGTTATGTCCCAAATGAGCTATGCGAAGAATCACCAAACGATAGTGATCGAGAGATTTGAACGGAAAAAGTGATTTGTGATTATTATAACTACGTAAAAAGTCTATAAATTACAACGGCTTAAATGCAAATTAAAGGAAATTAAAAGATAAAAATATTAAATAAACGCTATCACTATTTGCAAAATGATGTTTTGATTTTATGTTTTAATAAAATCAATTAAAACTACGTAACGCATAAATAAAAATGTGAAACTGAAGCGGATTAATCCTAAAAATATGAAAATGATATTTTACAAACCTAATGATAAAAGAAAATTTTAGAAAAGAAAATTATTTTTTAACTATTTATCTAATTATTATTAATTAAAAACTATTTTTACTTATTAAATAATAACCTAAAATCCAAGAAAATATGAAATAAAGCTAGAAAAATAAAATTATGACTTGGAAAAATCTAAAATAACAAAAGAGAATTTTCAAAACTATTTTGTATTTTTCTCAATATTTTGTATTTTCTATGAATTAAAAACTATTAAAACTAATTAAATTGCTTAAAAATACAAATTTAACTAAGAAAAATTTGGAAAAATATTTTTTGTCTTTTATATTTATCTTAACTTAAGAAAAATGAAAAATTATTTTTGAACCTTTTCGATTTATTTGTATTAAATGCTAATTAAAAGTGCTAAACATTGATTAAAATGGAGAAAATACCAAATGCACCTAGAAAAATCAAAATTTTAAGATAAGCCTAAAATAATATTAGGAATCTAGGAAAAATAGAAAACATTGGGTTGTGTGTGGGATTATGCAACTGCAAAGCAAGTGCTTATAGAATAAGATCATGAATAAGCCAAAAGCTTCCAAATGGGCACCATATTGAATGAAGCTACACTAAGCTATAACTACCCAAAAGGAACCAATTACAACTATTCTAAACATCTGAATTGCAAGCTACAAAGATATGGAAGATTTGAGCTTATGAGCTAAAACAGTCGAGGCAACCACTTTTAAGCTAGAGCACAAGCCACCCAAATAAGCTAAACTAAAAAAGCAGATGAAGGAACCTAAAGCACTGGCAAGAGCTTGTAAACCAAAAGATGCACCTAGAAAAGCTCTTGGGAGCTTGTGACAAGTCACTTAAACCCCGTGCAAACTCGTGAATCTTTGAGTCGACTGACAGGCATATTAAGCCCATTTGACAAGCCTTTTCAAGCTTATAAAAATTTACAAAATATACAAAATCACAACAATAAACTAGACCAGGTTGAACTTTTTAAAGCCACAAGTTTCATTTGATTTGGCTCAGAACCGAGCTCATGAAAATTCACCCTAGTTAGGCCCAAACCGAGTTTTCAAGTTTTGACTTTTTAGCGATTTGGAGTTTTGACTTAATTGAGATTTGAACTCAATTTGTGGATTGAAAATGACATTAAATGATGAAATAGAACTAATGCAATCTAACTCTATGTAATTTAAACACAAAATGAGCTTTTGCTTTTGAAAATCCAAGCGATTAAGAGTAAAGATGCAGTTAATTGTGAAGTTTGACTTTAGAGTCCGCAGATGCAAAATGAAGATGTAATTGAGTCTAAATGAACTCAATAGACCTAGAACAATAATCCTCACCCACCGAGCGGACCTAAAACACGTATCTAGCAAAGAAATCCAAACACACCTTAATTGACTTATTTGCAAGTTAGATGAGCTAAACACCGATCTAGCATAAATTATCACTTATACCGAGTTTGATTATCCTAATTACTACCGCTTTAAACAGGTCTAAACTATTAATTGCCAAAGATACAAATACAAGCATAATATGCAAAAAATGAAAATGAGATAGAGCACTCACAAATAACCAGCTGATTAACCACTCATACCAGAACCATAAATAAACTATTTGAAGCTATTCAAACCCAAATCAAGGCTCTGCAACACCCCAAACCATTTCCAATTCCATTTGAGCTCACAGTTGACTTTTGTTGACCATATGACAAATTTGTTTGAAAATGATCCCCAAGCTTATCAAAAGCTTTAATAGACTTGATTAAACATGTTTGATCTTAAAAATAAGCTGATAGAAGCTTGGCACTTAACACATTTGAAATTGCATAAATGAGAGAAAACTTAAAAATAAGAAACTTGACCAAATTGTGAATTACTACTAAAATTTGATTGAAACTGATACAAATACTTGAGTTTAATACAAGGAAACTTGAAAAATACAATTTAACACTTACTTAAGATTAAATAAAACGACATATAATGAAACTAAAACTAACTATCGCCTTGTTGCTTCACTCTCATCTCTTTTATACACCAACTCTCCTTCTTTCCTCCTCCGAGCAAATCCCATCCGCTTTGAGGCCTTTGATCACTGGAGACAATCTTGGCCATTGATCACATTTTGGCGGGAAACTTAATATATGCCAGTGGAGAGAGATTGAGTGTTTGGGGAGGGGATGCAATTAATGTATCTTGGAGGGTAGTTGAGGTGGAGTGATAATAGAGGAGATAAGGTGAGCTGGGGGGATGGGAAGCCTGGTTTTGCAGGTGAGCAAGTGGGGAAGGAAGACTTATTGGCGGGCAAAAGGGGGGGTTGACTGGGATTTGACCAAGGGGTATTAATAAGCAGGGGGTCCAAAAAGGTAATTGGCTGGGGTTCAAAAAGAATGGCAGGGGTCCAATTGGGTATTGACAAGTCCAAAGGGTGTAAAGGCTTATATGGCAAGGACTAATTTGCAATTTCTGAAATATCAAGGACTAAATCTGCCAAATTTTCAAAATTGCTCCAAGGGACTAAAAGTGACAGGTTTTAATAATATAAGGACTAAACTTGACATTTTCAAATTTCCAAGGGCCATTTTTGCCAATTTTTAAACTTGGAGGACCAAACTTGTAATTTCTCAAAACTTTTGACATTTTTCACCAAAGGACTAATTTTGACAAGTTATGATTTTAAAAGGACCTTTGGTGATTTTTCTTTTGAAATTAAGTGCTCGGGGACTATTTCGACAATTTTGAAACTGGGGACTGAAACCGCCAATTATGCAAACTTAGCTCATTTTTCATCCGATTTTGAACATTTTGCATATGAAACATATAAATGCAATTTTGGAATATTTTCAGTATTTTGATGCATTTCGAGCATTTTAAACGTTTTGCGATTCAGATTGACCCAAAAATGATGAGTATTTACACACTCATCGGTACCATTCGAGAAACTCTTGGTAGACATGAACTCGACGGGTTTGACAACCTTCGAGGTTTGTCTACACCTTCAAGGTAGTTATTAGAGCTAGTTGTCACCTAAAACCGACAATGTAACTCTTTAACTATGCAACGAACCGTGTCATGGGGATTGTCTATCTTGAGTTGATCAATTCATAAAGTCTTGCTCTTTCCTCACTGTCTGATTTCCGTAAAACTCTTAAGCACATGTGGAGGGGAGTATTTCAAAAAAGATCAAACTCTTACAATGGTACAAAATGTTTTTTCAATCATAACCGTTGTGAGAGATTTTCTTGAAAATTGGTTTTATGGCAACATAGGTTAGTCATGGAGTTATAAGGTGACTAAGGTTAGGAATAACCGTCCTATGATCCGCCAGAGCCGGAGGGATCTACTCAAGAACATCACAAATAGTTAGAATTTAGAAGTCCTTAGGAATGATTGTAAAAAGGAGAAAATGAGAATCGGAGAAATAAGGAGTTGGAGAATTAAAAAGAAATGCAAAGAAAAGTGTTGGGAATAATCCGTTACCACGGATAGTTATGGTTTATACTGCTTGGTTTAACACTAGCAGTGGAAACATATTCCCACTGTATGTTCTTCATTACCACTGCTATCAGTTAATGATAAGGTTAAACGCGTCTTGATAAGTATAGAATAGATCTTGTGTATATTCTATTATGTTAGCTATATACTTATCTTGTAAAGGACTCCTTCTTGTATAAAAGGAGATCCTAGGTCATAGTCTTTGGTACGACACTTTACAATATTACCTACGAAAGCTTCAAGGTGTAACCCTAGTGATACCAAGATCACTCGTATTATTTCATTAATAATATTGGAGCTTGAGTTTTGTGTTAACTTGTGTTTACTCTCATACATCATATAATTAGCCTTCTAAGTATTACTTAAGTAAATTCCGCTTGCTTGATAATATTATACAAAATATCATTGACACAAGGAGAGTGTCTTAGATCCAACAAGTGGTATCAGAGCATTATTACAAATGCTTCAAGATCAGTGTTCAAGAGCTATACAAAAGTTAAGAGAAAAGAATTGA
This sequence comes from Chrysanthemum lavandulifolium, assembly GCA_022545495.1. NCBI lineage: Eukaryota > Viridiplantae > Streptophyta > Magnoliopsida > Asterales > Asteraceae > Chrysanthemum > Chrysanthemum lavandulifolium. Next base: position 110,166,862 of record CM040245.1, on the reverse strand, counting down.
TGACGAAGAAACCTTAGTAATAACAATGATAGTTTATTTATTCCGCTGTGCATCTTATTATTGTTCATTGTTATTTGTACTTCATTGATTATCCTAGATAAGGTCTAAACAACCTCGAGCCAACGATTCTTAACATGTGGTATCAGAGACAGGTTGCTCTCGATATCTAGGATCTACAAGGTTTCTCGATGAATATGGCGAAAAGAAGAAAAATTCAAATCCAGAAAAATTTTCGTAATGCTTCTGCAGGTCAGTTTTCAAACAGTTATAACTTTTTCGTTAACTGTTGGATCGGTGAAATTTCGTGGACGTTCTTTATATACCCATCTAACTTTCCACCGAGGATCTTTCATCCGAGGTCCGAATCAAAAGTTATCTGTTGTCAAAGTTGGTCAAGGAGGTATTGAAGTTTCAAATTTTATGATTTTTAGGGTCGTGCATTAAAATTACGTTTCATGGTTAAAAGAGCTATATTAGTCATGGTGAATCGCTTTTAACGATAATGAACCCTAATATATCTCTAAATTCTTTTAATGCTCGATAATGCTTGGAAGGAAGCTTCTTTGGATGTGTATGATTGATGTATTCTTAAAGCTTTCCATGAAACCCTAGTTTCGCATATTCATATTGTGATAATTGGAGCTTTGATGAAGTTCATTGGTTACTGATGATACGAGTGATAGCAAAGGAGCAATGAAACACACGAGTTAGTTTCACCGAAGGTAACCATCGCTACCCTCGCCGTTACCACCGCTCGTATGTATTGGTTTCCACCGCTTGAGCTTGGTCGCTTCCATCGCTTCATGCTCGTTACCACCGCTTTTCATATTGTTTCCACTTTGCCGCATTCATCGTTTCCACCGCTAGCTTTAGACCGCCAACGCTAGTATGTTCGTTGTTTCTCTTGCTTGTGATGGTTCGCACGGTTATATTCTTGGTACTACTCATAAATTCTAATTAATACTACTGCTCCAAGATGGTTTATTGTGTTCATAACGAAGGATAGTGCGAAAAGTAAAAGGTGGAAAAGCTACGTGGTACTTGGATTAATACCAGGTCAATATTCACGCTTGATTTATTCATGGGACTAAGTGTAGCATCACGTGAGTGATTTATTTATTTTATACTTGATGTTTCACTGTACTACTAATCCTATGATATTGACTGGTCCCCCAAGTTTGATTGGTTGAACTCATGTGATTGGTCTGTGAAAGTCTAATAATGGAGGTCACATGGGACGCTAATTTGTAGGTTTGTGAGTAAGTGCAAGATAGGGATCACAGTTGTTTCTACACTCGTATTTTTGATATTGATTGCCTAATCTTCCTGCTCCTATATTGGTGAGATATTACTTTGTACGATGAAGACTACTACTGATTTGTACATGGTATATTATAAACTGTTAGACGGTGGCTTTTATCCAATGAATGAGACAGTGTTATTTGTTTTTGGAGGAGGTCACGTAGTGTTGTTCGATATACATTGTTTCCGCTACTTATATCATTCGATATCGGTCAACATATGATTTTTGGTTCTCGAATTGTTTTGGACTTGAGGGGAAGCGAGAATGATACACACACAAGAGTTTTTGGTTCACACACACGAGGAGTTTTTGACTTGAGGGGAAGTCAAACATGGTGTTTGGATTTTGATTATTTGTTCTTAACAGATTTTAAAAGCTCGTTTTTGGATTTATTAGATTAGTTGATTACGAAGAAAGTTGATTATCACTAATTTGATGTTGTAGTTGAGTTTCACAGGTTTTGTGTTCTTATCATATCTCAAAGTGGGTGTTACACTTTGTAGATAACTTGTTCGTGCTAAAGGATGTTGACGACGACTTGCAAAATCTAGTTTTCATAGGTCAAGGGTGGATGGATGAAAACCTAGTTAACTATCACTTAAAGGAGTTACATTGTAGTCCTCGGTGTCTCATTATCCATGAGGATTTTGTCAAGAGGTTGCGATCTACTTATATTTCTGTTTTGGTATAAGTTCGACATCACGTGGATAGTACAAGACATAAGACACAATTTTGGGATATTTTACTTCTTCATCAAATTTGTTATATTTGATTTTCTTCACAAGTGATCATTACAAGGAGCTTACTGAATTGAAGATTCAAGAGATGGTAAACATATTTTTTAGGGGAAACTTATTGTTCAATGTTTAACCATCTACATGCATCACTCAAGGGGAAGTTTCTACTGCTTACATTCCCTATTTGGATTATGACAAAAATGGGAAGAAGTACTTGGACACTGCAAAATCGGTTAACAATGCTCACCCTAAGTCACCTGTTACAAGTGCAAATACCAAAACAAGCTTTGTAAAATCTGCACAAACAAGAAAAAGGACCTTTCAAGCTAAAAGGTTAACAATAACCAACAGTGGGTATCTAAAGAAACCAAATAGTTTCACTTTGCTCATTCAAAAGTTACCACCGCAAGGGTTTTGAATAAGAAAAGGGGACATGGGCAATGCTGTGAAGGCCTCAACACGTTGGGAATGGAAACCTAAAGGAAACACCTCTACAACCAATCCCAATGGTGTATCAATGACCTTTGATAGATTTAACTATATTGATACACGAGGCAGATCCAAGTCAATCATGGCTTGGGTCCCCAAAAGAAACTAACTCTTTACTCTTATGTGCAGGAACATCCAAGGACTAAATGATTTGAACTTGTATTTACATATTATGGGTGTTCAAATGCACATGATTGGCAACAAGTCTTTTCTTTTGATTTTGTGCATACTAATAGACTGTCCGTCAGTTTTTGTTAATGAAGTTAGTGGATTGAGATGTGTGATGAAGGAACACTAATGATAAAAGAAAACATGGATTATTATTGTTATTACAAAACTGCACTGAAAGTGCAGTAGAATTACATCCATGAGGTACAAAGAATAAACATTACTACATCAACTGATAAAACAACCACAAATAACCCATCCCCTTCCTACCCATCATTCATCCTTTATGGCTTCTTGGAAAAGCCCCAGCTTGGCATCACCTTGGGAGCTCCACGCATGTTAATCCAGTCATACACCCTAGGGCTTGCTAAACCCATCACCACTATACCAGTAGGTGGTGAGGATGATGAAGGAACTGTTGTTGGTGGTGCTGGTAGAAATGGTAGTGAATGTGATGAATGCAACTCTTCAGGAGGAGCTACTGCTGCAAGAGGAGGAACACTCAGGACTCTTCCAGAGGTTTCATCATCTGTAACATATGGAGACACATAGGAGCTGATCTCTGAGCTATCTTCTTTGATTGTTGCATCCTGAGGCTCTGGTTGTAGTGATGAAGGTCCAGCTGAAAAAGGATTTAAAAGAGCAAGTGATTGCTTTCTCTTCTTGGATACAACCTTCTCATACTCCTCTTTTTCAACTCTCCCAGGGTTTATCAAAACAAAATCATCCCAGGAACTATCAGATGAACTGCTAGAAGAGAGATTGATTGGACTTGATTGACTCATGGTGTTGCTGAAGTGATGATCTATGAGAGTACAAGTTTTGGAGTATGTGATTTGAGTGGTTTGTGTTAAATGATCTGTTTTATATATTTTAAGTTGGATTCAAGAAGTTAATGAGGGGAAGGTGCAGGTAGTTGAGGAGTAAATTGAGTCCAGTATTCTTGGAAAATGTATCAATGCTTATGTTGACTTTATTGAGTATAGCCATTTGTTGTGCTTAATTCTTTCAATATATTAACCATTGCCAACGAAATTATGATTCCAATGTTTGGTTTATGTTAGTAAATTGCATCTCAAGGATTTTTGTTAGTTACTCTTTGGTGAATCGATGCTCTAGGTAAATTAGACCTTATCTAAGTTGTTCACCGATGACTCTGCTTCTGATGGGAACTATATTGAAGCCAGTGGTAACATACTTTCGGTGGAAAAAGGAAAAACAAAGGAAATTCATTACTAACACATCATACATTACAACCAAAAGTACTCCTAGTCAAAACACAAAACCTGACACCTCGCACATCCTATACCTATCTTCACTATTCCATTGGTCTCTTGCCCTTGCCCACATAGTCATGTTTATTCTTCCGGGCTCTCTTTCTCTTGTTCTCATAAGTGGATTGCATCCTTGGACATGGAAGCCCAAGAATCATGGAGGAGGTTTTGGTAGTATTACAGACCTTGTTGGATTGGATATTTGTTTCATATTGGAGATCGCTTTGCGGTGCTATTGAAAGAGCTTTTGGCAACTCTTTAGCAAGAGAACGAGTTTCATCATTTGCATCATCATCATCGATGAATCGGAGTAGAACTCGAGGATTTTGTAGGGTGCAAATACTCATCATTTTGTACTTTTAGATCGCCAAAACATCCAAAACACCGTCAAAGCATCAAAATGATAAAAATATCACAAATAAGTGTTTTATGTGTTTCAAATGCAAAAATACCAAAAGCGGTGAAAACGATCAAGTTTGCATAATTGGCGCTTTAGTCCCCAAGTTTCAAAAGTTGTCAAAAGCAGGTCCACGTAAATCAAAATAAAGCAAAATATCATTTAAGGTCCATGGTATTCAAAAGTTGTCAAAACAAACCCTTCAAAGTTTAAAAATTACAAAATGACAACTTTAGTCCCTAAAGTTTGAAAATTGTCAAAAATAGTCCTTGGTAAATTTAAAAAAGTGAAAATAATCAAATGTGGTCCTTGTACTATTCATATTTGGCAAGATTGGTCCTTGGAATAACTTTGGAAAAGTTGCAATTTCAGCCCCTCAAAAATCAGCAAATTACAAATATGGTCCTTGTGATAAACTACAAACCAAATGGACCCTTTTGTATTATTAACCTAGCCAAACCCAAAAGAACCCCTGCCAAATAAACCTGTGACCCCCTATTTTGAACCCCATGCCTTATTATTAAGGCAAAAATGCATATATATCCCTCCCAAAGTGAATAATTGCATATATATCCTTTGTACAAGTTTTTTTTGTACATAGTACAATGGTTTTTATGCATGTTTTGGATATATATGCAATTTTGCATTTTCAGAAGGATATATATGCAAAAGCCCCTATTATTAAAAACTCGGTCAAACCAAGTCAAACGCGCCAAAAACCACGTTCACTGTTTATCTCCCTCACCAAGCCTGCAAACCAAAACCAGAGTTGTTTTTACCACCTTTCCACCTCATCACCACCTTTCCACCTCATCTCCCCAGCTGTTTAACCACTCCCCTCCACCTCCACATCCTCCCAAAATTCTTTAAATGCAAAAAACCTGCTCAACGAATTTTGGCGCCAAAAATGCCAAATGGATAGTTCGGATGAATTATGAGGATCCAATGGTTGACATGAAGTGGGAAAGATTCAGAGGTCGACAAAGAGTTGAAATGATCATTATAAAGAGAGAGATGAAGAATGTATATATCTATCTAGTTTAATTTTAATTAATGTATGTCGTTTTAGTTAAATTTCAATTTCTAGTGTAATTTTAAGCTTTCAAGTCTTTGTTTAAGTATTTTCAGTGTAATCTAAACCCTTTTTCAGTTTCAATTTCAGTCAATTTTCAAGTTTTCAGTTTATGCAATTTTTAAGTTCAAATTCTCAATATGTCTTAAGTTGTTCATAGTTGTTGTTTTGGACTCAATAAGCTCACATAAGCTCCTATTAAAGCTTTTTAAAGCTTTTAGTAACCTTAAAATCAGTTATAGACATAAAAAGCAAAAATACCAAAAAAATACAAAAAAATTAGTTATAAATAAAAATCAATGGAGAAGATGATCAAGAAGCTGGAGCAGGGTTAATTGTGGATTGCCCTTGGTTTAGAGCTTCTTGGGAAGCTATAGGAAGTGGTTTTGATCCTTGGTTCTTTATTCTCAGTCGTATCTCATTTGTAAGCCATTTTCTATATTTTAGTGTTTTATTGTAGAACTGCTTAAAATCTGCTTATCTTTGGTATTATATGCTTATTTGGCCTTCTATAGTTAACTTGTTGCTTTATATTATATGTTTGTTCATAGGGATACTGTTTGTTCAATTTTTCATTTTCACTGCCAATATTAGTATAAACATGATCAATGAGTATTTGTTGTTTAAAGTTGTGTTTCTGTGTTTCATTAAGCTCATTATCTCATATCAAGACCTTATGAATCAGTTTCATGGCTTAAATCAGTGTTAAGTTTTGAAAAGCTTCAAAACAGTTAAGTAAAGGGTTGTTTGGATTTGCCTTGTTAACTGTGGTAGAGGTTGTTTGTATTGTTGCTTGTGGTTGTTTTATGTCACATTAGTGTCTAAGAACTCAGTGAAACAAATAAAACCAAAGCTCACTTGATAAGAAAGTCAAAATAGCTTTAGATCACAACTTGTTAATTAACTGTTGGATTTTCATGTTCCATGATCATGTTTTCATGTTCATAAGTTGATAATATTGATCAAACCAGTCTTAATTCACCTTATTACAACATAATTAGTAAGTAAGATTGATCCAAAGTTCATAAAAGTCAACTTGATAGTGTAATTTAAAAAGTCAAAATTTTCAGTTTAGTAGTTTTTGAATAAACTAGATAATTTTATATAGGATTTAATATTAAGTTTCAAGATTTGAGCTTTTGGGATATTAATATTCAACTGCTCATCTTTATCATAGTATTTTTTATAATTTCTAGTTAGCTTATTTAACTGCTTATTTCTTATCTTCTTTTGAACACTTTTTCAAAAACCTCCCCTGTGCACAGTTGAGCTAGCTTACTTCATAAGCTTGTCAAAAGCTCATTAGTGAGTCCCAGCTTGTGTGCTTTAGCTTTTTGTGTAGCTAACCTAGTTGTCTTAAAGTTCCAAGCTTATTTTTTCACTTTCTAGCTTATTTAATAAGGCTGCAAGTAGCTTGTACCTTGTCCCATTTCTGTGTACACATAACTAATCAGTGTTTATATGCCTTTTCATAAGCTTGTTGATGAGTGTCTAAATACTCATCATTTTGTACAAAATAAACGCAAAATCATCCGAAACACTCGAAACACATCAAAATGATCAAAATATCACAAATCGGTGTTTTATGTGTTTTAAATTCAAAAATATCAAAATCGGATGAAAAACATATCAAATTTGCAAAATTGCGCTTTAGTCCCCAAGTTTCAAAAGTTGTCAAAAAGCAGGTCCCGAGTCTGAATTTCAAAAGCAAAAGTCACCAAAGGTCCTTTTAAAATCAAAAGTTGTCAAAATAAGTCCTTTGGTGAAAAATATCAAAAGTTTGAGAAATTACAACTTTGGTCCTTCAGTTTCAAATTTGGCGTAAATGACCCTGAAAATTGGATAATGATGATTTGGTCCCATACTTTTGAAGCTTGTCAAGATTAGTCCTTGGAACAACTTTTCGAATTGGCGGTTCAAGTCCTTGCAATTTCGTTTTACATCTTTAGTCCTTGGATTTTTAAACCATTTAACTCAATTTTGACCCTTGCACCTTTTGGACCCCTGTCACTATGCAATTTGAACCCCTTGTATTAGTAATATCCGGTCTATCCATTCAGTCAAACACATCCCCACTT
>CM040245.1:109759244-110159244 GCA_022545495.1 Chrysanthemum lavandulifolium | reverse complement strand
GGTTTTGTATGTTAGGATTACGGTTAAAACCGGGTGGTCCACGATAAGTATTAGCACGGTAGTTTGGTTCATTTGAGGACGGTATTGATTACCTCCACGATGTGAAGTACCGGCTATAGCATTGGCTTCAAATGGACTACCATCGGTGGCGATCTGATTGTAGTATGCATGAGGGCCACCACAAGTAACACTGACCTCGACTTTCTTCACTTCACCATGTGATGGTGTGCGTGTGAAAGTGACTTTCTTTTGGTTAGCAAGAACCAAAGCTGAACAACATCCGTGAGTTTGTCAATCTTAGCATCGGTGCTAGATGTACTCGCGTGAGATGAAGTAGAAGGTCTGCATTAGGCGAGGCGATATGTCTTTGTTCGGAAAGGCGGACACAGGACTTGTTTTCTATGATTTGCAAGGCTTCTTTTGTGGTCTTGCTCGGAAATTACCTCCGAAGGCATTTAAAGAGTCTTGGTTAGTTTGGTTCGGACCATTGTAGAAAGTATCCATTTGCATTAACTCGGTAAAACCATGATGTGGACACTTTCGGAGCAACTCTTTATAACGATCCCATGCCTCACCGAATGATTCATCAAATCTTTGAGTGAATTTCATTATCTCATTCTTAAGACTTGTAGTTCGGGATGGAGGATAGAATTCGTTAACAAACTTAGTGACTAAATCCTCCCATGTCTCAATGGAGCGAGGGGTTGTTTCTCGAAGCCAATTCCGGGCTTGTCCTACAGAGAGAATGGGAGCAGAAGAAGCTTAATTGCTTCATGTGGGACATTCTTGTATTTGATGGTCGATGCAATCTTGTTGAACCATCGAATATGTGCATGAGGTCGTCCGCTCAAAACCATAAAATTGGCTTTGGGTTACAAGATTAAGCAACCCGGTTTTGAGCTCGAAGGTATCGACCACGATGGTTGGGACAACAATGGCATCTCCGTAACCCTCGATGGGTGCTTGGAGAAGCTCATTCATAGGCTTATCTTACGCCATTATGACGGGGGTGGTGGTGCTAGGCGTTCCTCGATCACGGTGAAGGAGCGAGCGTCCTCTACGCTACGAGGAATACTTACAAGCTCGAAAGTGGACTTGTGAAGTGGAAGAGCAGTCGCATGCACTAAGTATAAAAATCGGTTTTCAAAAACAAATGCGAGGCAAAGCGACAAGTGAACTTAAACCAATAATCACAAATGAAATGGCTTCTTTGAAAAAGGTACACCAAATCACAAGGACACAAAGGTAAGTTTTGATCTTTAAGATTGGGAACTTATTAATGTTCACACCCCAGGTTGGTAGGTGTTACGCCTTGGTTTGCGGTGGTTGATTTTATGTATTTATTAAGTACCACTAAAAAGGCGTGGGTATGGATTTGTGCTAAGGGTTTAAAACTTTTGGACAATATTTTTGGTATCGTCTCGTTTAACCAAATCGTATCTCTTTAAGAATCACCTTAAAGAAAATACAAGATAGAAAATGTTACGATTGTTTTGTTGTTTTATATATTTTTTTGGTGTTGTTAACACTTTAGGAAAAGTGTTAATGAACTTTTGATTTTGATAACTTTACAAAAAAAGCATTTACAAAGGTGGTATATGTGCAAGTATGGATGCGAAAATGTTTAAAACACGCTAAAGCCTCCCGGCAATGGCTAAAATTTTGATCGCTTCAAACTGTCAAGTTTATTACACAAGTCAACCACTTGTGAATGGTCAACCGTAATAAAATTCAAACAGTCTAAAACCAATGCAATTAAGTCCAGAGGAGTATAGTGTTTCCCCAGGTCGTTAAGTCCCACGGAGGATTAATGGTGTGTGAACACGTTCAGACGTAGAATGGTCACTAAGGATAATGATCTGTAAAGACTTTGGTGGATAATTACACTACTGATTGATTGGAATTGTATTTGGATACAGAACTATAAAGCACAACAATCAGATTAAACAAACGTGTACAAAAATGTAAATTTAAAAACTACAGGGACTTAAAATGACAAGTTTAAAACTAAAGGGGTGTAAAATGAAAATTTTAAAACTTTTTAAACTTAAAGAAAATTAAAATCTAAAAAGAAAATATTTTACTAATATTATATTAATTTAATATTAATTAATTAATTAAAACTAATTTAAACTTATTTAAAACTTAGTTTAATTAATCTAAAAAGATTTATAATACAAAATTAACTAAGAAAATTACAAATTTATTTTCTAAAAATCTAAAACAACTTAAAAGATTTATAAAAATTAAAAACAAATATTTTTGTCTTTTAGCAAAGATTTTATAAATTAAAACTTAACTAATAATTTAAATCTAATTAAACTAATTAAAGGATTAAAATTAGAAAATAAAAAGGGAAAATTATAAGATTAATTTTTATAAGTTCTAATTAAGTTAAAAAACCTAGGAAAAATATAAAAACATGGTTTTACTTAATAAAGATTAATTTTACTATTTAATACTTTAATAGTAATTAATTATTAAAACTATTATTAATTATTAAAAATACTAGATGACAAAGGAAAAATCTAAGGAAATTCCTAAAAATACTTTAATATGACAGAAACTTAAGAAAAATATAAAAACATAAAGTGCTTAATAATAAGCTGAAAAAGAAAATTAAAAAGCTAATTTATATTAAATAAATGCTATCACTATTTTTAAAATGATGTTTTTGTGATTTTTATTGTTTAAACCTACTATACTACTGATTATATGCAACTTTAATGAAAACAAAAATTTTGAAACTTAAAAATAAGTAGTTTGAAGGCTTATTATTTCAACAGTTAAGCTTTTAAGCTTATTTTAATTTTTTAAGCTCAAATAAGCTTGTAATAAGCTTCACAGATAGAACCAAAGGTATTTTAAGATGCAAACAGGCTAAAGCTACTTCAATGAAGCTAAAAAGCACAAATAATCACACTGATAAGCTTTAATAAGCTAATAAGCACTTACAAAATACCCTTTGTACCAAACAGGCCTGCAGTCAAATCTAAGAGCAAATTAAGCTCATGAAATAAGATGAAAAGCTCAAAATAAGGACTGAGGTATTGAGAATGGTTGGTGAGCTTTCTAAAAAGTCCAAGCTCACACACTGGGGTCCACTAATAAGCTTATGACAAGTGATCTCACAGAAAGCGGTCAGTCAAAAGACTTAAAACTGCCGGACACAAATACAATTAAGATCGAGAGAATACAGGGATTCCGGGTCGTTATGTCCCACTTGAGACTCAATGGTGTGTTAAACACATGATCGAGACGATAGAATGATCACTAATGATAGCGATCGAAAAGGTTTGGATGGAATATTACACTCTTGAAAAAGGAAATAAATAAAAGCGACTTAAATGCAAATTAAGAAAATTAAAAGATAAAGATGTTAAATAAACGCTATCACTATTTTTAAAGTGATGAGCGTTTAAAATTAAAACTTAAAACTTACGTTTAAATTAAAATACGTAGCGTACAAAATAAAAAGTGAAAATTACACAAGATAAATCCTAAAAATATGAAAATACATTTTTACAATCCTAATGATAAAAGAAAATTTATAGAAAAAAGAAAATTATTTTTACTACTATTTAATTAATTATTATTAATTAAAAACTATTTTTAACTAATAAATAATAACCTAAAATGAAAGAAAATATGAAATAAAGCTTGAAAAATAAAATGAAGACTTAGAAAAATCTAAAATATGATAAAACTAATTTTAAAACAGAAAATATATTTTTAGACTTTTTATGTATTTATTATTAATTTAAAACTATTTAAAACTAATTTAAATTATTAAAATACCAAATAAAAGGAGAAAAATAGGAAAAATACTTTTAAGCTTTTTATATTTATCTTAACTTAAGAAAAATGAAAATTATTTTTTGAGACTTTTCTTAATTATTTGTATTTAAAGCTAATTAAAAAGGATTAAAACTAATTTAAATTCGGAAAATAGCAAAACAACTTAGAAAAATATGAAAATTTCAGGAAAAATCTAAAACAATATTAGGAAGCTAAGAAAATGGAAAAACATGGGCTTGTGTGGCAGAATATGGCGAGAAGGAAGTGCTTATGAAATAAGCACTCCAATAAGCAAATGAGGCACAATAAGCACCAAACTGATATGGAAGGTCTTAAATGCTAAAATAACCAAAAAGCAATGAGTTCCAACAAGTTCAAACCACTGGATACAAGCTAGAATGATTTGAGGTCTTGAGCTAATGGCGAAAAAGCAGTTAAAGGGGACCAAGTTGCGACCACCAAATAAGCAACCAAATAAGCTAGAAATAGGAAAACAGAACTTGGAACATGGAGAAGACCTGGTGACTACTAATGAACCAAAATGCAGACTTGGGTGAGCTCAATGAGCCTGTGCAAGGTCTGCAAAACTCAAGATAAAACACATGCGGGGCCATGCCTGCAGACAGTGGATTTGACCCCATCTTCACAAGCTTATTTAAGGCTTCTAGAAATTTGATAAAAATTTGGAAAATTGTTAATAAGAAACAAGACCAGCCCAGCTTTATAAAACAACAAGAATTACTTGATTTGACCAAGAGATGAGTCCATTAAAAATCTTTCCATTTGACCCCAAAACTGAATTTGCAATATTTGACTTTTGATAAAAAACATGAAAGTTGACCTTTTTGAGTTTTGATCTGGATTTAAGGATTGATGATGATATATTATGTTGTAATAAGACTAGAACAAGTTAACTCTATGGATTTTAAACACAAAATTAGCTTTTAATCTTGCAAAATTCACAACAGTTAACTGTTATGACAGTTAAAAGAATTTTTGACTTTTATGAGTTGCAAACTCAATTTGAAGACAGATAAGAGGTCATGAGTGATAAGTAGACATGAACCAATAAGTCTCAAATCAAAAACAGACCTTAAACCTACACTAAGCAACAAATCCAAACACCCCTTAAAACTTTTATAAAGATATTAAAACTGAACTAAACTATTACTAAGCTAACATTATTGATCAAACCAGGTTTAAATGATCATAATAGAACTATATTAACAGGGTAGAACTACCTTAGATCACAGATACAAGTTCCAACAGAAATTGCAATTTGACATGAAAATGGTAAATGAGCAAATCACTAACCACAGTGTCCAGCTGTTGCAGACTAACACCAAACCCATTCCTAAGCTAACCTAAGCTATTTCCAATCCATTTACACCTCTGCTTCACCATTGTTCATTACCAAACCAAATTTGCATACCAGTTGACTTTCGTTGACCATCTTTCAAAATTACTTAAAAGCTTGATTGCAAGCATTCCAAAAGCTAAAATAAGCTTAAGGGAGCTTATTTAATTCTAGCAGAAGCTTATAAGAAACTTGTAAATAAAACTCAAAATTTCAAATATCAACAGTGAACTTTGAAAATTGGAATTTATATAAAGGCTTAAGTTAATGCTCAAAAGTAACTTACAAAAGTTTATAAACTTAAAAGAGATACATTGAAACTGAAATTACATTATTTTGATTAAAACTAAGACAATATAAAAAAAACGACATAAGTGAGATTTTTATAAAACTAACTACTCTTCAAATGGCTTCTTTCTTCTCATTTTATAGCTCCACTTGCTTCTCCTTGACTTTCTGAGAAAATCCCACCATCTTTCTAAGCCATTGGATGAGTACAAGCATTTTCAGCCGTTTGATCAATTTGGCGCCAAAAAGTATTTTAACAGGTGTAGGGGTTGAGTGATATGAGGAGGGGAGCATTAAATGTGTTTTGTAGTTGTGATGAGGTGGGGGGACAAGGGGATTGATATGGGTGAGCTGGGGGGATGGTGGTAGCTTGAGTGGCATCATGGCATTGGGAGGTGAAGAAAATGGGCGCCAAGTGGGGATGTGTTTGGTGAATGGATAGACCGATATTACTAATACAAGGGGTTCAAATTGCATAGTGACAGGGGTCCAAAAGGTGCAAGGTCAAAATTGAGTTAAATGGTTTAAAAATCCAAGGACTAAAGATGTAAATCGAAATTGCAAGGACTTGAACGCCAATTAAAAGTTGTTCCAAGGACTAATCTTGACAAGCTTCAAAAGCACAGGACCAAATCATCATTATCCAATTTTCAGGGGCCATTTCGCCAAATTTGAAACTCAAGGACCAAAGTTGTAATTTCTCAAACTTTTGATATTTTTCACCAAAGGACTTATTTTGACAACTTTTGATTTTAAAAGGACCTTTGGTGACTTTTGCTTTTGAAATTGCTCTCGGGGACTTTTGACAACTTTTGAAACTTGGGGACTAAAGCGCAATTTTGCAAATTTGATATGTTTTTCATCCGATTTTGATATTTTGAATTTAAAACACATAAAACACCGATTTGTGATATTTTGATCATTTTGATGTGTTTCGAGTGTTTTCGATGATTTTGCGCTTATTTTGACAAAATGATGAGTATTTAGACACTCATCAATCCCCACATCGAGATATTGCTAGTCCCTAGCAATGATTTGAGAAAACATAATGGATTTTAATCTCTTTACCAAAAGCCATTACTCGGAGTAGCCAAATGTTTCGGTTCAAGTAAGAACCATGGTACACCGATAACCATGTGATTTTGAGCAAACCACCGACTTTCAACGGTTTGATTTTGTCTTTACGGAAGCCGTACCCATACGGACTAGCCAACTCTTAGATAAATTATCAATATTATCTTTGGTGGTGATTACCAATTATGGATTTTCCATCGCCTTTACCACAAGCCATAACCTTGCGGGCTAGCCAACTCTTCACTTTTAAGGATATGGTGGTGAGAACCATACAATTTTGGGCAAATTGCAAGCCATATAAACGGATTTGATATATCTTTACCAAGAGCCGTTTGCTCTGGATTAGCTAATCCTTTTGTCTTCTGAGACAAGGCGGATGATAACCAAATGAGTAAGTGTAGAACACTTACTCCAAAAAAAAATTTTTGGCCAAAAGCGGGAATTGGGTATATAATATATGAAATTCGTGAGAATTCCCCACACTTAGAAATGAATATCGCCTCGATATTCAAAGTCACCGCGGTTATGCGAAACAAAAAACGTAAAGGAAATATTACGGCCATTATTTAAAAGTTTTTTTTTTTTTTTTTTTTTTTATAACATGTGGGCATCACCCCACACTTAGGTGGTAGAAAGGGTGAGAAGGCAAATATGGGTGAAAACCCATATGGTGAGTCTCTTGTTTTTGATTTCCGAGTCGCTAGCTTGACTCGACCCGCATTAATTGGTTCATGGGAAGCAAGTGGAAGATACAATCTCCATCGGACTTTCATTCAAGATGTTTGGATAAACATTGAAGTACGTGAAAGTTCCACACCGACGAGATAAAGAGAGAACCGGCTCAAAAATGATAATTGAAAATGCCGGGATCAAAGATAGTGTCCTCACTCCCGAAGGAGTGAAGAAGAGAGGAAGTCACCGGGTAGGTGAAGAAAAGAAGGAGAATCATGATAACAATCATGAATAGATCTTCTTCCTCAGGATTAAGTGCAGTTGCACTTATTTGGATTTTATCGGTAGAGCTCTTTGGGTTGGAAGGCATCTCGGTGGGGAGGGTAGGAAGATTTGTCATAACTATGCAAATTGAGATTCTCTCCCCCCGATCATGATCTTTGCCATCCAAACAATCATACTCCAGAGGAGATATGATATGAGTGAGTTCACCGGCGAACTCCTCATGAAGAATATACGGAGGTGGGACATGTGCGGTGCCGTGGGCTATGAATATGCACCTCGTCCATTATAGTCTCCGTGTCGACTCATCACTATCAAAATTGGATTAATCAATTTAGAGTAAATTCGAATCGAATCGAATAAGGGATTAGTGATAGTCGTATTAACTTGTGGAAACAACATGGTCAACATCCTCTTCTAAGTTGACAATCTCGAATGTGGAAGTAATGCATCAATAAATTCTATGTTTTTAGAATATAAAGAATCGGCATCACTATAATCATCGTCAAAATCGAGAAAGTCTCAACAAGATCATTTGAAAGAGAGAAGACATATCACACTCATTGTCAAGAATTCCCTCGGACTCACTTGGGATCGGAACAAGGCCCTCAACACTAGACGATTCCATTTACGGAATAGTGCTAAGAGGCTCGTCCCCATTATGAGAGAGTCAATGGGAGCTTGGTGTGATTTCACCGACAAACTTTCATCATCATTGTCACTATCATCATCATCGTCAATGTAAGTCGCGAGCCATCGGGCACGTCTTGCAAGTGCTCGTTCCTCGATTCGTATTTCTTCAAGACATCTTTGAATCTTAGCGGCTCGTTCCTCTTCTTCAAGTAATTCTAGCATAGATTTTTCGTTCGAGACGTTTGGTCTTCGGCAAGTTCTTCTAGCATACTTTTCTCACGAGGATGTTGATCAATGACGGAAATTGTTCAATGACGGAAAATTGTGGGGTTGGAAATTGTCAAAACAAGGAGTGTTATAACAAGGATCGATTCATAGAAATTTTGATTCACGATTGACATTGGTAATCATAATGAGGACCCCACAAAATTCACAACAATACAATGATGTGGTGTGAGTGGTATGTGTTGTAGTCATAATTGGTATCGGGAACCCGCTCATAGACAAGCGTGTTTCCGATTGACAATCGAACCGGAGTGTGAACCACCACAGTACTACAACAATAAAAGCTACTGAGTATCACGGTGTGGCGGTGATGGAATAAATCAACGTGTTATGGTAGGAATAGGGATCTTGGTTATAGATGGACCCGTTTCACGATTCCACCATGCAACAACCGGGGCAATTGCCACCATTATAAGGACCACCACACCACCGACAACCAAGAGGGTGAGGATAAGACATAGAAAGAATCAAAGTTTATCGGAGGGTAAGAAATGAAGAATCAAAAGGTAGGAGGGTAAAGAGGAATATTTTTGGTGTTTTGAAAACATGACGATAAAAACAAGGAATGAAAATATTTTTGGCGTTGTTAACACTTCGGGAAAAGTGTTAATGAACTTTTGGATTTTCCGAAAACTTTACAAAAACTTTTACAAAGATGGGGTATGTGCAAGAATGGATCCGAAAAGGCTAAACACACGCTAAAGCCTCCCGCAATGACGCCAAAATTTTGATCTGTAAAGAAACACAAGTCAAAAAGACTTAAAGCCTCCGACACAAATACAATTAAGATCGAGAGAATACAGGGATTCCGGGTCGTTATGTCCCACGGAGACTCAATGGTGTGTTAAACACATGATCAGACGATAGAATGATCACTAATGATAGCGATCAGAAAAGGTTTGGATGGAATATTACACTACTGAAAAAGGAAATAAATAAAAGCGACTTAAATGCAAATTAAGAAAATTAAAAAGATAAAAGATGTTAAATAAACGCTATCACTATTTTTAAAGTGATGAACGTTTAAAAATTAAAACTTAAAAACTTACGTTTAAATTAAAATACGTAAACGTACAAAATAAAAAGTGAAAATTACACAAGATAAATCCTAAAAATATGAAAAATACATTTTTACAATCCTAATGATAAAAGAAAATTTATAGAAAAAAGAAAATTATTTTTACTACTATTTAATTAATTATTATTAATTAAAACTATTTTTAACTAATAAATAATAACCTAAAATGAAAGAAAATATGAAATAAAGCTTGAAAAATAAAATGAAGACTTAGAAAAATCTAAAATATGATAAAACTAATTTTAAAACAGAAAATATATTTTTAGACTTTTATGTATTTATTATTAATTTAAAACTATTTAAAACTAATTTAAATTATTAAAAATACCAAATAAAAGGAGAAAAATAGGGAAAAATACTTTTTAAGCTTTTTATATTTATCTTAACTTAAGAAAAATGAAAAATTATTTTTTTGAGACTTTTCTTAATTATTTGTATTTAAAGCTAATTAAAAAGGATTAAAAACTAATTTAAATTCAGAAAAATAGCAAAACAACTTAGAAAAATATGAAAATTTCAGGAAAAATCTAAAACAATATTAGGAAGCTAAGAAAAATGGAAAAACATGGGCTTGTGTGGCAGAATATGAAACTGAGAAGGAAGTGCTTATGAAATAAGCACTTCCAATAAGCAAATGAGGCACAATAAGCACCAAACTGATATGGAAGGTCTTAAATGCTAAAATAACCAAAAAGCAATGAGTTCCAACAAGTTCAAACCACTGGATACAAGCTAGGACAGATTTGAGGTACTGAGCTAATGGCAGAAAACAGTTAAAGGGGGACCAAGTTGCAGCCACCAAATAAGCAACCAAATAAGCTAGAAATAGGAAAACAGAACTTGGAACATGGAGAAGACCTGGTGACTACTAATGAACCAAAATGCAGACTTGGGTGAGCTCAATGAGCCTCTGCAAGGTCTGAAAACTCAAGACAAAACACATGGGGCCTTGTCTACTACAGAGTTTGACCCCATCTTCACAAGCTTATTTAAGGCTTCTAGAAATTTGATAAAAATTTGGAAAATTGTTAATAAGAAACAAGACCAGCCACTTTATAAAACAACAAGAATTACTTGATTTGACCAAGAGATGAGTCCATTAAAAATCTTTCCATTTGACCCCAAAACTGAATTTGCAATATTTGACTTTTGATAAAAAACATGAAAGTTGACCTTTTTGAGTTTTGATCTGGATTTAAGGATTGATGATGATATATTATGTTGTAATAAGACTAGAACAAGTTAACTCTATGGATTTTAAACACAAAATTAGCTTTTAATCTTGCAAAATTCACAACGATTAATCATTATGATGCTTAAAAGAATTTTGACTTTTATGAGTTGCAAACTCAATTTGAAGACAGATAAGAGGTCATGAGTGATAAGTAGACATGAACCAATAAGTCTCAAATCAAAATGGACCTTAAACCTACACTAAGCAACAAATCGAAACACCCTTAAAACTTTTATAAAGATATTAAAGCGAACTAAACTATTACTAAGCTAACATTATTGATCAAACCAGTTTAAATGATCATAATAGAACTATATTAACAGGTAGAACTACCTTAGATCACGATACAAGTTCCAATGAAATTGCAATTTGACATGAAAATGGTAAATGAGCAAATCACTAACCACGATGTCCATTGTTGCAGACTAACACCAAACCCATTCCTAAGCTAACCTAAGCTATTTCCAATCCATTTACACCTCTGCTTCACCATTGTTCATTACCAAACCAAATTTGCATACCAGCTTGACTTTCGTTGACCATCTTTCAAAATTACTTAAAAGCTTGATTGCAAGCATTCCAAAAGCTAAAATAAGCTTAAGGAGCTTATTTAATTCTAGCGAAGTTTATAAGAAACTTGTAAATAAAACTCAAAATTTCAAATATCAACAGTGAACTTTGAAAATTGGAATTTATATAAAGGCTTAAGTTAATGCTCAAAAGTAACTTACAAAAGTTTATAAACTTAAAAGAGATACATTGAAACTGAAATTACATTATTTTGATTAAAACTAAGACAATATAAAAAAAACGACATAAGTGAGATTTTTATAGAACTAACTACTCTTCAAATGGCTTCTTTCTTCTCATTTTATAGCTCCACTTGCTTCTCCTTGACTTTCTGAGAAAATCCCACCATCTTTCTAAGCCATTGGATGAGTACAAGCATTTTCAGCCGTTTGATCAATTTGGCGCCAAAAAGTATTTTAACAGGTGTAGGGGTTGAGTGATATGAGGAGGGGAGCATTAAATGTGTTTTGTAGTTGTGATGAGGTGGGGGGACAAGGGGATTGATATGGGTGAGCTGGGGGGATGGTGGTAGCTTGAGTGAGCAGTCATGGCAGTTGGGAGGGTGAAGAAAAATGGGCGCCAAGTGGGGATGTGTTTGACTGAATGGATAGACCAGATATTACTAATACAAGGGGGGTTCAAATTGCATAGTGACAGGGGGTCCAAAAAGGTGCAAGGGTCAAAATTGAGTTAAATGGTTTAAAAATCCAAGGACTAAAGATGTAAAATCTGAAATTGCAAGGACTTGAACTGCCAATTCTGAAAAGTTGTTCCAAGGACTAATCTTGACAAGCTTCAAAAGTCAGGACCAAATCATCATTATCCAATTTTCGAGGGTCATTTCGCAAATTTGAAACTTGAAGGACCAAAGTTGTAATTTCTCAAACTTTTGATATTTTTCACCAAAGGACTTATTTTGACAACTTTTGATTTTAAAAGGACCTTTGGTGACTTTTGCTTTTGAAATTCGGGACTCGGGACCTGCTTTTTGACAACTTTTGAAACTTGGGGACTAAAGCGCAATTTTGCAAATTTGATATGTTTTTCATCGATTTTGATATTTTTGAATTTAAAACACATAAAACACCGATTTGTGATATTTTGATCATTTTGATGTGTTTACGAGTGTTTTCGGATGATTTTGCGTTTATTTTGTACAAAATGATGAGTATTTAGACACTCATCAACAAGCTTATGAAAAGGCATATAAACACTGATTAGTTATGTGTACAGAAATGGGACAAGGTACAAGCTACTTGCACCTTATTAAATAAGCTAGAAAGTGAAAAATAAGCTTGGAACTTTAAGACAACTAGGTTAGCTACACAAAAGCTAAAGCACACAAGTGGGACTCACTAATGAGCTTTTGACAAGCTTATGAAGTAAGCTAGCTCAAGCGTACATGTGGGAGGTTTTGAAAAAGTGTTCAAAAGAAGATAAGAAATAAGCGAGTTAAATAAGCTAACTAGAAATTATAAAAATACTATGATAAAGATGAGCGGTTGAATATTAATATCCCAGCTCAAATCTTGAAACTTAATATTAAATCTATATAAAATTATCTAGTTTATTCAAAAACTACTAAACTGAAAATTTTGACTTTTTAAATTACACTATCAAGTTGACTTTTATGAACTTTGGATCAATCTTACTTACTAATTATGTTGTAATAAGGTGAATTAAGACTGGTTTGATCAATATTATCAACTTATGAACATGAAAACATGATCATGGAACATGAAAATCCAACAGTTAATTAACAAGTTGTGATCTAAAGCTATTTTGACTTTCTTATCAAGTGAGCACTGGTTTTATTTGTTTCACTGAGTTCTTAGACACTAATGTGACATAAAACAACCACAAGCAACAATACAAACAACCTCTACCACAGTTAACAAGGCAAATCCAAACAACCCTTTACTTAACTGTTTTGAAGCTTTTCAAAACTTAACACTGATTTAAGCCATGAAACTGATTCATAAGGTCTTGATATGAGATAATGAGCTTAATGAAACACAGAAACACAACTTTAAACAACAAATACTCATTGATCATGTTTATACTAATATTGGCAGTGAAAATGAAAAACTGAACAAACAGTATCCCTATGAACAAACATATAATATAAAGCAACAAGTTAACTATAGAAGGCCAAATAAGCATATAATACCAAAGATAAGCAGATTTTAAGCAGTTCTACAATAAAACACTAAAATATAGAAAATGGCTTACAAATGAGATACGACTGAGAATAAAGAACCAAGGATCAAAACCACTTCCTATAGCTTCCCAAGAAGCTCTAAACCAAGGGCAATCCACAATTAACCCTGCTCCAGCTTCTTGATCATCTTCTCCATTGATTTTTATTTATAACTAATTTTTTGTATTTTTGGTATTTTTGCTTTTATGTCTATAACTGATTTTAAGGTTACTAAAAGCTTTAAAAAGCTTTAATAGGAGCTTATGTGAGCTTATTGAGTCCAAAACAACAACTATGAACAACTTAAGACATATTGAGAATTTGAACTTAAAAATTGCATAAACTGAAAACTTGAAAATTGACTGAAATTGAAACTGAAAAAGGGTTTAGATTACACTGAAAATACTTAAACAAAGACTTGAAAGCTTAAAATTACACTAGAAATTGAAATTTAACTAAAACGACATACATTAATTAAAATTAAACTAGATAGATATATACATTCTTCATCTCTCTCTTATAATGATCATTTCAACTCTTTGTCGACCTCTGAATCTTTCCCACTTCATGTCAACCATTGGATCCTCATAATTCATCCGAACTATCCATTTGGCATTTTGGCGCCAAAATTCGTTGAGCGAGTTTTTGCATTTAAAAATTTTGGGAGGATGTGGAGGTGGAGGGAGTGGTTAAGCAATTTGGGGAGATGAGGTGGAAAGGTGGTGATGAGTGGAAAGGTGGTAAAACAACTCGGTTTTGGTTTGCGAGGCTTGGTGAGGAGATAAGCAGATGAGCGTGGTTTTTGGCGCGTTTGACTTGGTTTGACCGAGTTTTTAATAATAGGGCTTTTGCATATATATCCTTACGAAAATGCAAAATTGCATATATATCCAAAACATGCATAAAAACCATTGTACTATGTACAAAAAAAACTTGTACAAAGGATATATATGCAATTATTCACTTTGGGAGGGATATATATGCATTTTTGCCTTAATAATAAGGCATGGGGTTCAAAATAGGGGGTCACAGGTTTATTTGGCAGGGGTTCTTTTGGGTTTGGCTAGGTTAATAATACAAAAGGGTCCATTTGGTTTGTAGTTTATCACAAGGACCATATTTGTAATTCTTGATTTTTGAGGGTTTGAAATTGCAACTTTTCCAAAGTTATTCAAGGACCAATCTTGCCAAATATGAATAGTACAAGGACCACATTTGATTATTTTCACTTTTTAAATTTACCAAGGACTATTTTGACAATTTTCAAACTTTAGGGACTAAAGTTGTCATTTTGTAATTTTTAAACTTTGAAGGGTTTGTTTTGACAACTTTTGAATACCATGGACCTTAAATGATATTTTGCTTTATTTTGATTTACAGGGACCTGTTTTTGACAACTTTTGAAACTTGGGGACTAAAGCGCCAATTATGCAAACTTGATCGTTTTCACACCTTTTGGTATTTTGCATTTGAAACACATAAAACACTTATTTGTGATATTTTTATCATTTTGATGCTTTGTGGTGTTTTGGATGTTTTGGCGATCTAAAAGTACAAAATGATGAGTATTTGCACCCTACAAAATCCCTTGAGTTCTACTCCGATTCATCGATGATGATGATGCAAATGATGAAACCTGTTCTCTTGCTAAAGAGTTGCCAAAAGCTCTTTCAATAGCACCGCAAAGCGATCTCCAATATGAAACAAATATCCAATCCAACAAGGTCTCAGAATACTACCAAAACCTCCTCCATGATTCTTGGGCTTCCATGTCCAAGGATGCAATCCACTTATGAGAACAAGAGAAGAGAGCCCGAAGAATAAACATGACTATGTGGGCAAGGCAAGAGACCAATGGAATAGTGAAGATAGGTATAGGATGTGCGAGGTGTCGGTTTTGTGTTTTGACTAGGAGTACTTTTGGTTGTAATGTATGATGTGTTAGTAATGAATTTCCTTTGTTTTCCTTTTTCCACCGAAAGTATGTTACCACCGCTTCAATATAGTTCCCATCAGAAAAGCAGAGTCATCGGTGAACAACTTAGATAAGGTCTAATTTACCTAGAGCATCGATTCACCAAGAGTAACTAACAAAATCCTTGATTGCAATTTACTAACATAAACCAAACATTGGAATCATAATTTCGTTGGCAATGGTTAATATATTGAAAGAATTAAGCACAACAAATGGCTATACTCAATAAAGTCAACACTAAGCATTGATACATTTTCCAAGAATACGGGACTCAATTTACTCCTCAACTACACGCACCTTCCCTCATTAACTTCTTGAATCCAACTTAAAATATATAAACGGATCATTTAACACAAACCACTCAAATCACATACTCCAAAACTTGTACTCTCATAGATCATCACTTGACAAACACCATGAGTCAATCAAGTCCAATCAATCTCTCTTCTAGCGGTTCATCCGATAGTTCCCGGATGATTTTGTTTTGATAAACCACAGGAGAGTTGAAAAGAGGAGTATGAGAAGGTTGTATCCAAGAAGAAAGCAATCACTTGCTCTTTTAAATCCTTTTTCGCTTGGACCTTCATCACTACAACGAGCCTCGGGATGCAACAATCAAAGAAGATAGCTCGAGAGATCGGCTCCTATGTGTCTCCATATGTTACGGATGATGAAACCTCGGAAGAGTCCCGAGTGTTCCTCCTCTTGCAGGTAGCTCCTCCCGAAGAGTTGCATTTATCACATTCACTACCATTTCTACCAAGACCACCAACAACAGTTCCTTCATCATCCTCACCACCTCTTGGTATAGTGGTGATGGGTTTAACAAGCCCTAGGGTGTATGATTTGGATTAACATGCGTGGAGCTCCCAAGGTGATGCCAAGTCAGGCTTTTCCAAGCCATAAAGGATGAATGATGGGTAGGAAGGGATGGGTTATTTGTGGTTGTTTTATCGATTGATGTAGTAATGTTTATTCTTTGTACCTCATGGATGTAATTCTCTGCACTTTCGGTGCGGTTTTAATAACAATAATAATCCATGTTTTCTTTTATCATTAGTGTTCCTTCATCACACATCTCAATCCACTAACTTCATTAACAAAAAGCGACGGACGATCTATTAGTATGCACAAAATCAAAAGAAAAGACTTGTTGCCAATCATGTGCATTTGAACACCCATAATATGTAAATACAAGTTCAAATCATTTAGTCCTTGGATGTTCCCGCACATAAGAGTAAAGAGTTAGTTTCTTTTGGGGACCCAAGCCATGATTGACTTGGATCGCCTCGTGTATCAATATAGTTAAATCTATCAAAGGTCATTGATACACCATTGGGATTGGTTGTAGAGGTGTTTCCTTTAGGTTTCCATTCCCAACGTCTTGAGGCCTTCACAACATTGCCCATGTCCCCTTTTCTTATTCAAAACCCTTGCGGTGGTAACTTTTGAATGAGCGGTGGAAGCTATTTGGTTTCTTTAGATACCCACTGTTGGTTATTGTTAACCTTTTAGCTTGAAAGGTCCTTTTTCTTGTTTGTGCAGATTTTACAAAGCTTGTTTTGGTATTTGCACTTGTAACAGTGACTTAGGGTGAGCATTGTTAACCGATTTTGCGGTGTCCAAGTACTTCTTCCCATTTTGTCATAATCCAAATAGGAATGTAGCGAGAAACTTCCCTCGAGTGATGCATGTAGATGGTTAAACATTGAACAATAAGTTTCCCCTAAAAATATGTTTACCATCTCTTGAATCTTCAATTCAAGAAGCTCCTTGTAATGATCACTTGTGAAGAAAATCAAATATAACAAATTTGATGAAGAAGTAAAATATCCCAAAATTGTGTCTTATGTCTTGTACTATCCACGTGATGTCGAACTTATACCAAAACAGAAATATAAGTAGATCGCAACCTCTTGACAAAATCCTCATGGATAATGAGACACTGAGGACTACAATGTAACTCCTTTAAGTGATAGTTAACTAGGTTTTCATCCATCCACCCCTTGACCTATGAAAACTAGATTTTGCAAGTCGTCGTCAACATCCTTTAAGCACGAACAAGTTATCTACAAAGTGTAACACCCACTTTGAGATATGATAAGAACACAAAACCTGTGAAACTCAACTACAACATCAAATTAGTGATAATCAACTTTCTTCGTAATCAACTAATCTAATAAATCCAAAAACGAGCTTTTAAAATCTGTTAAGAACAAATAATCAAAATCCAAACACCATGTTTGACTTCCCCTCAAGTCAAAAACTCCTCGTGTGTGTGAACCAAAACTCTTGTGTGTGTATCATTCTCGCTTCCCTCAAGTCCAAAACAATTCGAGAACCAAAAATCATATGTTGACCGATGTCGAATGATATAAGTAATGGAAACAATGTATATCGAACAACACTCGTGACCTCCTCCAAAAACAAATAACAACATCTCATTCATTGGATAAAAGCCACCGTCTAACGGTTTATAATATACCATGTACAAATCAGTAGTAGTCTTCATCGTACAAAGTAATATCTCACCAATATAGGAGCAGGAAGATTAGGCAATCAATATCAAAAATACGAGTGTAGAAACAACTGTGATCCCTATCTTGCACTTACTCACAAACCTACAAATTAGCGTCCCATGTGACCTCCATTATTAGACTTTCACAGACCAATCACATGAGTTCAACCAATCAAACTTGGGGGACCAGTCAATATCATAGGATTAGTAGTACAGTGAAACATCAAGTATAAAATAAATAAATCACTCACGTGATGCTACACTTAGTCCCATGAATAAATCAAGCGTGAATATTGACTGGTATTAATCCAAGTACCACGTAGCTTTTCCACCTTTTACTTTTCGCACTATCCTTCGTTATGAACACGATAAACCATCTTGGAGCAAGAGTATTAATTAGAATTTATGAGTAGTACCAAGAATATAACACATGCGAACCATCACAAGCGAGAGAAACAACGAACATACTAGCGTTGGCGGTCTAAAGCTAGCAAAGGAAACGATCGAATGCGGCGGTGGAAACAATATGAAAAGCGGTGGTAACGAGCATGAAGCGATGGAAGCGACCAAGCTCGGCGGTGGAAACCAATACATACGAGCGGTGGTAACGGCGAGGGTAGCGATGGTTACCTTCGGTGAAACTAACTCGTGTGTTTCATTGCTCCTTTGCTATCACTCGTATCATCGAGAACAATGAACTTCATCAAAGCTCCAATTATCACAATATGAATATGCGAAACTAGGGTTTCATGGAAAGCTTTAAGAATACATCAATCATACACATCCAAAGAAGCTTCCTTCCAAGCATTATCGAGCATTAAAAGAATTTAGAGATATATTAGGGTTCATTATCGGTTAAAACCGATTCACCATGACTAATATAGCTCTTTTAACCATGAAACGTAATTTTAATGCACGACCCTAAAAATCATAAAATTTGAAACTTCAATACCTCCTTGACCAACTTTGACAACAGATAACTTTTGATTCGGACCTCGGATGAAAGATCCTCGGTGGAAAGTTAGATGGGTATATAAAGAACGTCCACGAAATTTCACCGATCCAACAGTTAACGAAAAGTTATAAGCTGTTTGAAAACCGACCTGTAAGCATTACGAAAATTTTTCTCGATTTGAATTTTTCTTCTTTCGCCATATTCATCGAGAAACCTTGTAGATCCTAGATATCGAGAGCAACCTGTCTCTGATACCACATGTTAAGAATCGTTGGCTCGAGGTTGTTTAGACCTTATCTAGGATAATCAATGGAGGACAAATAAGAATGAACGATAATAAGATGCACAGCGGAATAAATAAACTATCATTGTTATTACTAAGGTTTCTTCGTCATCAATTCTTTTCTCTTAACTTTTGTATAGCTCTTGAACACTGATCTTGAAGCATTTGTAATAATGCTCTGATACCACTTGTTGGATCTAAGACACTCTCCTTGTGTCAATGATATTTTGTATAATATTATCAAGCAAGCGGAATTTACTTAAGTAATACTTAGAAGACGAATTATATGATGTATGAGAGTAAACACAAGTTAACACAAAACTCAAGCTCCAATATTATTAATGAAATAATACGAGTGATCTTGGTATCACTAGGGTTACACCTTGAAGCTTTCGTAGGTAATATTGTAAAAATACGTACCAAAGACTATGACCTAGGATCTCCTTTTATACAAGAAGGAGTCCTTTACAAGATAAGTATATAGCTAACATAATAGAATATACAAGATCTATTCTATACTTATCAAGGCGCGTTTAACCTTATCATTAGCGATAGCGGTGGTAATGAAGAACATACGGTGGGAATATGTTTCCACTGCTAGTGTTAAACCAAACAGTATAAACCATAACTATCCGTGGTAACGGATTATTCCCAACACTTTTCTTTGCATTTCTTTTTAATTCTCCAACTCCTTATTTCTCCGATTCTCATTTTCTCCTTTTTACAATCATTCCTAAGGACTTCTAAATTCTAACTATTTGTGATGTTCTTGAGTAGATCCCTCCGGCTCTGGCGGATCATAGGACAGTTATTCCTAACCTTAGTCACCTTATAACTCCATGACTAACCTATGTTGCCATAAAACCAATTTTCAAGAAAATCTCTCTGGGTTATGATTGAAAAAACATTTTGTACCATTGTAAGAGTTTGATCTTTTTGCGAAATACTCCCCTCCACATGTGCTTAAGAGTTTTACGAAATCAGACAGTGAGGAAAAGCGCCACTTTATGAATTGATCAACTCAAGATAGACAATCCCCATGAAGACACGGTTCGTTGCATAGTTAAAGAGTTACATTGTCGGTTTTAGGTGACAACTAGCTCTAATAACTACCTTGAAGGTGTAGACAAACCTCGAAAGGTTGTCAAACCCGTCGAGTTCATGTCTACCAAGAGTTTCTCGAATGGTACCGATGAGTGTAAATACTCATCATTTTTGGGTCAATCTGAATCGCAAAGCGTTTAAAATGCTCGAAATGCATCAAAATCTGAAAATATTCCAAAATTGCATTTATATGTTTCATATGCAAAATGTTCAAAATCGGATGAAAAATGAGCTAAGTTTGCATAATTGGCGGTTTCAGTCCCCAGTTTCAAAATTGTCGAAATAGTCCCCGAGCACTTAATTTCAAAGAAAAATCACCAAAGGTCCTTTTAAAATCATAACTTGTCAAAATTAGTCCTTTGGTGAAAAATGTCAAAAGTTTTGAGAAATTACAAGTTTGGTCCTCCAGTTTAAAAATTGGCAAAATGGCCCTTGGAAATTTGAAAATGTCAAGTTTAGTCCTTATATTATTAAAACCTGTCACTTTTAGTCCCTTGGAGCAATTTTGAAAATTTGGCGATTTAGTCCTTGATATTTCGAAATTGCAAATTAGTCCTTGCCATATAAGCCTTTACACCCTTTGGACTTGTCGATACCCAATTGGACCCTGCCATTCTTTTTGAACCCCACCAATTACCTTTTGGACCCCACTTATTAATACCCTTGGTCAAATCCCATCAACCCCTTTTGCCTTGATAAGTCTTCCTTCCCCACTTGCTCACTGCAAAACCGGGCTTCCCATCCCCAGCTCCTTATCTCCTCTATTATCACTCCACCTCAACTACCCTCAAGATACATTAATTGCATCCCTCCCAAACACTCGATCTCTCCACTGGCATATATTAAGTTTCCTTAAAATGTGATCAATGGCCAAGATTGTCTCCAGTGATCAAAGGCCTCAAAGCGGATGGGATTTGCTCGGAGGAGGAAAGAAGGAGAGTTGGTGTATAAAAAGAGATGAGAGTGAAGCAACAAGGGCAGTAGTTAGTTTTTAGTTTCATTATATGTCGTTTTTATTTAATCTTAAGTAAGTGTTAAATTGTATTTTTCAAGTTTCCTTGTATTAAACTCAAGTATTTGTATCAGTTTCAATCAAATTTTAGTAGTAATTCACAATTTGGTCAAGTTTCTTATTTTTAAGTTTTCTCTCATTTATGCAATTTCAAATGTGTTAAGTGCCAAGCTTCTATCAGCTTATTTTTAAGATCAAACATGTTTAATCAAGTCTATTAAAGCTTTTGATAAGCTTGGGGATCATTTTCAAACAAATTTGTCATATGGTCAACAAAAGTCAACTGTGAGCTCAAATGGAATTGGAAATGGTTTGGGGTGTTGCAGAGCCTTGATTTGGGTTTGAATAGCTTCAAATAGTTTATTTATGGTTCTGGTATGAGTGGTTAATCAGCTGGTTATTTGTGAGTGCTCTATCTCATTTCATTTTTGCATATTATGCTTGTATTTGTATCTTTGGCAATTAATAGTTTAGACACTGTTTAAAGCGGTAGTAATTAGGATAATCAAACTCAGTATAAGTGATAATTTATGCTAGATCAGTGTTTAGCTCATCTAACTTGCAAATAAGTCAATTAAGGTGTGTTTGGATTTGCTGCTAGATCTGTGTTTTAGGTCTGCTCGGTGGGTGAGGATTATTGTTCTAGGTCTATTGAGTTCATTTAGACTCAATTACATCTTCATTTTGCATCTGCGGACTCTAAAGTCAAACTTCACAATTAATGCATCTTTACTCTTAATCGCTTGGATTTTCAAAAAGCAAAAGCTCATTTTGTGTTTAAATTACATAGAGTTAGATTGCATTAGTTCTATTTCATCATTTAATGTCATTTTCAATCCACAAATTGAGTTCAAATCTCA
The DNA here is from genome assembly GCA_022545495.1 of Chrysanthemum lavandulifolium. Classification (NCBI taxonomy): domain Eukaryota; kingdom Viridiplantae; phylum Streptophyta; class Magnoliopsida; order Asterales; family Asteraceae; genus Chrysanthemum; species Chrysanthemum lavandulifolium. The sequence continues at coordinate 110,137,066 of CM040245.1, read as the reverse complement.
ATTAAGTCAAAACTCCAAATCTGCTAAAAAGTCAAAAACTTGAAAACTCAGTTTTGGGCCTAACTAGGGTGAATTTTCATGAGCTCAGTTCTGAGCCAAATCAAATGAAACTTGTGGCTTTAAAAAGTTCAACTGGTCTAGTTTATTGTTGTGATTTTTGTATATTTTTGTAAATTTTTATAAGCTTGAAAAGGCTTGTCAAATGGGCTTAATATGCCTGTCAACCCGACTCGGCATTTCACGAGTTTGCAGGGGTTTAAGCGACTTTGTCACAAGCTCCCAAGAGCTTTTCTAGGTGCATCTTTTGGTTTACAAGCTCTTGCCAGTGCCTTTAGGTTCCTTCATCATTTTTTTAGTTTAGCTTATTTGGGTGGCTTGTGCTCTAGCTTAAAGTGGTTGCCTCGACTGTTTTAGCTCATAAGCTCAAATCTTCCATATCTTTGTAGCTTGCAATTCAGATGTTTAGAATAGTTGTAATTGGTTCCTTTTGGGTAGTTATAGCTTAGTGTAGCTTACATTTGATATGGTGCCCATTTGGAAGCTTTTGGCTTATTCATGATCTTATTCTATAAGCACTTGCTTTGCAGTTGCATAATCCCACACACAACCCACTGTTTTTCTATTTTTCCTAGATTCCTAATATTATTTTAGGCTTATCTTAAAATTTTCAGATTTTTCTAGGTCTGTTTGGTATTTTTCTCCATTTTAATCAATGTTTAGCACTTTTTAATTAGCATTTAATACAAATAAATCAGAAAAGGTTCAAAAAAATAATTTTTCATTTTTCTTAAGTTAAGATAAATATAAAAAGACAAAAAAAATATTTTTCCAAATTTTTCTTAGTTAAATTTGTATTTTTAAGCAATTTAATTAGTTTTAATAGTTTTTAATTCATAGAAAATACAAAATATTGAGAAAAATACAAAATAGTTTTGAAAATTCTCTTTTGTTATTTTAGATTTTTCCAAGTCATAATTTTATTTTTCTAGCTTTATTTCATATTTTCTTGGATTTTAGGTTATTATTTAATAAGTAAAAATAGTTTTTAATTAATAATAATTAGATAAATAGTTAAAAAATAATTTTCTTTTCTAAAATTTTCTTTTATCATTAGGTTTGTAAAATATCATTTTCATATTTTTAGGATTAATCTTGCTTGAGTTTCACATTTTTATTTATGCGTTACGTAGTTTTAATTCGATTTTATTAAAACATAAAATCAAAACATCATTTTGCAAATAGTGATAGCGTTTATTTAATATTTTTATCTTTTAATTTCCTTTAATTTGCATTTAAGCCGTTGTAATTTATAGACTTTTTACGTAGTTATAATAATCACAAATCACTTTTTCCGTTCAAATCTCTCGATCACTATCGTTTGGTGATTCTTCGCATAGCTATTTGGGACATAACGACCGGGAAACCCTATACTCTCCCGATCTTCATTGAGTTCGTTTACGAGCCGTTTTAAGTTTCTTCGATTGGCCATTCACAGTGGTAGACTTGTGTGAAAACTTGGCGGTTTGGACGGATCAAATTTTTAGCGCTTACGCCGGAGTTGTGCTAATTATCTTACGCTTAGCGATTAGTGATTTGAATATTCACTCATTGTTCATACCATCTGTATGTATTTATATTTTCTTATAAAATCAAAACCCAAAAGATTTTCATTCTTTGTTTTCACATCATGTTTTCAAAATACCAAAATATTCCTCTTTACCCTCTCACCCTCTTTGATTCTTTATCCCTTTACCCTCATCCATTTGATTCTAACTTCTTCTATTCTCATGGAATCTCTCGACTACGACGACTGCGGGACGAAGTTGAAAAACTTCGACTTTATCGCAAATGTCAAGAATTCGTGTTGTTCGTGATGATCCATTAATTCTGCGTGAGGAAATGGAGCGAGAAACCGGGGTGACAAGGACCGGTACTTCCTCCGATAATGGAAGTGCTAAAATGTCCAACCTACGGTTATCCAAAGATCTAAACCCTCAATTGCTCCTAAGCGTCTAGAATTGATCCTAAACTTTCACGATTTACGGTTAAAAGCAAACATGCGAAATTTAGACGGTGACTAGCAAGAATGACTTGCCTAAACTTCACGTTCTCAAGAACCGAACCGAGAGACCATAACGGAGTGGTGGAAATTGCTAGCTCTCGAGCACACCACTTGTCCCACCTCCGGATTTTTCAAAATGCTCTTGAGACTTGATAGTCATTCGGATCACCATGTTGGTTTTGTTGATTCTTTGAATAAACGATTCCTTCTCATAACTCTCAAATGAAATCGTTTATTCCTTGCGTCGGTTGTGGTGAGCCTCTTTTGGTTCACCACATCGTTGGTGTCGTGTGTACAATGTGGTAATGATATTCATAACGGGAGTTGTTTGTTTTGTGGTTCGAGGAATTCATTTGATTATGATCATAATCCGAACTCATTTAACGACCCTCAAACTTTTCCAATTACCCACCACACCGACTTATCTTGGATAATCAACATATCTCTGTGAATTTTGTGGAGGTCCTCACCAAGGATTTGAGTGTCAATCCGGAAACACGTTTGTCTATGAGCAGTTTTCTGTGATGCTCGAACTTTGGTTATGACCAATATCCATATACTTCACCGATCCGCACTCAGCAGTTTCTTGTTGTGAATCTTGTGGAGGTCCCATTTCACTCGATTGTCAAATAGGGAACCCATTTCCTTGTAACAATCATGACTCTTACAGTTTGATAATTTCCAACCTCCACACACCATACGGTTCAAACTCCACCGAGCCGTTGTCTCGAAAATCTCCCAAAATTTTGAAACCGCAATGAAAACACTTGATGATATGATTAGTAACTTTAAGAATCAAGTGAGTGGTGAAAGACCATGGGAGAATTGCTTGAAGAACGAGAGGCCCGCCAATCTAGGGAAGAATTATTAGTCCTAGAGCATGCGGCTCTACAGGCGTTTCTTATTTCTCAAGGCATTTCTATATGACGATGACGAGGAGAGTTTTATCCTTTTAAAGATAATATTTCTCAAGTCCCTCGGTCGGTTGATATCCCAGCTTGAGATTCATTCTCAAACAAGCGCTATCACACCAAGCTCCCACTTACTCTCTAAACATGGGGATGAGCATCTTGACCTTGTTCACGAAAAGGAATCGGACTAATTCATAAAGTCTAGTGTTGAGAACCTTGTCCCAATCGAGAGAGTCACGGGAACTTCGATCATATGTGTGATTCTCTTTCCCTCTTGAGTGTTCAAAAGATCATTTTGAAACTTTCTCCGATTATAGCGACGATTATGCTTCTTATGGAAACATCGAGTATGTTGAGGCATCGCTTCCTCAATCTGATGCTGATCATCTTCTTGAGGAGTTCTCCGGTGAACTCACTCACATCAGTCCACTTTCATCGGAAAGTAATGATTTCGAAACCGATCTGAGAGAGACTGAAAGCCTCCTTGATCATGATCGTTCACTCACTTCTTATCCCAACAGTCCAATAGAGAATATTGATCACTCTGTTCCCGAAACATTCAAAACAACTTTCACTAATCCTCTATTTGAATTCGACTCTGAATTCACTTTAATTTCTGAGAATCCACTCTTTGATACTCAGATTAAGGATAGTAATGAGCCCACAATGGAACAAGAGTTCACAATTTCACTCCATGTGAATGATTCTCTTCATGAAGAGTTCTCCGGTGAACTCTCTCATGACATATCTCCTCCGGAACATGATCATTTCTATTTCGATCTTGAGGATGATATTGGCTCGGAGAAAGGTGTACTCTATCATACGAGTTTGCTTATTAATGATACTACCCTCACCCTTCCTCCCGATATATCTACATTTGAGGATGAAGAATGGATCTTGATTGTTATCAAAATCTTTCTTCCTTTCCTCAAATATCTTGTGTTCTCTTCATCTTCACTCCTTCGGAATGAAGACACTATCTTTGACCCGGCATTTTCATTTATCATTTTGAGCGGTTCTATGTATATCTCATCGGTGTGGAACTTTCACGTGCTTGAAATGTTTGTCGAACATCTTGAATGAAAGTCCGATGGAGATTGTCTCTTCCACTTACTTCCCATGACCAAATTAATGCGGGTTCGAGTCAAGCTAGCGACTCGGTAATCAAAAACAATAGCACACACTATATGGGTTTTCACCCGTATTTACATCTTCTTACCCTTTCTACCACCCTAGTGTGGGGAGTTGCCCCGCTATTAAAAAAAAAAAAATCTTTTAAAATAATGGTAGTAGTATTTCCCTTTTACATTCTTTGTTTCGGCATAACCGTGGTACTTTGAATATTGAGGCAATATTCATTTCTAAGTGTGGGGGAATTCTCACGAATTTTATCATATAATTATACCGCTAATTCCCGTTTTGGCCAAATTGTTTTTGGAGTAAGTGTTTTGCACTTACTCGACTTATGGTTATCGATCCGCCATGTCTAATAAACAAAAGTTGGCTAATCCGAGAGCAAAGCGGCTCTTGGTAAAGATATATCAAATCCGTTTCGACTTGCAATTTGCCCAAAATTGTATGGTATTTAACTCACCATATCTTTAATTAGTGAAGAGTTGGCTAGCCATGAAGTTTATGGCTTGTGGTAAAGGCGATGGAAAAACCATAATTGGTAATCAGCTCACCAAAGATAATATTGATAATTTATCTAAGAGTTGGCTAGTCCGAGAGCAAGCGGCTTGGTAAAGACAAATCAAATCCGTTGGAAGTCGGTGGTTTGCTCAAAATCACATGGTTATGAGTGTACCATAGTTCTTACTTGAGCTGAAACATTTGGCTACTCGAGTAATGGCTTTTGGTAAAGAGATTCAAATCCATTAAGTTTTCTCAAAGATTGCTAGGGACTAGCAATAGTTTAGTGTGGGGATTGATGAGTGTGTAAATACTCATCATTTTGGGGTCAATCTGAGCGCAAAACGTTTAAAATGCTCGAAATGCATCAAAATCTTGAAAATATTCCAAAATTGCATTTTATATGTTTCGGATGCAAAATGTTCAAAATCGGATGAAAAATGAGCTAAGTTTGCATAATTGGCGATTCGGTCCCCAGTTTCAAAAATTGTCGAAATAGTCCACGAGCACTTAATTTCAAAGAAAAATCACCAAAGGTCTTTTTAAAATCATAACTTGTCAAAATTAGTCCTTTGGTGAAAAATGTCAAAGTTTTGAGAAATTACAAGTTTGGTCCTCCAGTTTAAAATTTGGCAAAAAGGCCCTTGGAAATTTGAAAATGTCAAGTTTAGTCCCTTGGAGCAATTTTGAAAATTTGGCGATTTAGTCCTTGATATTTGAAATTGCAAATTAGTCCTTGCCATATAAGCCTTTACACCTTTGGACTTGTCGATACCCAATTGGACCCTGCCATTCTTTTGAACCCCACCAATTACCTTTTTGGACCCCACCTTATTAATACCCTTGGTCAAATCGATCAACCCCTTTTGCCCTTGATAAGTCTTCCTTCCCACTTGCTCACCAAAAACCGGGCTTCCCATCCCCATTTCCTTATCTCTCTATTATCACTCCACCTCAACTACCCTCAAGATACATTAATTGCATCCCTCCCCAAACACTCAATCTCTCCACCGCATATATTAAGTTTCCGCCAAAATGTGATCAATGGCCAAGATTGTCTCCGGTGATCCAAAGGCCTCGAGCGGATGGGATTTGCTCGAAGGGAGGAAGAAGGAGAGTTGGTGTATAAAAGAGATGAGTGAAGCAACAAGAGCGATGAGTTAGTTTTAGTTTCATTATATGTCGTTTTATTTAATCTTAAGTAAGTGTTAAATTGTATTTTCAAGTTTCCTTGTATTAAACTCAAGTATTTGTATCGGTTTCAATCAAATTTTAGTAGTAATTCACAATTTGGTCAAGTTTCTTATTTTTAAGTTTTCTCTCATTTATGCAATTTCAAATGTGTTAAGTGCCAAGCTTCTATCACTTATTTTAAGATCAAACATGTTTAATCAAGTCTATTAAAGCTTTTGATAAGCTTGGGGATCATTTTCAAACAAATTTGTCATATGGTCAACAAAAGTCAACTGTGAGCTCAAATGGAATTGGAAATGGTTTGGGGTGTTGCGAGCCTTGATTTGGTTTGAATAGCTTCAAATAGTTTATTTATGGTTACGGTATGAGTGGTTAATCACCGGTTATTTGTGAGTGCTCTATCTCATTTTCATTTTTGCATATTATGCTTGTATTTGTATCTTTGGCAATTAATAGTTTAGACTGTTTAAACGGTAGTAATTAGGATAATCAAACTCGGTATAAGTGATAATTTATGCTAGTTCGATGTTTAGCTCATCTAACTTGCAAATAAGTCAATTAAGGTGTGTTTGGATTCTTTGCTAGATCGTGTTTTAGGTGCGCTTTCGGTGGGTGAGGATTATTGTTCTAGGTCTATTGAGTTCATTTAGACTCAATTACATCTTCATTTTGCATCTGCAGACTCTAAAGTCAAACTTCACAATTAATGCATCTTTACTCTTAATCGCTTGGATTTTCAAAAGCAAAAGCTCATTTTGTGTTTAAATTACATAGAGTTAGATTGCATTAGTTCTATTTCATCATTTAATGTCATTTTCAATCCACAAATTGAGTTCAAATCTCAATTAAGTCAAAACTCCAAATCTGCTAAAAAGTCAAAACTTGAAAACTTCGGTTTGGGCCTAACTAGGGTGAATTTTCATGAGCTCGATTCTGAGCCAAATCAAATGAAACTTGTGGCTTTAAAAGTTCAAGCGGTCTAGTTTATTGTTGTGATTTTGTATATTTTGTAAATTTTTATAAGCTTGAAAAGGCTTGTCAAATGGGCTTAATATGCCTGTGCAACCGACTCGGCATTCACCGAGTTTGCAGAGGTTTAATGACTTGTCACAAGCTCCCAAGAGCTTTTCTAGGTGCTGCTTTTGGTTTACAAGCTCTTGCCCAGTGCCTTTAGGTTCCTTCATCATTTTTTAGTTTAGCTTATTTGGGTGGCTTGTGCTCTAGCTTAAAAGTGGTTGCCTCGACTGTTTTAGCTCATAAGCTCAAATCTTCCATATCTTTGTAGCTTGCAATTCAGATGTTTAGAATAGTTGTAATTGGTTCCTTTTGGGTAGTTATAGCTTAGTGTAGCTTACATTTCGATGTGGTGCCCATTTGGAAGCTTTTGGCTTATTCAGTCTTATTCTATAAGCACTTGCTTTGCGATGCATAATCCCACACACAACCCACTGTTTTCTATTTTTCCTAGATTCCTAATATTATTTTAGGTTTATCTTGAATTTTTCAGATTTTCTAGGTCTGCTTTGGTATTTTCTCCATTTTAATCAATTTTAGCACTTTTAATTAGCATTTAATACAAATAAATCGAAAAGGTTCAAAAAATAATTTTTCATTTTCTTAAGTTAAGATAAATATAAAAGACAAAAAATATTTTCCAAATTTTTTCTTAGTTAAATTTGTATTTTAAGCAATTTAATTAGTTTTTAATAGTTTTTAATTCATAGAAAATACAAAAATATTCAGAAAAATACAAAAATAGTTTTGAAAATTCTCTTTTGTTATTTTAGATTTTTCCAAGTCATAATTTTATTTTTCTACCTTTATTTCATATTTTCTTGGATTTTAGGTTATTATTTAATAAGTAAAAATAGTTTTTAATTAATAATAATTAGATAAATAGTTAAAAAAATAGTTTTCTTTTTCTAAAAATTTTCTTTTATCATTAGGTTTGTAAAAATATCATTTTCATATTTTTAGGATTAATCTTGCTTGATTTCACATTTTCATTTATGCGTTACGTAGTTTTAATTGATTTTATAAAACATAAAATCAAAAACATCATTTTGCAAATAGTGATAGCGTTTATTTAATATTTTTTATCTTTTAATTTCCTTTAATTTGCATTTAAGCCGTTGTAATTTATAGACTTTTACGTAGTTATAATAATCACAAATCACTTTTTCCGTTCAAATCTCTCGATCACTATCGTTTGGTGATTCTTCGCATAGCTCATTGGGACATAACGACCGGGAAACCCTATACTCTCGATCTTCATTGAGTTCGTTTACGAGCCGTTTTAAGTTTCTTACGATCGGCCATTCACAAGTGGCGGCTTGTGTGAAAAACTTGACGGTTTGGACGGATCGGTACATTCTATTCGGACAAGTCTTTTGCGAGACACGTTTACTTCACTAGCGAACTAGCTTGAAATTATTACTGTCCGGACAAGTCATAGAAAACTAGAAGGGGTTGAATAGTTTACCAATTAAAACTTTGTTTTGAAACTTATTGAAAGATCAATTGATATTGATCTTGGTATGTTAATGAAATATGCAAGCAATGTGTAATAAGTAAATAAGGAAAGAGATGATCAAACCACAACAAGTTGTTTATAGTGGTTCGGCCTACAAGGACTCTTTTTCCTTGCCTACTCCACTCCCCGAGTCTCACTTTCGAGTTTAACTTCACTAGTCAACAAGCTCCTTTCACTGCGGAGAAAACCTTTACATTTAAACACACTATTTCCGACACTAAGCTAGATGTCGAGTTCTTTCCAAGGGTACAACTACTCCCACACACAATGTATTTTGAGGACTAAAATACTAACCACTCACACTCACAAGATTATGATGGTTTGATACAACAATGAAGTATGGATCAACACTAGATCATACAACACTAAACAAACAAGACTTCCAACTTATCGTTGAAGCTTGAATATGACTTGATCTTCTTTGCTACAAAGAGATCACTAATATGATATGAAACCGAGTTAGAAAGGTTAGAGAAGATATGTATGAAAGTATGTTGGAAAGGGATGAGAAACTACTTGGCTTGGCATTGCTATTTATAGCCAAAATGGACGAGGAGTCCGGACGGCGGACCCTTAAAAGGGCTCCGCCTGTGTACCATTTTGGTACCGCGGTCCGACACCAAGATATCAAATCTTGCCAAAGTCAACTCTATCTAAGTGAGATTGTGCAAGATATGAAGAGTACAAATCTTCACAAAATATCTAATGGAATCTTCTAATGATTTCCATGATGTAATACATGATGTCAAATGTTGTATTACTATTTATAGAAATATGAAAATGCTTAAGTAGTGTTTGGTTTTAAGAACCTAACACATTCTACAAACTACTATCATACATAATGATTAGAGTCATATCAAGATGTTACTAATCATAAATGTAAATGCTTGAATGATGAATATATTGTTTGAGAAAGCTTGTCTTAATATCTAATAAACTTGACAAGATTTAAGCTTTTATAAATTAAATTTACTTTTGTCGTTAACAAAACTTAGGCAAAGATCAAAAATATAAATAACGTTTAATGGCGATATTTGTATTAACAATCTCCCTTTTGTTGAGGACAAAATATAAATTTTATTTTATAAAAGAAACAAAGTTTGTACAAGAGTTATAAAAATATTAGTTTTAGAACTTGAAAAGGAAATGATAATGCAAGTGTATGAAATTTGACTTTTATGAAAGTCAAAGAATTCACTAGTTGATGCATGATGTTGACTTTTGAAAGTCAAAGTATGCGTTTGACTTTTAAGAAAAGTCAAGTATTATCAATGAGGGTTCTGTTTGACTTTTAGAAAGTCAAATGTATGCGATTGACTTTTACGAAAAGTCAAATATAAATAATTTCAAAGTTCTATATTTTCTCCCCTTTTGTCTCAACAAAAGAAGAGGCTATCTTGAATGTAATGAGCCCATGCTATTATCTCCTCCTTGTTCAAAGCTCCCCTAAATTGGGTGCTTTAATGGGAAGATACATGGATTGTGAAAATAAAGTTACAAAAAAATGTTAGTAATAATGATCATTCACAAGCATTTCCAAACACTATGTAATGACACCAACAATATAATAAACAACATTCATTAGTTAAAATTTTTCATGAGTAAAGATCATGAAAAGAGAACACAATGATGTGTTTTAGTACAAGAAATAAAACTATCCTAAGAAAGTAAACAAAGAAAGACTATTCTAAAACCATCCTAAAGTGATGGTGGATGAGAAAAAGCGTTGAGGCGCTCAAGGATGTGATTGAGGATGAACCTCATTTCTTCTTGAAGTCATGGACCATAACACGGGTCCGTTCTACGGTTTGGCCCGTTTGCTCTGAAGTTGAGCAATGATGAGTGTGTAAATACTCATCATTTTAGTCAATCTGAGCGCAAAGCGTTTAAAATGCTCAAATGCATCAAAATCTGAAAATATTCCAAAGTTGCATTTATATGTTTCGGATGCAAAATGTTCAAAATCGGATGAAAAACGAGCAAAATTTGCATAATTGGCGTTTCGGTCCCAAACTTTCGAGAAAATGGCAAAATCGGTCCTAGGCACTTATTTTATAAGAAAAATCACCAAAGGTCCTTTTAAATCATAAGTTGTAAAATTTAGTCCTTTGGTGAAAAGTTCCAAAATTTTGAGAAATTTCGGTTTGGTCCTGGATTTTGTTAAATGGTCATATTTAATCCTTGGAATTTCAAAAGTGTCAAAATTAGCCTTGGTCTATTAAAGATTGGCAAGACCAACCCTTGGACTACATCTTCATAAATTACAGTTTGGTCCACGGAATTTCAAGCTTTACACTTTTGGTCCTTGTTACTTAAATCCTAAATCAAACCGGATCCCAAACAAATATTAACCCAACCCAAGCCCACTTATATCTAACCCGGTCCAATATTCAAACCCAACCCTTTAACCCGAAACCACCACGGTTTAAATAAACCGCCAAACCCGCCTCCTTTTTCCTGTCTTCCCGACCACCATGTCCCTTCCCTCACCTCCAGCCCCTACTCCATCTTTGTCTCCCCCTCACCTTCTTGACCAAGGCATTAAATGCATCCTCCCTGTCCCAGTGGCTTGTACCATTTTGGCGCCAAAGCCAATCAAGCGGCCAAGATCAACTTAGCTAATCAATGGCGAGAAAACAAGCGGGATGTGATCGGAGGAGTGAGAAAAGAGTTTTGGATTATAAAAGAAGCAAGAGGAGCTAAAGAAAGTAGTCTACTAGTTTTAATTTTTATTAATGTCGTTTTTAATAAAAGTTTTAGTTAAGTTAAAAATATGTAATCTTTTGTTGTAATGTACTCTTTATAAGTTCTTGGATCAATATAAATCATTTTCAAGTGTTAATTCAAGTTGCACTATCGGTTCATGTTGTTTAGTTCATTGTTGAAAATTTCCATTTCAAAGTCTTGTATACAAGCTCCCATTAGCTTGTTTCTCGGTTCTAGTAAGCTTATACAAGCTTTCCATAGCTTTTATAAGCTTACATTTTAGTTTAAAGCCAAATTGGTTCTTGGTCAAAGAAAGTCAAAATGGGCGAAATTGAAAAGAAAATGGATAAGGGTTGAAGCGGTGCTAGCTTTGGGTTGATTTGGAATCCGGTGGGTTGATATAAATAGGTTAGAGGTTCATGGGTTCATTGTTTCAAGCCATAGTGGCTATGGACTATTTGTAAGTCATCTTAAAGCTTCATATGCATAATCTGTCTTAGTAGTTATAATAAGCTCAAATCATTTATTAGGTGTATTTAAGTTATATAAATTCGGTTTAATCGATTAGGTTAGCTAGTTAAGCGGGTAACTCATTTTAATTTGCAAATCGATTACATTAAGTAGTGTTTGGTTTAGTGCTAAAAGCTGTGATAGAGGTTTAAGTACAAGAGTAGCTCGGTGATTTAGGTCCGCCATAGTTGTTTATATTCATCTGTCATTGTTTTGTGCTTGTTTGCATCAAAAGTCAATTTCATTCTAAAGCGCTCTCGAGCTCAAATCTGTTAAAATCGGTCAATCATAATCCTTCATATGGGTTAAGACTTTGATAAACCAACTTGTTATAGTTTCATTTCATCATACTTCATCTTAATCGATTACAACATTTGCTTCTAAATCTCACAAAAGTCAAATTTCATAATTGTTCTTCATAAGTCAACCGTGTCAAAAACCGGTTTATGCGAACTTACGCAGAACCTGCACTGATGCTTGTTTTAAGTAGTTGGGGTCGATTTTTGGTTTAGGTGTAGTAGTCGCTGGGTGGTCTTCAAGACCACATATCATTTTTGGCTCAAGCTCTTTTGATAAGCTAGTGCATAAGCTCAAACATAAGACGATCAACATTTCTGTTTGTCTAAATCGGTTAGCTTAATTCATAGGTAATCTGCTTATTTGAGGATAGGAGTAGCTTAATTTAGTTGGTTTTAGCTTATTTTAGTATTATTTAGCTTGTGTAGAAGTTTGGTGGCTTATTGTGTTAGATTGCTTATTTAAAAGTGCTTATTTAGGCTCAATTTACTGCTGCGACCTTCATATTTCTCACATAACCATCATATTTCTTATTTTCATAGATTTAGATTAGTATTTTAGAATTTTCCTGAGTTTTCCATAATTTTTAGTCCTTTGTTTAGTATTTTCTCTATTTAAAATAGTTTTTAGTCACTTTTAATTAGCTTTAATTGCAAATAATTAAGAAAAAGTTCAAAAAATAATTTTCAATTTTCTCAGTTTAAGAAAAATATAAAAGCAAAAAAAGATTTTCCTTAATTTTCCCTTTTATTTGGTATTTTCACAATTTAAATTAGATTAAAATAGTTTTAAATTAGTAGAAAATAGAAAAATAATCGAAAAAATATAAAAATAGTTTTGAAAATTCTCTTTTGTTATTTAAGATTTTTCCAAGTCATAATTTCATTTTCTAGCTTTATTTCCTATTTTCTTGTATTTTAGGCTAATATTAAATAGTTAAAAATAGTTTTAATTAATAATAATTAGATAAATAGTGATAAAAATAATTTTATTTTTCTAAATATTTTCTTTTATCATTAGGTTTGTAAAAATATCATTTTCATATTTTTAGGACTAATATTGCTTTAGTTTCACATTTTCTTTAGTACGTCACGTAGTTTTTAAATTCAGTTTTATAAAAACATAAAATCAAAACATCATTTTACAAATAGTGATAGCGTTTATTTAATAGAATTCATCTTTTAATTTCCTTTAATTTGCATTTAAGCCGTTGTAATTTGTTGGCTTTTTACGTAGTTATAATCGAATCATATCCTTTTTACATTCAAATTTCGATCACTTTACGTTTGGTAATCCATTGCATAGCTCATTGGGACATAACGACCGGAAACCCTATTCTCCCAGATCTTCATTGAGTTCGTGTATACGAACCGTTTTAAGTCTCTTCGGTCGACCATTCACAGTGGTAGGTTTGTGTGAAAACTTGACGGTTTGGCCGCATCAAATTTTTAGCCCCATTGCCGGGAGTCATCTTGATTATCTTCCGTTTAGCGGGTTAGTAGTTTGAATACTCACTCTTTGTTCATATCATCTATTATCTATATATATATATCCATATTTTCTTATAAAAATCCAAAACCCAAAACACCAAAACGTATAAAACACAAAAATATTTTCCTTTTGTTTCTATATATGTATCAAAATAAAAATACAAAAAGATTTGTCGTTTTCTTAATAATAAACAACTTAAAAGATTACCACCATAAACCAAGGCGGTGCACTACCTAGCGGGGTGCGACCATAATAAGTTCGAACTAAAGATTTAAAACTTGCCTTTGTGTCCTTGTGATTGGTGTACCTTTTCAAAGCCATTCATCTTGTGATTATTGGTTAAGTTCAACATTGTTTTGCCTCGAGTTTGTTTTAATTGGTTTTGTTGTGATATCTACGTTTGAAATGAGAAAACCCATAAAGATTCTTCTCACTTTAATTTTTATAAAGCGTCTTCATAATTCCCATTCTCATCGAAAGATTTTCATAATTCCCATTTCTCTCCTTAACTCGAGTTTCCTTAGAGTTAACTCTAGTATATCTTTTCGCTCTTCTAGATCTGTGAGCCCATTTCGTGAGCTTGTCAAGATTCCAAGAAGGCGTGTCCGTGACTTTCTGCTCCATCGATCGGATCGAGATCCGGATGCTCCACTACTTCCGTTATCATGGCGGAAGAACGCCCTATGTGTGAGCTTCTCCGGGCACCCATCGACGGGTATGGAGATGCTATCGTTGTACCAGCCATTGTGGCTGAAAATTTTGAACTCAAAACCGGGTTCTTGAATCTTGTAACCTCAAATCAATTCTACGGTTTTGAGCGGGATGATCCTCATGCTCATATTCGATGGTTTAACAAGATTGCATCTACCATCAAGTATAAGAATGTCCCTACGATCTTTGTTAAGCTTCTTCATTCCTATTTTCTCTTGAGGGCAAGCCGAATTTGGCTTGAAAAACAACCCCTCGGTCTATTGAGACATGGGAAGATCGGTGAAGAAATTTGTGAATGAATTCTATCCACCTTCCAAAACCACGAGTCTAAAAATGAAATCATCAAGTTCACACGAAGTTTGATGACCTTCGATGAATCGTGGGATCGTTTTAAGGAATTGCCATAAATGTCCTCACCACGGTTTCTCCAGAGTTGATGCAACTTGATACTTTCTACAATGGGTGAGTCAATCGATCAAGATTCTCTAAATTCCTCCGCGGAGGAAATTTCCTAAACAAAGCGTCAAAGAAGCTTTAGCGATCATCGAAAACAAGTCTAAAGTCCGCCTTTGCACGAAGCAAGCCGGTTGTTTCTCAAGTCGGTGTTGGTCCTTCTTCTTCATCGCTCGTGAGTCAATCTAGCACCGATGCTAAGATTGACAAACTCACTGAAGCTATCAAGCTTTGGTTCTCTCCAATCAAAAGAAAGTCTCTTTTCCACAAACTTCACCTCCTGCTGAAGTTAAGAAAGTGCAAGTCTGTGTTACTTGTGGTGGCCCCATGCTTACTATAATTGTATGGCCACCGGCGGTAACCCTTTGAAGCCAATCTTGTGGGCGGGATGTCTGTCGAGGAGGCAATCAATATCGTGCTCCTATAGACCCGAACCACCGTCCTAACCACTACCTGGACCTCCGGTTTCAATCAAAACCGTAATCAAAATCAAAAGCAGACCAAACCAAGGTTTCCAAAACCAAGGTAATTTCGGTCAAACAACGGTTTTCAAAATCGAATCAAAATTTCCAACACCAAGGAAATTTCAATAGAAACCAGTCGGTGAAATTTCAACCAAGGGTACTTTCATGGAAATAATCAAGGAAATTATCAAGGCCTAATCCTAACAATAGAGGCGAATTTTCTGTGCAAACTCAAGCCATTGTTCCAAGCGGACCATCATCGATGAGTTGTTGAGACAATTCATGAAATCGAGAGGAAATGAATCGGTTGTTGGTAAGCAGTTTCGACATCAAAAGTCTTTAAATGATCGACCCTCGGGCTCGGTACCTTACCTAGCAACACGATCGCTAATCCAAGGCGATGCAAAGCGATCACAACCGAAGTGGTGCTTCTTATCTTGGACCCGCTATTCCTACTACCTCTTCTTCTTCTCTCCGAAGGTAGTGGAAGCGAACACGAGGCGACAAAGGACAAGGAACTTCCTACTAATAACGGAAGTACGGTAATGTCCATCCTCGGGTTGTCCCAAAACCAAGCACAGGTTGTTTTGAACCTCCGGTTGGTAACCTAAATCAAAACTTCTATTCCTTACCCTCACGTTTACATGAGCAAAAGCTCATGAGAAAGCTAGTCATCAAATGGAAAAATTCTTTCAAATTTTCCAAGAGCTTCATTTGACATAAGCTTCGCGGATGCCATCATGTTGATGCCCAAGTTTGCATCTACTCTTAAGCACATGTTGAGCAACAAGGAAAATCTATTTGAAATGGCTAAAACTCCTTTGAGCGAGAATTGCTCGGCGGTCTTGTTAAAGCTTCCAGAAGCTTGGAGATCCGGAAAATTTCTTCTTCCTTGTGTTTTTCAGGGATGATTGAATGCTTTGCCCTCGCCGATCTTGGTGCAAGCATCGATCGATGCCGTATTCGATGTGGAAGAAACTTTCTCTTGGAACTTATTCCTACCGCATGACTCTTGAGCTTGCGGATCGTTCTATCTCGCGTCCTCTTGGCATCGCCGAGGATGTATTCGTGAAAGTAGGAAAGTTCCATTTTCCGGTGATTTTGTGGTTGTTGATTTGATCTTAGATCCTCGGGTTCCTCTCATTGTTGGATGAGGATTCACGAGCAGGCGTCTTGTTATTGATGTATTTGAGCAAGAAATCACTTTACGTGTGGGTAATGAAGGCATTACCTTTAACCTCGATCAAACTTGAGGTACTCCTCAAATTATGATCTTGAATCAATTAATCGCGTCGATTTAATTGATATTGCTTCGAGGAGTACTCTCAAGAGTTTCTTGGTTATCTTCATAATTACGTGGGTGGGGATTCCACCACATCTTCTCAACCTATCATTGCCGACTCTTTCCTCTCTCACTCCGTTTGAGGGAGGTGACTTCCTACGGAAGAGATCGATGAATTTCTTGCTCTTGATGAATCAATTCGCCTAGAATTGATGGTGTTTATGATTCGGAGGAGATATTCTTTATCTTGAGCAATTGCTTAATGAAGATCCATTACCTTCACTCCTCCGAAGAAATCACAATTGAAAATCAAATCGATACAAACTTCTCTTGAAGAATTTCCGAGGTTGAACTTAAGGACCTACCTCCTCATCTCGAGTATGCATTCTTGGAGGTGATGATAAATTACCCATCATAATTGCTAAAGACTTAGCGAGGAGGAAAAGCGCTCTCATAAAGGTCTTGAAGTCACACAAGCAAGCAATTGCTTGGAAACTCTCCGATATTAAGGGTATCAACCACGAGTTTTGTACTCACAAAATCTTAATGGAGGATGACTTCAAACCGCGGTCCAACATCGAGAGAAGGTGAATCCTAAGATTCACGAGGTTATCAAACAAGAGGTTCTCAAACTTCTTGATGCGGTTTGATTTACCCGATCTCGATAGTCCTTAGGTTAGCCAATTCATTGCGTTCCAAAAAGGGTGGCATTCTTGTTGTCACGAATGAAGAAAGCGAGTTAATTCCGACTCGATTGGTTACGGGATGGCGTGTATGCATTGACTATCGCAAGTTAAGCGAAGCCACCCGTAAAGACCATTTTCCTCTACCCTTTATGGACGGATACTTGAGAGATTAGCGAGGAGCGAATACTATTGTTTCCTTGATGGTTTCTCGGGTTACTTCAGATCCCCATTGATCCATTTGGATCAAGAAAGACCACATTCACACCCATACGGGACATTTGCCTCTGACGTATGCCTTTTGGCTTATGCAATGCTCTGGCACGTTCCAACGATGTATGATGGCAATTTTCCACGACATGATCGGAAACTATGGAGGTGTTTATAGATGACTTCTCGGTCATTGGAGACTCGTTTCATACATGTCTCTCCCATTTAGACAAAATGTTAAAACGGTTGTGAAGACACCAATCTATGTCTAAATTGGGAGAAGAGCCACTTATGGTCAAAGAAGGCATAGTCCTTGGCCATAAGATTTCTAAAAATGGGATTGAGGTAGATAGAGCAAAAGTTGATGTTATTGCTAAATTACCTCATCCTACCACCGTCAAAGGTATTAGGAGTTTTCTAGGTCATGCCGGGTTTTATCGTAGATTCATACAAGATTTCTCTAAAATCGCTCGGCCAATGACCCATCTTCTCGAAAAAGATGCTCCTTTTATCTTCTCTCTGAGTGCATCGAGCTTTTGAAACATTGAAGAAAAACTTACGGAAGCACCATTCTAGTTGCCCATTGGGATTTACCCTTGAGCTCATGTGCGATGCAAGTGATTTTGCTATCGGTGCGGTCTTGGGGCAGCATAAAACCAAGCATTTTCGACCAATCCACTACGCAAGAAAAACTATGGTGACTCAAACCCATTACACCACTACGAAAAGGAATTATTAGGTGTGGTGTATGCGTTTGAGAAGTTTAAACCATACCTTATCTTGACCAAATCGTGGTGTATACGGATCACTCGGCACTCAAATATCTCTTTGCAAAACAAGATGCAAAGCCGAGATTGCTCCGTTGGGTTCTCCTCCTACAAAATTTGATATCATTATACGTGATAAAAAGGAGGTGAGAACACAGGCTGCGATCATCTTTCGATTAGAGAACCCTCACCAAAATGTGTTCGAGAAAAGGAAATTAATGAAACATTTCCTCTCGAAACACTCAATGTGGTTTCTTTTCGTGGAACTCTTCTACCCCATGGTTTCTTGACTTTGCAAATTACCATGCGGGTAACTTTATAGTGAAAGGGATGTCGTCCCAGCGAAAAATAAATTCTTTAAAGATGTGAAACATTACTTCGGGGACGACCCTACTTGTTTAAAATTTGCGCGGATCAAGTCATCCGTCGATGTGTATATGGTCGGAAGCTATTGACATTCTCAAAGCTTGCCATTACGGACCTCTTGGGGACATCATAGCCCCAACTACACCGCCAAGAAGGTGTTTGATTCCGGATTCTATTGGCCCACAATCTACAAGGATGCCCATGAATTCGTCAAAACACAGCGCGCTTGTCAGCGTCATGGAATATCTCACAAAGGAATGAAATGCCATAAAAGCGCCATTCAAGTGTGTGAGATTTTTGACATCCGGGGCATTGACTTTATGGGGCCATTTCCTTCTTCCGTGGTAACAAATACATACTCGTGGCGTTGACTACTTGTCAAAATGGGTTGAAGCTAAGGCTTTACCTACCAGCGATGCCGAGTTGTTGTGAAATTCTTAAAATCCTTATTTGCTAGGTTTGGAACTCCACGAGCTATCATCGGTGATCGTGATGTGCATTTTGCAATGACCGGTTTGATAGAGTCATGCAAAAGTATGGTGTAACTCACCGTCTCTCTGCGTACCACCCCGAACTAGTGGGCAAGTGGAAGTTTCTAACAGGGATAAAAAGAATTCTTGAGAGGGCGGTTGGTGAAAACCGTGCTTCTTGGTCGGATAAGCTAGATTCGCACTCGGGCCTTCCGTGCGACTTACAAAACACCCATCGGTGCACTCCATACAAGCTTGTATCACGGAAGGCATGTCATCTACGGTTTAGCTCGAGCACAAGGCATCTTGGGCCTTGAAGCATGCCAACTTTGATATTCAGACGGTGGTGATCAGGAAAGTTCAAATGAATGAATTAAATGAACTCGTGATCAAGCTTACGAGAACTCTTTGATCTACAAACAAAAGACAAAGAAGATTCATGACTCAAAAATCAAAACCGCGTTTTCAGCGTCGGTGATCGAGTCCTTCTTTTCAACTCAAGATTGAAGATTTTCTGGAAAATTAAAATCCGTGTGCGGACCATTTACCATCGCTAAGGTTTATCCTTATGGCACCATTGAGTTATCTCAACCCGATGGTCCAAACTTTAAAGTGAATGGTCATCGGTGAAGCATTATTTTGGAGAGGACATTCCCCATGGTTGTCCGGTTTACAAACTTTCCCCATGAACCAATGAATGCGGGGATCGAGTCAAGCTAGCGACTCGGAATCAAAATCGTAGCATGCCATATGGGTTGTCACCCATATTTACGAAATTGTCTGAAGTTTATTACGGTTAGCCATTCACAAGTGGCTAGCTTGTGTGACAAAACTTGACAGTTTAGCTTCTTCTTTCTACTTTCTACCACCCTAGTGTGGGGGTTGCCCATGTTTTGTA
Source organism: Chrysanthemum lavandulifolium (assembly GCA_022545495.1). Lineage (NCBI taxonomy): Eukaryota > Viridiplantae > Streptophyta > Magnoliopsida > Asterales > Asteraceae > Chrysanthemum > Chrysanthemum lavandulifolium. The sequence continues at coordinate 110,117,426 of CM040245.1, read as the reverse complement.
TATAAGTCTTATTCAAAAAAAAAAAAAAAAAAAATCATCTTTCTAAATAATGGCGTAGTATTTCCCTTTTCGTTCTTTGTTTCGGCATAACCACGGTACTTTGAATATTGAGGGCAATATTCATTTCTAGTGTGAAAATTCTCACGAATTTTATCATGTAAATATACCGCCTAATTCCCGTTTTTGGCCAAATTTTTTTTGGAGTAAGTGTTTTACACTTACTCATTTGGTTATCGATCCGCCTTGTCTAATAAACTAAAGGATTGGCTAATCCGAGAGCAAACGGCTCTTGGTAAAGATATCTCAAATCCGTTGACGACTTGCAATTTGCCCAAAATTGTATGGTATTATTCACCATATCCTAAAAGTGAAGAGTTGACTAGCCCAGAAGTTTATGGCTTGTGGTAAAGCGATGGAAAAACCACAATTGGTAATCGGCTCACCAAAGATAATATTGATAATTTATCTAAGAGTTGGCTAGTCCATAAGCAAGCGGCTTACGGTAAAGACAAATCAAATCCGTTGGAAGCGGTGGTTTGCTCAAAATCACATGGTTATCGATGTACCATAGTTCTTACTTGAGCTGAAACATTTGGCTACTCCGAGTAATGGCTTTTGGTAAAGAGATGAAATCCATTAGTTTTTCTCAAAAGATTGCTAGGGACTAGCAATAGTTTAGTGTGGGGATTGATGAGTGTGTAAATACTCATCATTTTAATCAATCTGAGCGCAAAACGTTTAAAATGCTCGAAATGCATCAAAATCTTGAAAATATTCCAAAGTTGCATTTTATATGTTTCGGATGCAAAATGTTCAAAATCGGATGAAAAACGAGCAAAATTTGCATAATTGGCGGTTTAGGTCCCAGACTTTCGAAAATGGCAAAATCGGTCCTAGGCACTTATTTTATAAGAAAAATCACCAAAGGTCCTTTTTAAATCATAAGTTGTCAAATTTAGTCCTTTGGTGAAAAGTTCCAAAATTTTGAGAAATTTCGGTTTGGTCCTGGATTTTGTTAAATGGTCATATTTAATCCTTGGAATTTCAAAAGTGTCAAAATTAGCCCTTGGTCTATTAAATATTGGCAAGACCAACCCTTGGACTACATCTTCATAAATTACAGTTTGGTCCTGGAATTTCAAGCTTTACACTTTTGGTCCTTGTTACTTAAATCCTAAATCAAACCGGATCCCAAACAAATATTAACCCAACCCAAGCCCACTTATATCTAACCCGGTCCAATATCCAAACCCAACCCTTTAACTTGAAACCACCACGGTTTAAATAAACGCCAACCCCCTCCTTTTCCCTGTCTTCCCAGACTACCATGTCCCTTCCCTCACTCCACCCTACTCCATCTTTGTCTCCCTCTCACCTAACTTGACCAAAGGCATTAAATGCATCCTCCCTGTCCCAGTGCTTGTACCGGTTTGGCGCCAAAAGCCAATCAAGCGGCCAAGATCAACTTAGCTAATCAATGGCGAGAAAACAAGCGGGATGTGATCGGAGGAGTGAGAAAGAGTTTTGGGATATAAAAGAAGCAAGAGGAGCTAAAGAAAGTAGTCTACTAGTTTTAATTTTTTATTAATGTCGTTTTAATAAAAAGTTTTAGTTAAGTTAAGAAATATGTAATCTTTTGTTGTAATGTACTCTTTATAAGTTCTTTGGATCAATATAAATCATTTTCAAGTGTTAATTCAAGTTGCACTATCAATTCATATTGTTTAGTTCCTTTGTTGAAAATTTCAATTCAAAGTCTTGTATACAAGCTCCCGTTAGCTTGTTTCTCGGTTCTAGTAAGCTTATACAAGCTTTCCATAGCTTTTATAAGCTTACATTTTAGTTTTAAGCCAAATTGGTTCTTGGTCAAAGAAAGTCAAAATGGGCGAAATTGAAAAGAAAATGGATAAGGGTTGAGCGGTGCTAGCTTTGGGTTGATTTGGAATCGGTGGGTTGATATAAATTGGTTAGAGGTTCATGGGTTCATTGTTTCAAGCCATAGTGGCTATGGACTACTTGTAAGTCATCTTAAAGCTTCATATGCATAATCTGTCTTAGTAGTTATAATAAGCTCAAATCATTTATTAATTTTGTATTTAAGTTATATAAATTCGGTTTAATCAGTTAGGTTAGCTAGTTAAGCGATTAACTCATTTTAATTTGCAAATCGGTACATTAAGTAGTGTTTGGTTTAGTGCTAAAAGCGTGATAGAGGTTTAAGTACAAGAGTAGCTCGGTGATTTAGGTGCCATAGTTGTTTATATTCACATCTGTCATTGTTTTGTGCTTGTTTGCATCAAAGTCAATTTCATTCTAAAAGCGCTCTCAAGCTCAAATCTGTTAAAATCGATCAATCATAATCCTTCATATGGGTTAAGACTTTGATAAACCAACTTGTTATAGTTTCATTTCATCATACTTCATCTTAATCGATTACAACATTTGCTTCTAAATCTCACAAAGTCAAATTTCATAATTGTTCTTCATAAGTCAATGTGTCAAAAAACGGTTTGTCTGAACTTGCGACACCTTGCATGCTTGTTTTAAGTAGTTGGGGTCGATTTTTGGTTTAGGTGTAATGCTAGGTGGTCTTCAAGACCACATATCATTTTGGCTCAAGCTCTTTTGATAAGCTAGTGCATAAGCTCGAACATAAGACACGATCACATTCTGCTTGTCTAAATCGGTTAGCTTAATTCATAGGTAATCTGCTTATTTGAGGATAGGGTAGCTTAATTTAGTTGGTTTAGCTTATTTTAGTATTATTTAGCTTGTGTAGAAGTTTGGTGGCTTATTGTGTTAGATTGCTTATTTAAAAAGTGCTTATTTAGGCTCAATTTACTATGACCTTCATATTTCTCACATAACCATCATATTTATTATTTTCATAGATTTAGATTAGTATTTTAGAATTTTCCTGAGTTTTCCATAATTTTAGTCCTTTGTTTAGTATTTTCTCTATTTAAAATAGTTTTTAGTCACTTTTAATTAGCTTTAATTGCAAATAATTAAGAAAAAGTTCAAAAATAATTTTCAATTTTCTCAGTTTAAGAAAAATATAAAAAGCAAAAAAAGATTTTCCTTATTTTTCCCTTTTATTTGGTATTTTCACAATTTAAATTAGATTAAAATAGTTTTAAATTAGTAGAAAATAGAAAATAATCGAGAAAAATATAAAAATAGTTTTGAAAATTCTCTTTTGTTATTTTAGATTTTTCCAAGTCATAATTTCATTTTTCTAGCTTTATTTCCTATTTTCTTGTATTTTAGGCTAATATTAAATAGTTAAAAATAGTTTTTAATTAATAATAATTAGATAAATAGTGATAAAAATAATTTTCTTTTTCTAAATATTTTCTTTTATCATTAGGTTTGTAAAAATATCATTTTCATATTTTTAGGACTAATATTGCTTTAGTTTCACATTTTCTTTAGTACGTCACGTAGTTTTTAAATTCAGTTTTATAAAAACATAAAATCAAAAACATCATTTTGCAAATAGTGATAGCGTTTATTTAATAGAATTTATCTTTTAATTTCCTTTAATTTGCATTTAAGCCGTTGTAATTTGTTGGCTTTTACGTAGTTATAATCGAATCATATCCCTTTTACATTCAAATTTCTCAATCACTTTCGTTTGGTAATCCATTGCATAGCTTTCATTTGGGACATAACGACCGGAAACCCTATTCTCCCGGATCTTCATTGAGTTCGATATCCGAACGTTTTAAGTCTCTTCGGTCGACCATTCACAAGTGGCGGTTTGTGTGAAAACTTGGCGGTTTGGTGGCATCAGCTAACCATGCCTTGGAGGTAGAATGTTTGGGGAGGTTGTGGTGGTGGAATGGTGGATGTGTTGGTGGTGGTGGGGATGTTTGGAGTGGTCATGATGGATGCAAGCAAATCGTTTGCATTTGCATTGTCTCGGCTTAAGTGAGAATCCACCATGCCTTTGAATTGGTGGAGGTTGTGGAGTTGACTTGAATCTCCTCTCTAGTGGGATTGTCATCCCATGCACTCGGAATGTCCTCAATATGAGGGACATTGATGATGGAAGTGGATGATCCCGTATAAAGGACCATGATGTCCTTGTGAATGGGGTGGAAAAGGAGAGTTTTGGCCCTAATAGGGCGTTTGGGTCAATGGATGACCGAGGTGACTCATGAGCGATTCGCTCAATTGTGCCAAAAGATGGCAATGGTGGTGGATGACTTGGCCTGGGAGGCAAGTCTTCCAAATCCTCTAGGAAAGGATTTGGTGATGTTGGTGGGTTGAAAATAACTCCATGGGAGTGAGAGTGGGAGACCTTGGTGAAGGTGGTGAGGTGTTTTGGATGTTTGGATGGGTGCGGTGGAGGTGAAGTAGGTGTTTTGTTGGTGGTGGAGTGGTGATCACAATGTGTGATGAAGTGGGTGTAGCTAAGGTAAGATTTATATCATCTCTAATGGGAGATGAGATTGTGAGTGGTGAAGATTCGGATGATGAGCTAAGATGAACAAAACAACAAGGCCTTACGCTCATTCTAGCGGTTTTCTTGCAAGGTTTTGGTGATGATTTAGTCATTTTAACTTGGGTTTTGATTTGCTAGATAGTAGTGAGAGTGAAGAAGGTGTGAGGATGATCATGGTAAAGCCTTTCAATTTATAGAGGTAAGAAATTGTTGAGAAATGGTTTGATTTGATGTTGAACCATTGAAGAGATGAGGTTCCTAATGATTTGGAAGTGGGTTGAATGCTAGTCATATCACCCAAGTCAATCCATACAAGGAAGATGGAGTGAAGAAGAAAGATTTGCAATAAATGTGTTCTAGTGGTGGAATTTCTAACATTGATTACCGGGTTGAAGGTACCAAAATTTGGTTCCTTCCTTTATGTAAAGGGCTCCTTGGGTGGATTTTTCAAATTTTGAATTTTGGTGGGAAATGGATTTCTTATATACCTTAGTAAGTAATACTAGTTCTAATAACGATATAAACTAGTTAAGATTGATTTATAAGTGATGGAAGATAATTTGGAATCACGAAGAGTGAAATTGAGAAAATTACAGGAGGATCCACGGCACCAAAATCATACACCGGGTACCCTAAAAGGGTGCCGTTTGATCCCTTTGTCTGGTATGGCGGTACCAAAATACATAAAGGCGGTACCAAAATTATGGTGCCGTCGATCCGTCGAGTCGAGATATTTGGACGAGTTCGTTTTAGGTGTCGGAAAATTTCCGAAACACGAAATTTTCTCAAAAGCTGTTATACTAAACATTTCTAGTTAGGAAAAGTAAATAACACATATGTAAACATAGTGGAGCATAGATTTTGAGCAAGGCTTATTGATTTTCACAATATAGTGAAAATGGGTAAAATTGATAGCATACTTGTGCTATCCCCACATGAGATTGTTAGCATACACCATTGTTTCAAGTTATATTATCATCCTACATAATAAAAATAACTAAATAGTATCAAACATTAACGATAATGCATTGTTCCAAACACTCCTTAAAGTACCCTTATTTGTCCAATTTCTTGTAAATCTTGTTCATCATCCTACCAAGGCACTTGAACATTCCCTTAGTTTGCTTGAATTAGCGATTCATTCTCAATCTCGGGAAGAGATCGTAATACTCATGAGGTGGAAGATGAGAGCTTGGAAGACCATCCTCGGGCTATTTGATGATGAAGATGATGGAGTTGGAGGTTTTGCTCTTTTGCCTTTAGTCTTAGCAACTCGAGCATCACTCAAAGGTACAAAGATGTGAGGGATGAGTTCATAGTGGAGATGCATCCCTTTTAGAGTTGGTGGAATTGGTGCGAAGTTTCTATAGAGACGGGTGAGAAGCATCCCGTATGGAAGAGCAACTGATCCTTGAGTTGGAATATCAATCATTCTCCTAGCTATGTAGTAGGCTAAGTTGAATGGTTGTCGGGTGGACAAGTTGTAGAGCATGTGGCAAAGACAAGCGTTTATGTGATCCCTATTCCTATGGTGCTAATGCGTTTGCTCTAAGTAACTCCTCCATTTCTTAAATTTGTGCTTAAGTTCATTTAGCTCCATTCCATATGGATCTCGGTCTACCTCTTTTCCCTTTCGGGTTACTCGGGTTGTATCGGTTTTGGGTTAAAAAGGTGTTTACGGATGACATCCTTATCGGCCAAACGGGTTAGATAGGGAGAAGTGCGGTCGTTGATTGCATCAAGGGCGGTGAGTGACCACTTATCCGTGTAGACACAAGTTCCTCGGTTGGGAATTCCTAGTACTTTAGCAAATTTGCTTAAGGTGATGGTGTAGTCATTTTGGTTGATTCTAAAGCTAAGACAAAATTCATCATCATCTTCATCACTAAAACCGGTTACACTAGCATAGAATTCTAACACAAACCTAGGACAAATTGGTTTATTAATGTCAAGAAGACAATCGAATTGAATGGCGGCTAGTTCTTCACGAAGATTAGTATGTTCAAGGAAGGATGGGTGAATGGTTCTACCCTCATGGAAATACCTTGATTCTAGACCCCTAAATATTTCTACTTGTTCCTTGGTAAGTCCTTTGGTTTTGTGGTGTTTGGGAATGTAGTTAAGGGTGTCTTTGTGATCATAGAATCTTGCGGCTACCATGGTTATTCCTAAGGACAAGAATTAATATGTTAAAAAATGAAAATAAATTTTTAACGTTTTTGATTCTAATGTGTGCCTATATGAAAACAATTTGGAGTTGCGGTTATCTCGACTCATTTTATGCACAAAATGGTTTTAGTGGGGTGTTTGGCAAATACCATGAGATAACCCAAATTCTCCTAATTCAATGTGGCTACATTTTAATATACCCGGGAGTCCATATTAGTTATGCAATACCTTTAGTATTCAAGAGCATGCAAGTGATGAAAATTTTAACGTTTCTATTTGTATTAGCAATGAAAAATGTTTTCCTACAAGTGAGAAGCTTTTCAAAACTTTTGACATGGGGTGTTTGGTTGTTTGAATAAGGCCTTATATTTATTATCTATCAATTAGTGGAAACATGATTTGTTTATGCAATATGATAATGTAGTACCTAATTTGAATGACTAGTTATGCAATTTGCCAATTGAATTCATATTTGGTATAAAAGCATACATAAAACCCCATGTAATGATTTGTGATAGTTTGTGCATAAATAAGAATCCTAGACTCGAAATTAAGAGATGAAATGTAGTTAGGATACTTACAATGATGTTATCTTGATTGATTAGTGAGTGGGAAGATGACAATAATGAGCTTGGTTTAAGTTTTACACGTTTTGGTAAAGTGGGTTGTGAGGAAGAGGATGTTATGTATATAGCGGTTTTGTACATAGACACCACGGACGAGACGGCACCAAATATTTGGTTCGTCCGTGTTGTCGTTGGTCTTAGTGCTCTGATGAGAGATACAAGGCAAAATTGTTTTGGTTTGACTATTCTAATGTTTTAGGCTATGTTTATCTTACATGTTTGGTTCCATTAACCCTAAACCAAGTCTAAGAAGATTAAAGGTTCTCGTTTAAGAGGTTTAGTTAAGATGTCGGCAATGTTGTCTTGAGGATACTTTCTCGATTGAAATGTTACCTTTTGAACATTGTCGCGAAGAAAGTGATGATGATTTCAATGTGTTTTATGCGAGCATGTTGAGCAGGATTCTTCTTTGAGATCGATGGCTCCTTTGTTGTCATAAAGTATCACAATGTCGTTGAGATGAATTCCGTAATCTCGAGCTTGCTTCATCAAAGAGCTTGTTGACATGCTTTTCGGTGAGGCGTATTCGACTTCGATGGTAGAGATGGCTAAAGCCGTTTGCTTCTTTGCAAACCATGAGGTGAGACAATGTCCAACAAAGTGCAAATACCACTTGTACTTTTCTATCGACATAATCACCGGCATGATCCGAGTCGGCATACACTATGGTTTCTATACCCGTTCCTTTGGGATACCATAATCCTAAACATGTTGTTCCCTTAATATATCTAAAATCCTTTTAATGCTTCTAAGTGTGATGCCTTTGGGTTTTCTTGAAAGCGAGCACATAGACAAACACTAAACATAATGTCGGGTCTACTAGCCGTAAGATAGAGTAGGCTACCAATCATTCCTCTATATTTAGTGTTATCTACGGATTCACCTTCTTAGTCCTTGGTGAGTTTAGTGTCAGGGACATGGGTGTTTTAGTTGGTTTGGAATCTTCAAGACCAAATTTCTTAAGCATGTCTTTTATATATTTAGATTGGTTAAAGAAAATACCATCTTCTAGTTGTTTAATTTGAAGTCCTAGAAAGAAGTTTAACTCACCCATCATACTCATTTCAAACTCGTCATGCATGATTTTAGAAATCATTACATAGTTCTTGACAAATTGATCCGAATATAATGTCATCAGCGTATATTTGAACAATAATAATTTGCGATTCCTTTTCTTAGTAAAGAGTATTATCTACTAATCCCATAGTATATTTGTTATCAATAAGAAAAGTCTTAAGGCAGTCGTACCAAGCTTTAGGTGCTTGTTTAAGGCCATATAATGCTTTCTTGAGTTTGAAGACATGATGTGGTTTCTCAAAGTCGGTAAAACCGGAGGTTGAGCAACATACACTTCTTCGTTAATAAACCCATTAAGGAAAGCACTTTTAACATCCATTTGAAATAATTTAAAGTCATAAGCACATGCATAAGCAAGTAAAATTCTAATAGATTCAAGTCTAGCTACCGGTGCATAAGTTTCATCATAGTCAATTCCTTCTTGTTGATTATAACCTTGTGCAACAAGCTAACTTTGTTTCTAGATACTATACCATTTTCGTCCATTTTGTTTGAAAGACCCATTTTGTTCCAATTATAGTTTGATCTTTGGGTTTTGGAACTAGTTTCCAAACATCATTTCTAACGAATTGGTTTAATTCTTCTTGCATGGAAATTACCCATGATTCATCTTTTATTGCTTCATTTATGGTTTTGGTTCAATGGTGGATACAAAACAAAAATGATTACTTTGATTTTGAGCTTGTGACCTTAAGGTTCTTTGATTAAGTTGTCCTATGGCGTTTTCTAATGGATGACTTTTAGATTCTTTGATGTTGACAATTTCCTTATTTGATGGTTCATCTTCCTTGTTATTATTAATTTGACTTTCTATTATTTGACTTTCAACTAAGTCATCATCTACCAAAGGTGATGTCTTAGAGGAGGTGGACTTTAAATCAAATGTTATGTTCAACGATTCCTCGACTATCATTGTTTCTTTATTTAGGACAATGTAAGCTTTACTAGTTTGAGAGTAACCAAGAAATACACCTTCATAAGACTTTGGGTCAAACTTGGTGAGATAATCCTTAGTATTAAGAATAAAACATTTACACCCAAAGACTTTAAAATATCCTAATGTTGGCTTTTACCTTTATAAAGTTCATATGGTGTTTTGTTTAGAAAAGGACGTATTAAGACTCTATTTAAAATATATGTAGAAGTGTCAGCGTTACACCAAAACTTTTGAGGAATGTTTTGTTCATTAAGCATTGTTCTACTCATTTCTTGAATTGTTCTATTTTCGTTCTACTACTCCATTTGATTGAGGTGTTCGTGGGCGGAAAAGTTATGTGTTATACCATTTGTATCACAAAAGTTTCCAAATTGAGTTTCGTTGTCAAATTCACGACCATGATCCGTTCGGATCGACACAATTTGACACCTAGAAGATTTTGAATTTTCTTGCTAAGTATTTCAAATTTATCAAAAGCTTCATTTTGGTTTTCAAAAATAACGTCCAAGTAAACCTTGAGTAATCATCTACTATGACCAAAGTGTATAAGTTGCCTCCATAGCTTCTTATAGCGGATGGTCCAAACAAGTCCATATGTAATAATTCTAGACACTTAGATGTGGACACCATATTTTTAGATTTGTGACTACTATGTGTTTGTTTACCAACTTTGCAAGCGTCGCAAAAGTGTTGGTCATATTTTAGTTTTGGTAAATTCCTAACCAACTCTTTTGAAGATAGGTTTTATAAGTCTCATATTAGCGTGACCTAGCGTCTATGCCAAAGAGATGAGCTATCGTCTAATGTTGTTAAGCAAAGTTTGTCATTATATGTTTTATCTATTTTCATGACGTATATGTTATTTTCCTAACTCCTTTAGCTATGGTGATACCATCTTTTAGTATTTTACTACCATTTCATCAAATAGTACTTTATACTTTTTATCACATAGTTGGCTAATACTAAGTAGATTAAATCCTAACATATCCACATGAGCAACATTTTCAATAGTTAGAGTTATGAGCAATCGTACCTTTGCCAATGATTTTGCTTTTGAGATTGCTACCGAAAGTGACATTACCTCCGTCATACTCTTGGTATGATGAGAAGAGACTTTGTTGCCGTCATGTGTCGTGAGCATCCACTATCTTTTATCCATTCATAAGGTTCCAATCCAACTTTCAAGCATACCTAAAAGCAAATACCTCAAACATTTGGTCCCCAATATCTCATGGGTCCGTTTGGGTTAAACATACCATTTATTTGATTCATGTATGGAAATGATGGTAAGAGTTCCATGGCATGTAATCTGAGTTTGATATGGTCTAGGAAAGTTTTGATTCCAACCGTTGTGTTGGTAGTTAGGTTGAGCGTTGTGGTTGCTCTTAGGAAAGGCGTTTGGCAAAAGAAGTTTTATATCGTTGAGTAGTTTTGATCTAAATTCATTTTAACAAGTCCTACTCGATATAATGGCTGGTTTTAGTTTAATATTATCATTGGTTTTCTTTGTTACTTTAACAAATTGATGCGGTCCGTGTGCGAACATTACATTATTTGAAGTACCAGCGTACCATTTTACTGTGGACGGAACCCTTATTTTGGTTCCGTCTGGTCCGTCTTATCTTCAGATAATTTTGATGAGAATGTTAGTCCTTTTCGACCGTTTTGTTTTGACTCTTTGGAATTAATACTTCATTAAAACCTAGCCCATTCATGTCTCCCGGTGTTTTATGGTTTTAACTATTTCATCGGCAAGCGATGTTTTGTTAAACCTTTTAAACTTAGAATTATTTTCTATTAGAACTTCTTGTGTGAGCTTTAGTTATTCTATTTCAAGATTAAGCTCTTGACATGATTTACAATCATCGTCATTTGCTTTTCCTTTTCAAGTCGTTTTGCTTTTCTTTTAACTCATATACCTCATTTTCCAAAAACTCCTTTTGGTTTTAGAAATTTATTTTAGTTATGATTTTTAGACTTAGCTCACACAATTGATTATATTGTTTTGCAAGGTGTCATCATCTATAGAAGAATAAGAAGAGTCGGAAAGTACCTCATTTGACTCATGTGCCATTAGAGCGATCTCTTCCTTGCTTGATTCTTCATCGTCTTCACTATCACTCCAAGCACCACTTACAAAAGCTCGTTGAGTTTTGCTTTTAGGTGGCTTGGGACATTCTCTATGAGATGATTTGCATCACCACATCTAAAACACTTTCTTTCACCTTTACTCTTCTTATCATCCCGATCTTTTCGAATGGCTTCTTTTCTTCTCGGGTTGTCTTACAAACTTTCCTCTTCTTCTAAAGAACTTCTTGAAATCTCTAACGGCCATGGCATACTCCTCATCTTCACTACCGAACAAGATTCATCATCATCGCTGATTCCGCCTTTGCTTTAAGAGCAGCGGTTTGATCTTCTCCTTTCTTCCTTTGATAATCTCGAATCTTTCTCCATTACCATTTCGTGAACTTTGAGGTTGCCAATTAGCTCGTCTAGTGACATTATTGAGAGATCTTTGATTCTTCAATAGCGGTCACTTTAGCTCTCCATTTGGGATGGAGTGCTCTAAGAAATTTCGACAAAGTTCTTACTACGAAAAGATTCATCAAGTGCTTTAAGTGATGTAATGATAGTGTTAAAGCGAGCAAAGCCACAATCAATGGTTTCATCTTGAGGATAACAAATTGTTCATATTGTTGAACAAGAAGATCAATTTTGTTATCCTTGACTTGTGAATTACCTTGATGTGTAACAATTAAAGATTCCCAAATATCTTTGGCGGTTTCACACATAAAATTCTTTCATATTCTTTTCTAGGTAAAGCATTATAAAGCCTCATTTTAGCTTCATTATTTTTAGCAACTAATTTCTTTTGTTCGTCAACGGAAATATCCTTTGTTGTAGAACTAAAATCTCCTTTAACAATAATAAACCAAAGATTTATATCTTTTGATTTTACATATGTTTCAAACGGTTTTCAATAGATAAATCCATTGGTTTCAAAGAGTGGTGGTCTTTGCATAGATTGCCCTTCTTTAAAGTTTTCGAATCCATGGATCGTTTCAAGTTTATAAAATACAAGTTATTTTAGAAATTCTTGAGCAACGAGGCTCTGGTACCAATTGTAGAAAACTAGAAGGGGTTGAATAGTTTACCAATTAAAACTTTGTTTTGAAACTTATTGAAAGATCAATTGATATTGATCTTGAGTATGTTAATGAAATATGCAAGCAATGTGTAATAAGTAAATAAGGAAAGAGATGATCAAACCACAACAAGTTGTTTATAGTGGTTCGCCTACAAGGACTCTTTTTCCTTGCCCTACTCCACTCCCGAGTCTCACACTCGAGAGTTTAACTTCACTAGTCAACAAGCTCCTTTCACGGCGGAGAAAACCTTTACACTTCGCTTACACTATTTCCGACACTAAGCTAGATGTCGAGTTCTTTCCAAGGGTACAACTTCTCCCCCACACAATGTATTTTGTGGACTAAAATACTAACCACTCACACTCACAAGATTATGATGGTTTGATACAACAATGAAGTATGGATCAACACTAGATCATACAACACTAAACAAACAAGACTTCCAACTTCTCGTTGAAGCTTGAATATGACTTGATCTTCTTTGCTACAAAGAGATCACTAATATGATATGAAACCGAGTTAGAAAGGTTAGAGAAGATATGTATGAAAGTATGTTGGAAAGGGATGAAAAACGCTTGGCTTGGAATTGCTATTTATAGCCAAAATGGACGGAGGCGTCCACGGACGGCGGACCCTTAAAGGGTTCCGCCTGTACCATTTTTAGTACCGCCGGTCTGACGACCAAGATATCAAATCTTGCCAAAGTCAACTCTATCTAAGTGATATTGTGCAAGATATGAAGAGTACAAATCTTCACAAAACATCTAATGGAATCTTCTAATGATTTCCATGATGTAATACATGATGTCAAATGTTGTATTACTATTTATAGAAATATGCAAATGCTTAAGTAGTGTTTGGTTTTAAGAACCTAACACATTCTACAAACTACTATCATACATAATGATTAGAGTCATATCAAGATGTTACTAATCATAAATGTAAATGCTTGAATGATGAATATATTGTTTGAGAAAGCTTGTCTTAATATCTAATAAACTTGACAAGCTTTAAGCTTTTATAAATTAAATTTACTTTTGTCGTTAACAAAACTTAGGCAAAGATCAAAAATATAAATAACGTTTAATGACGATATTTGTATTAAAAAAGTCTTTTCGAGTTACTAACAATTAAGTATCGTCAATTCATTGGTTAAGTCTATAGCACAAAGATTCATTTGCATTTACACAACATATTTCTTATCACATAATTTTCTCCCCCTCAAAAATGGCATATAAAATGTTATTTTTGAAAAGTTGAGAATAAATATGACCATTTCGAGTGTTGCGGGAAGATGACCACTGTGAACAATTTGTGAACAAAGTTTTAATTCAAATACTCCCCCTCAACAAGTGATATAAACGGTTGGGGTTTTGAAAATCATAAGGAGAAGTACTTGTTCTTTTGAGCAAAACTGATGAGTGTCTAAATACTCATCATTTTTGTATCATTTAAACTGCAAAAACATCTGAAAACACTCAGAAATGCATCAAAATGATAAAAATATCATAAATAAGTGTTTTATGTGTTTTAAATGCAATAAATATCAAAATATGGTGAAAACGTATCAAATTTGCATAATTGGCGCTTTAGTCCCCAGTTTCAAAAGTTGTCAAAAGCAGGTCCTGGTAAATCTAAATAAAGAAAATGTTATTCAAGGTCCCGAAATATTCTAATTTGTCAAAATGGTCCTTGAAGAAATCTTTGTTAAATGGCGAAAAAGGTCCTCAAGTTTCAAAATGTCAAGTTTGGTCCCTAGAAATTTGAAATTGTCAAAAGCGGTCCTTGTACTATTAAAGTTTGTCAGTTTTAGTCCTTGTGACAAATTTGGAATAATGGCGAATTGGTCCTTTAAGATTTGAAATACAAGTTTAGTCCTTGTCATTTAAGCAATCTAGCCTTGTCAAATTGAAAAGTGACCCTGCCAAAGCTAAGTGACCCTGCCTTGACCTTGACCCTTTCATTTTGACCCCTGGTCAAACACGATCAACCTTTCCCTTTTCCTCAACTGGTTTTCCTCTTCCCCACTTGACTACTAAACCACAACCTCTCCCATCCACTTTTCCACCTTATCACCTTCCACTCTCACCCCTCATCATCACACCTAGTCCACCCCCCCTAGTTGCTAAATCGAACCTCTGGTCAAATTATCCCTTTCCATAAAAATCATCAAAAGGCCAAACCGACCTCTCTCTCCCATTGGCTCTCAAATGAGGTGGAATGTGCTCGAAACACGTGGCAAGGCTTTTGGAGCTATAAAAGGAAGAGAGAAGAAGCAAAGAGTAGTAGTTAGTTTTTTATTTTTCCTTAATGTCGTTTTTAAATAAATGTTGTAGTTTAATCAAAATGATGTAATTTCGGTTCTATGTATCCCATTTAAGTAAAACTTTCGATGTAATGTGTTTTGAATAAGTAATTCCAAGTTCTATTATAAGTTTCAATTTTCCATTCTTGTTGAAAATCTCGGTTTCAAACTCTCATTTGCAAACTTTGAAAGTTCAATTTCCATCTTAAATAAGCATATTCAAGCTTGTTATACACCGTGGTTAAGTTTATGAATCACTTTTAAGCAAAATGTTACATGGTCAACATAAGTCAACTGTTGTTAAAAATGGAAATGGAGTTGGAAATGGGTTGAAGCGACCATGGAATTGGGTTAATTCGAGAGATCATTGGGTTGGATGACATAGGATAGGGTTCATGGGTTCATTGTTTCAAGCCATAGTGGCTATGGACTATTTTGTAAGTCATTTTAAAGTTTCATGTGCAAAATCTGTTCTTGTAGTCTAGGTTGTTTTTCATTTGTTAATTAAGCTATATTTAGGATATAAGGACTTAGTTTGATCAATTATAACAAGCAGAATCGGTTGTTATCTCACTTTAACCGCACAGTTGATGTAAGGTGTGTTTGGGATTGCTGTAAAATCATCCTGAGGCTTGTTACGTGTTTAACTCTTGTTGATTTAAGTTTGCTTAGTTCTAATAAACCCATAGTTGTCTTACTTTTGTGCATGTAACCTGTCAAAGTCAACATTTCATCTCAACTGTCTCAAAATTCCTATCTGTTGTGATTTGTGAAATCCAATCATTTGTTTTGTGTTTCAAATTCATAAACATAGCTTGTGATATCTTCATTTCATCATTATACATCATGATCAGTCCTTAAATTGAGCTCAAAACTCATAAAAGTCAAATCTTCATAACTGTTCTAAAAAGTCAAAAGTGAAAAATCTGTTTTTAGCCAACTGAGATTGATTTTTCTTGGATTCATTTCTGAGCCAATTTAAGTGAAAATTGTTGTTTTAAAAACTTCTCTTGGTCTATTTTCTTATAGCCATTTTTGTATATTTTTCAAATTTTCTTTAAGCACCAAAAAGGCTTGTGATTATTGGCTTATATGCCCTGTGCAGGACAATGAGCTGCACAGGTTTTAAGCAGATCTTGCAGCCATTGCACCAAGCTCATCAGAGCTCTCCCAAATCTATTTTTTGGTTTAGATTTTATTAGCCAGGTCTCCTACTAGTTCCAACTTTTGGTTTTGGTTTTTGGCTTATTGGTTAACTTATTCTTAAGCTCAAAGTAGGCACCCTAAACCTGTTTTAGCACTAAAATCAAATAAGCCAAATATGTGCAATTTGCCAATCAAGAGGTTAAAAGCAATTGAGACCTGTTGCATTTTGATACTTTTAGCATATTTTGGCTTGTGTAATCAGTTGGTGGTTGTTGGTTCTCATTTGCTTATCCAAAGTGCTTATTTTAAGCACATTCCATTCTGACCTCATATTCTTGTACACAACCACTTGTTTTCTATTTTCATAGATTCTCTATAATATTTTAGACTTTTCTGCAATTTTCATATTTTCTTGTCTGTTTGCTATTTTCTTAATTTAAATTAGTTTTTAAGCATTTTAAATAGCATTTAATACAAAAATTAAGAAAAGTTTCAAAAAATAATTTTCATTTTATTAAGTTAAGATAAATACAAAAGTTAAAAAATATTTTCTAGATTTTCTTAGTTAAATTTGTATTTTAAATAATTTAATTAGTTTTAAATAGTTTTTAATTCCTAGAAAATAGAAAAATTATCAGAAAAATATAAAAATAGTTTTGAAAATTCTATTTTGTTATTTTAGATTTTTCTAAGTCATAATTTTATTTTTCTAGGTTTATTTCCTACTTTCTTGTATTTTAGGTTATTATTTAATAGTTAGAAATAGTTTTTAATTAATAATAATTAATTAAATAGTTATAAAAATAATTTTCTTTTTCTAAATATTTTCTTTTATCATTAGGTTTGTAAAAATATCATTTTCATATATTTAGGATTAACATTGTTTAAGTTTGACATTTTATTTGAACGTTACGTAGTTTTTAAATTCAGTTTTATAAAAACATAAAAACAAAAACATCATTTTAAATATAGTGATAGCGTTTATTTAATATTTTTTTATCTTTTTAATTTTCTTTAATTTGCATTTAAGCCCCTGTAGTTTATGGGCTTTCTCTTTGGGTATAGATCAATCACAATCCTTTCCGTTCAAATCCTCTCCGATCACTTTCGTTTGACTATTCTCGCCGACTCGTTGGGACTTAACGACACGGGAAACACTATACTCTCGATCTTCATTGCATTTGTGCTTAAAATTTTTAAGTTTCTTCGGTTGGCCATTCACAAGTGGTCGACTTGCGTGAGAAAACTTGCGGTTTTGCACCAATCAAATTTTACGCCGGGGAGCAATGCTAATAGTCTTACGTTTAGCAGTTAGTGATTTGACATCACTCCTTGTTTATACCATCTCAGTATGTGTTTATATTTTATTTTAAAATAAAAACCCAAAAGATTTTCATTCTTTGTTTCTACATCATGTTTTTCAAAATACCAAAAATATTCCTCTTTACCCTCTTACCCTTTTGATTCTTCATTTCTTACCCTCAGAAACCTTTGATTCTTTCTATGTCTTATCCTCACCCTCTTGGATGTCAATGGTGTGGTGGTCCTTATAATGGTGGCAATTGCCCCGGTTGTAGCATGGTGGAATCGTGAAGCGGGTGCATATAAACCGGGATCCTATTCCTACCATAACACAACCGATTTATTCCATCGACTACCACACCTGAGACTCAAGCAGATTTCTTGTTGTGAGTCTTGTGGTGGTTCACACTCAGTTCGATTGTCAATCGGGAAACACGCTTGTCTATGAGCGGGTTCTCGATAACAATTATGACTACAACACATATGACTCACGGCCACATCAGTTTCTTGTTGTGAATATTGTGGAGGTCCCATTTCACTCGATTGTCAAGCAGAAATCCATTTCCTTGTAACAATTATGACTCTTAGTATCATAACCAACCTCCACAAGACCAGTGAATCGAGCACCACCTCACCTGAGCCACTTCCTCAAAATCTTCTACTTGATCTTTTGGATTTAGTGAAAGATTTGAAGGAATGTAAACATCCCAAGAAAATCCAAATGAAAAATCCATGGAAGTTTTGTTAGTCAAGAGCTGATTTGCTAAATTAGATTCCCAGTTGCCTTTGAAAATCTATTAGGGAATCAATTGCAAAAGAAAAAGCAACCAAATCTAGCTCTCGATTCCGTTTCATTCCCGATGGCGATGATGATGAAGTTACCCTTGATATTAGTCAACTTTATGCAGATTCATCAAGTTCATCGGTTGAAATTCCTTCCATGAAAAATCGGGAGAAAAGACTATGATGGAATTACTAGCGAAGAACAAATGAAATGTATAAAACATATGTATGCTAGTCCTTCTAAACTCCTCGGTCGGTTGATATCCCGGTTTGAGATTCCATCTCAAACAATCGCTATCACACCAAGCTCCCACTCACTCTCGAGCATGGGGGCGAGCATCTTGACACTTGTTCCTAAAAGGAATCGGATGAATTCATAAAGTCTAGTGTTGAGAACCTTGTCCCAATCCCAAGAGAGTCACGTGGAATTCTTGATCATGTGTGTGATATCCTCCTCCTCTTGTCTTCCAAAATGATCATATTGAGATGTTCTCGATTCTAATGATAATGATTCGTTATCTTGTGGAGACATCGTTTATGTGGAAGATTTACCTTCCGAGCTTGTTAGCTTAGAAGAAGAGAATGATGAAGTTACCGACATCGAAATCAAAGATGAAGCACTTCGTGCAACATTCTTGAATGTCGGTCTTCTCATTTCTAAAATCGAGGCTTTCAATGAAAACCTATTTCATCTCCTATCCCCATTAAGGATAGTGACATTCTTCCATGATTCTATTCCGAAATGAAAGCCTTCTTTTGATAATATGGGAGAGAAGATTAGTCGCGATGCCACTCTTCATTCTCATAATTCTCTCCCGATTATGAATCATTTACATTGGAGGAGTTCACGGTGAACCCACTCATATCAATTACGAATATGATTCATTTACCTTCATGGAGTTCTCGGATGAACTCACTCATATCATATCTCCGCGGAGTATGATAACTTCTAATTTGATCTAGACACACGGGATATGTCTAGACCAATTGAGCTTAAAGATGAAATTCATGCTATCATGAATTCCCTTACGATGATGATGAGTTAGTCAAGATCATTATCATGACTTTCTTTCTCTTCTTCACCTATCCCGTGACTTCTCTGTTCTTCACTCCTTCGGAATGAAGACATTATCTTTGACCCGAGCATTTCCATATACCATTTGTGAGCCGGTGCATCTATATCTCATCGGTGTGGAACTTTCACGTGCTTCAATGTTTACCAAAACATCTTGAATGAAAGTCCGATGGAGATTGTCTCTTCCACTTACTTCCCATGAACAAATTAATTGGGTCGAGTCAAGCTAGCGACTCGGTAATCAAAAACAGTAGTTAAACATGGGTTTTCACCGTGTGTACCACTCTAGTGTGGGGAGATGCCCCACATGTTGTATATAGATCTAAAAATGAATGAAAATTGTAAATATTAAAAGAGAATAATTGTTGTGTTTCTACACTTAGCTAGGTTTGTTATCTTTTACGTTCTAAGTTTCGGCATAACAACGGTACTTTGAATATTGAGGACAATATTCATTTCTAAGTATGGGGAAATTTCGCGAATTTTGATCATAAATGTACCCTTTTAGTCCCTTTTTCCCCCAAAATGGCCAAATTTAAATTATTATTATTATTATTTTTATTTTTATTTTTTTTAGTGGAAGTACTATGTACTAAACACAACAAATGGTAATCAGTCCACCATGTCTAAGCCACATAAGGATTGGCTAATCCAGGAGCAAACGGCTCTTGGTAAAGATATCTCAAATCCGTTGACGGCTTACAATTTGCCCAAAATTGTATGGTATTCACCACCATATCCTTAAAAGTGAAGAGTTGGCTAGCCCGCAAGTTTATGGCTTGTGGTAAAGGCGATGGAAAACCATAATTGGTAATCACTCACCAAAGATAATATTGATAATTTATCTAAGAGTTGGCTAGTCCGAGCAAGCGGCTTCGTAAAGACAAATCAAATCCGTTGAAAGTCGGTGGTTTGCTCAAAATCATTTGGTTATCGGTGTACCAAGGTTCTTACTTGAACTGAAACATTTGGCTACTCCGAGTAATGGCTTTTGGTAAAGAGATGAAATCCATTAATTTTTCTCAAAACATTGCTAGGGACTAGCAATATCTTAGTGTGGGGGATTGATGAGTGTCAAATACTCATCATTTTGTATCATTTAAGCGCAAAACATCCGAAAACACTCGAAATGCATCAAAATGATAAAAATACCACAAATAAGTGTTTTATGTGTTTTAAATGCAAAATATCAAAATCGGTGAAAACGATATCAAATTTGCATAATTGGCGGTTTAGTCCCCAAGTTTCAAAAGTTGTCAAAAACAGTCCACGTAAATCTAAATAAAGAAAAATGTTATTCAAGGTCCCTGAAATATTCTAATTTGTCAAAAATGGTCCTTGAATAAATCTTTTGTTAAATGGCAGAAAAGGTCCCTCAAGTTTCAAAAATGTCAAGTTTGGTCCCTAGAAATTTGAAATTGTCAAAACTGGTCCTTGTACTATTAAAGTTTGTCAGTTTTAGTCCTTGTGACAAATTTGGAATAATGGCAGAATTGGTCCTTTAAGATTTCAGAAATACAAGTTTAGTCCTTGTCATTTAAGCTTAATCCTAGCCTTGTCAAATTGAAAAGTGACCCCTGCCAAAGCTAAGTGACCCCTGCCTTGACCCTTGACCCTTTCATTTTGACCCCCTGGTCAAACACAGTCAACCTTTCCCCTTTTCCCTCCCAACTGGTTTTCCTCTTCCCCACTTGACTGCTAAACCCTGCAACCTCTCCCATCCACTTTTTCCACCTTATCACCTTCCACTCTCACCCCCTCATCATCACACCTAGTCCACCCCACTAGTTGCTAAATCAGAACCTACAGTCAAATTATCCCTTTCCCGCCAAAAATCATCAAAAGGCCAAACTGACCTCTACTCTCCCATTGGCTCTCAAATGAGGTGGGATGTGCTCAGAAACACGTGGCAAGGCTTTTGGAGCTATAAAAAGGAAGAGAGAAGAAGCAAAAGAGTAGTAGTTAGTTTTTTTTATTTTTCCTTAATGTCGTTTTTTTAAATAAATGTTGTAGTTTAATCAAAATGATGTAATTTCAGTTTCTATGTATCCCATTTAAGTAAAACTTTCAGTGTAATGTGTTTTGAATAAGTAATTCCAAGTTCTATTATAAGTTTCAAGTTTCCAGCTACTGTTGAAAATCTCAGTTTCAAACTCTCATTTGCAAACTTTGAAAAGTTCAATTTCCATCTTAAATAAGCATATTCAAGCTTGTGATAGCTGTGGTTAAGTTTATGAATCACTTTTAAGCAAAATGTTACATGGTCAACATAAGTCAACTGTTGTTAAAAATGGAAATGGAGTTGGAAATGGGTTGAAGCAGCCATGGAATTGGGTTAATTCAGAGATCATTGGGTTGGATGACATAGGATAGGGTTCATGGGTTCATTGTTTCAAGCCATAGTGGCTATGGACTATTTTGTAAGTCATTTTAAAGTTTCATGTGCAAAATCTGTTCTTGTAGTCTAGGTTGTTTTTCATTTGTTAATTAAGCTATATTTAGGATATAAGGACTTAGTTTGATCAATTATAACAACTGAATCAGTTGTTATCTCACTTTAACTGCACAACAGTTGATGTAAGGTGTGTTTGGGATTGCTGTAAAATCTGTCCTAGAGGCTTGTTCTGTGTTTAACTCTTGTTGATTTAAGTTTGCTTAGTTCTAATAAACCCATAGCTGTCTTACTTTTGTGCATGTAACCTGTCAAAGTCAACATTTCATCTCAACTGTCTCAAAATTCCTATCTGTTGTGATTTGTGAAATCCAATCATTTGCTTTGTGTTTCAAATTCATAAACATAGCTTGTGATATCTTCATTTCATCATTATACATCATGATCAGTCCTTAAATTGAGCTCAAAACTCATAAAAGTCAAATCTTCATAACTGTTCTAAAAAGTCAAAAGTGAGAAATCTGTTTTTAGCCAACTGAGAGTGATTTTTCTTGGATTCATTTTTGAGCCAATTTAAGTGAAAATTGTTGTTTTAAAACTTCTCTTGGTCTATTTTCTTATAGCCATTTTGTATAATTTTGCAAATTTTCTTTAAGCACCAAAAGGCTTGTGATTATTGGCTTATATGCCTGTGGCAGACAATGAGTGCGACGGGTTTTAAGCGAGATCTTGCGACCATTGCACCAAGCTCATCGAGCTCTCCCGATCTGTTTTTGGTTTAGAGTTTATTAGCCAGGTCTCCTACTAGTTCCAACTTTTGGTTTTGGTTTTGGCTTATTGGTTAACTTATTCTTAAGCTCAAGTAGGCACCCTAAACTGTTTTAGCACTAAAATCAAATAAGCCAAATCGTGCAATTTGCCAATCCGAGGTTAAAAGCAATTGAGACCCGATGCATTTGATACTTTTAGCATATTTTGGCTTGTGTAATCGGTTGGTGGTTTGGTTCTCATTTGCTTATCCAAAGTGCTTATTTTAAGCACATTCCATTCTGACCTCATATTCTTGTACACAACCACTTGTTTTCTATTTTTCATAGATTCTCTATAATATTTTAGACTTTTTCTGCAATTTTCATATTTTTCCTGTCTGTTTGCTATTTTCTTAATTTAAATTAGTTTTAAGCATTTTAAATAGCATTTAATACAAAAATTAAGAAAAGTTTCAAAAAATAATTTTTCATTTTATTAAGTTAAGATAAATACAAAAGTTAAAAAATATTTTTCTAGATTTTTCTTAGTTAAATTTGTATTTTAAATAATTTAATTAGTTTTAAATAGTTTTAATTCCTAGAAAATAGAAAAATTATCGAAAAATATAAAAATAGTTATGAAAATTCTATTTTGTTATTTTAGATTTTCTAACTCATAATTTTATTTTCTAGGTTTATTTCCTACTTTCTTGTATTTTAGGTTATTATTTAATAGTTAGAAATAGTTTTTAATTAATAATAATTAATTAAATAGTTATAAAAATAATTTTCTTTTTCTAAATATTTTCTTTTATCATTAGGTTTGTATAAATATCATTTTCATATATTTAGGATTAACATTGTTTAAGTTTGACATTTTATTTATGCGTTCGTAGTTTTAAATTCGGTTTATAAAAACATAAAAACAAAACATCATTTTAAATATAGTGATAGCGTTTATTTAATATTTTTATCTTTTAATTTTCTTTAATTTGCATTTAAGCCCACATAGTTTATGGGCTTTCTCTTTAGGTATAGATCAATCACAATCCTTTCGTTCAAATCCTCCTCGATCACTTTCGTTTGACTATTCTCGCACGTACCGTTGGGACTTAACGACCATGGAAACACTATACTCTCCCGATCTTCATTGCATTTGTGCTTAAGCTGTTTTAAGTTTCTTCTGATTGGCCATTCACAGTGGTCACTTGCGTGAGAAAACTTGACGGTTTTGCACCAATCAAAAACCTTGAAAATGAAAGGTTTGATAGGTTTTACTCAAAAGTAAAGCTTTCGCTCCTTATATAAGGATTGTGGCAATCAAGCGTACCACGGGGTCCTTTCTTGACAAAACGGGTTGTACATGTTATTATGTGTGCACAACCATAGTCATAAATAATCACACATCCAAAATATTATGAAATAGAAGCGGTTCAAGGGTACCAGAAGTCCATCAATGTTTCGGGAATGCGAATGGGCGTTGATAGCCGGCGAGAGCAATCACAGGACGACCGCCTACAAAGCTCTCGAGTTACGAATCGGTCCCGTCGATACAACCTTTCATCAATCTTTCGATGATCCTTCTCACATCCGTCTTTCCTTGGAATTCCATCGCTTTGTGACCCAATGCCTTCATGAATATCCTTCAACCTATAAGCCAATCCGTCCCTAACCTTCTTCAATGTGTGATCCCCAAACTTGTGAAGATCTCTACACGCCATCAAGCGGTTGCGATGTGTTTCACTAATGTAAACCACTCCGAATGGTTGGTGATGAGTGTGTGTTGAAAGCCGGTTAATGTCGGGAAGATCTGGGCGAGGTGGAGTGAAGTTGACACGGTGCGATATGATTCAACGCAAGTCGGAGATCTTCTACACGTTCTTTGATGACTATGCTTCGATGAAGATAAGCAAGGACTTGATGAATTCACGTTGTACTTGATTGAAAATTGTCTCATGCGACCACATGCTTTGGCAAGGTACATGTCTTCAATGTCGTTGATAGACAAATTCTCAAAGTCCGCTTGAGAGAATGCATAATCCCTTTCGTCTTGCCTTTTGACCACAATATTCTTGAGAAAAGTGTAGTCCTATTTAGGCGAAAGATCAACATGTTTAATAGCCACGATTGCTTTAATCTTGAACACTTCATGTTGAGACTTCGAACCGGCGACACGTAGTAGATTCGTCGGCGCTTCCGGCCAATGGTGAATCCCATACAATGCATCACGGTCATATGCTTCCACATTGTTGGAGAACATGTGGTTAGCCCTTTCCTCGATGGCTATGCGGTTAGAGTATATGGTGCCGGGAATGGAAGTGTCGAGATGTAGCGTATTTCCTTGAACCATCGCCACCGTGTAGAAGAAATTCCAAATCTTTGTTGAAGAAATATCGAATGGAATCCTAGGTGATCTGGTTGGCCAATTGTTGGTAGAGGTTTTGACCGATCGATTGTAATATGGAGGTTGTCCGTTGGGTGAAATCGATGTTTGCTTCGGGTTGAGCCAATCCATGTTGTTAGACATGGCTCGTGCTATATTATCGGTGATACTCAACTTCAATAGCACTTTCCGGTCATCTTTGAGAAGTTGAAATGCTTCATTATTGATTCGCTTCAACTCGGTTCGTCATCTTCTTCACGGAATTTTTCTTGTAGTAGTTTCGCATGCTCCAATGTACTACATTGGAACCTCTTGACCTTCATTTGGGTAGGAGTGGAATCAATAAGCTTGAGAACCATTCAAATTGATATCATCCTCGTCTAGCCATGATAAGACGTCGGTCATAGGCGCCTTCTTCTTCTTCTTCTTTGGCCTAGAGGAGGTTTCTCGTTTCTTGGTCGTGTCGGGAGAGATGGGTTGTTGTTGGGCTCGAGACTTCTTTATCGTCACCACCCGTATACTCAAAGTGATCACCGGTTTTCGAGTTTGGGGTGGTAACTCGTAATCTTGAGGTTTTCGAGAGAAGAACGAGGAGGAGATCTTTGTTGAGCTAGAGTCCGTTTGGGTGGAGGTTGCATAGAAGATGATTCACCGACTTCTTGGGCATTTGGGCTCGTTGTCCTTATCCTTATCCTTGTCATCATCGTTTCTTGGGCGTTTGACCTTCGACTTCTACTTTGCATCTTGATTTGAGTTGATATTCGGCAATGCTTCAAGCAATTTACCTTCGTGAGAGGCAAGTGTTGCGGATCATTTGGAAATTTGAGCTACCACCGGTCAACTAACTTCGATCGAGAAGATTTTGGGATCAAGCGGATTGATGTTCACGTGCATTGGTGTTGATTTCATAGTCGACTTGGCGGATGAAGTAGATTCGGATAGAGTTGTTTGGTGAACAACTCCTTTGTAACTTTAGGAACATAGTCAAGAAGGTACTTGTGAGTGTATCCTTTGATCATGTCGTCCATTTTCCCTTGAAGATCATCTTTCATGAGCTTCGTACATACTCCCTTTCAAATTTCATCTCGTCATTCTCGTCATGAAGATCATGTCGATCGTGAATAAATTCATTTCTTGTAGAACCGTCTTTCTTTCGACTGTTTGACGACTTTAACAATTCGTGTTTTAGCTTGAGAAATCCAAGATGCGGTTGGCTTCTTCACCGATTTGGATGTTGATTTGGTTGATCTTTTGATGGTGGTGGTGAGGAATGAGAAGATGAATCCGATGATGATGAGATGTGATGAGACTCGGGTCCTTTGGTGGTTCGAAGTTTTCTCCTTAGAACGTGTAGGACTATCCGAAGGAACTTATCGGAATCAACATCTTTATCTTTCTCGGACTTTTCGTTTACGGTTCCTCGGTGTCATGCTCAATAGACTCCTCTGTTGCTTTTGTTGTTGCTCCAAAGTGGTGGCACGGTTCCCTTATCGGGTCGATTAACCGCATCGGGATCCGGTGTAGGTTGAACTTCACCACTTGACCTCCGGCCACCCATTTGATCCTTAGCAAATTCTTTATAGCGTGTTGGAGTCTAGCAATTTGAACTTCCTCCTGTAATCGGTTTCGGTGGCTCTTCTTCCGAGCTTTCCTCTTCGTGCTCAATCACCGAGTCTTCCTTTGCTTATATCTGCCGGTGGGTGGGAGGTTTTGCTCTTGAAGGAGGTGCTTGATTCTTGATTGAGTAGAAGACCTCTTTGTCCGAGTGTGTATCTTGAGCTTTCGTCCACTAGCTTTCTTTGTGGTTCAAGCTTTGGAATGGGAATAGGAACAACTTCCTTAGAAGGAACTTTCCTTTTGCATGGAGGATTCCTCTTGGGAAACTTCCTCGACTCTCGGTCTTAAAGACTTCTGCACTTCCTCTTACGGTTTTTCTTGTAGGCGTGCGGAAGATTTTCATCAAGAAAGCCGACTTTGTTCTCTATCACATTGTCATATATCTTTTATAAGAGTAGAGTTGTTTGAGTTCATCGATAGAAGGAGATCCGCAACACAACACCTTGTTTCTTGGTAGTTGACTCCTTAACTCATTGTTAGAGTGGGTTCGGACAACACGTCAAGATTGTCGGGGTCATTGATTCTCTTGGGGATATCGTGGTTATATCCAAGTGCTCTTTGGATCAACAGTTTAGTATATCCGATATAAGGAATCTTTGAGCCAAGCTTTTTGAGAATGTCATCATGTCATCCCATATTAGAGCTTCAATTTCGATGTGTTTCATGTTGATCGAGCCCAAAGATTTGCGTTCTCGAGCTTGGGGTGCTCATAGTCACCGTCACGACCGAAATGGGTTTGTGATGATGATATAAAGGGTTCTCAAGGTGAGGAATGTTTTAAGATCCACGTAAGAATGCTTATTAATAACCCCTGAAGCTTCGTGCACCCAATATCAATCAAGAATTGCGAGCAGTCTCTTGATGGGTGCAGAGAGAATTCATTGGTATGATGTCGGGAATGAGGAGAAACGACCTTAAGTGCATGTGTGATGGTAACTTGTTTGTGATTGAGTGTCATCATTACCGCACTTTGACCTTTGACCTCTACATTGTATTCGAATTGCGTATGTAGATCTCCGGAGCGATGGCGAGTTGGTGAGCATGTTCGATAGGGATGATTCTTTAGAATATCCAACGCAATGAGACAAGAAGATTCCGAGCAAGTGAGATTTTCAAAGTCAACTCTGAGATTTTTCTTTCCAATCTTCATTGGATAGCCATGCGGGAAGATATTAGCAATGGTGAGAACATTTGGTGCATCCACATTCATTTGAGCTTCCATGTCGTGATCTGAAACACATTTAGCCAAAAGAACCAACATATCGAAAGACATAATGTTAGTCAACAGAAGGTTTTATTGACTAATTATTGAATGTGCTATGTCTATGATTGTTACGAGTCCAAAGTCACTTGTTTGTCCAATAGTCTAATGACGTCGTGATAAGTTTCGTGAGTTAGTTAACTTTTAAGTTTTAAAGTTTATGTTATCACTTATTTTTCACAACATATCAAACGTTTAAGCTTATTAGTGACATTATTGGTTTCGTGAAGTTATGATTAATTTATTTACAAGTTTGCATGCGTAACAATTCATAACGAAGGTTTGATCAAGGCTTAGGCGTAGAAATTGTAGCTTATGCGTAAACAGGATAAGTATACGCGTAGACGCAAGCTTATGCGTAGGATCCTTATTTACGCATAGAAAAGGGAACCTTATGCGTAAAGCTTACGCGTAGGCGTATATAAAACCTTACGCGTAAGGCTTACTCGTAAGAGTAGACCTTATGTGTAGAGGTTCTCACACGCATATCCTTCACGGGATACGCGTAGTCCCTTTGTAGAACCTTACGGCGTAACGCTGCGCCGTAAGATTTCTCTTACGCATAACATGCTACGCGTAAGGTGATCCTTATGCGTAGATTGCTAATAACCTTGATTCTGATTTTTACGAGTAGCAAACCTGAAATAAATTCATCACAGCATCAATATTAACACATACACTCATTCTATAACAGATCATGGCATGAAAATTTATCAAACAGTTTACGCGTAAGATAACTTATGCGTAGACTTAAACCCTAGAGCTCAAAGATTACACATATGAAATCTAACCATAGGAATTGAACCAAAATATTTCGGTAGTTCTAAGATGTCATGTGAGTGTAATGACCAAGTTTTAACATTCAATTCGCGATGAATAAAAATACCCAAATGTGAAGAACATTAAACCCTAAAGTTCAATTCTTAATCATTTAGTGTTTCGGGTAATTTACGGGTTAAAATATGATCAATTCATGTTGAAAACAACTTCATACAACAATCTTTATCACCAAAAACGTTCACATATGAAAACACCCAAACCCACGCGTAAACCCTAGTTTACCAGATTCAATCAATTCGTGTTTCTGGGTAAGTTTTGAGTGTAAGAATGGTATAAATGATGTTAAAGAAACGTTTTGACACAATTATCTTAACCTCAAACACATAAACATGATTAAGTGTTCATACGCTTATGCGTAGAACACTAAAATCACTATATCTCAAGTTTTAACCGTTAGATTAATGAAAGATTCAAAACCATTGTTTAAAAACTTGTTAAGAACACAAAAACACTTACAGATTGATGATCAGAAACACGGATTTGAAGATTGATTTGTATGCGTAGGATTAGTTAGGTGATGATAATAAATGTGATGAAATAAATGAGGTTGGTGGAGTGTTTTTATTAAAAATAACTTTAAGCTTTGACACTTTCGGTCCTCCACCTTTTCCATTTTCATTCAAAGCCTTTTAACTTCCATTTGGTTACCAAACGAAGAATATTTGGAAATAACTTTGACGACACTCCCCTCGACTTAAGAAATAATGAAAGGTTATAAATTTTAGTCCGAGGAGTCGAAACCGTAACCGTGACCACCATTATTAAAGAAAACAACCGAGATAGTATAACATGCAAGTACACAGTTATTTTGAAACAGTTAAGTATTTATTTTCTCCCCCTCAACACTTGATCGGAAAAATACTGAATTTTGAGAGATTAGAGTGTTGACGGAAGAAATGTACTTGCCATGTTGAAAGAAAAATAGGTAGAAGAATATTTTTGTGGTTTTATCAGGTTTTATATTTTTATATTTTGTTTTTGAAAAATATTTACAAAAGAGATTTTGGTGTTTGACAGGTTATTAAGACTGTTTTAAGAGGTCATCCAGTTCCTCTTGAGTCAAACACCGCATACCAATTTGGTGGACCAACTCATTAAACCTAGCGGGAGGCAAGGCTTTGGTGATTTGATCTGCCAATTGGTATTCTGTACCAAGTATAATTCAACTGTACCTTGTTCCACGTGGTCCTTGATGAAATGATAACGAAGATCGATGTGCTTGATTTGGATCTTGAATTGAGTTGCGAGATCGCAATAGCACTCGATTGTCGCGATACATCGGGATTCATCAAATCGTAACCATAGTCTTTGAGTTGTGTTCTCATCCATGACTTGAGCACAACACGCGACATGGCTACATATTTTGCTTCGGTTGATGACAATGTACAATCACGCTTCTTCGATTTCCGTGACACCGGTTTATCACCAAGAAATTATAGTGCTCTGAAGTACTTTTCCGTGAATCTAAGCATCCTGCGTGGTCGTCGTCGAAAAGCGATTAGTTCAAAACCGAATCCTTGGATACGGATCCCCAAGTTAATGGTTCCCTTGATGTATCGGAGGATTCTTTTAGCCTCGAGAGGTGGGTTTCGATTGGTCGCGACGATAACGGAGCATAGATAAACGGCAAAGACAATATCAGTCGCTAGATGTTAGATACATGATGGACCCAATGATACTACGGTATTTTGTAGGGTCGACAAGTTTCCCATGTAAATCGCGTCTAGCTTCTTGGTATGAGTCATGGGTGTGGCATAAGTGTCACGGTTTTCATTCCAAATTTGTTTAACAATTCAAGGGCATATTTGGATGACTCACGAAAATACCACGGGGTGATTGATGAACTTGCGATCCTAGAAAGAATGTAAGTTCACCCATCATGGACATTTCAAAATTTTTCTTCATTAGTTTTGCAAAAGCGATTGAGTACTTTTATGTGTGACCCAAAATGATGTCATCCACTTAAATTTGAACAATTAAGATATGTGCCCGTGATATTGTATAAAAGAGTAGGGTCGAGCGAACCTTTGGTGAAATTATTGGCAATGAGGAAAGATGATAGCTTATCGTACCATGCCCGGGAGCTTGTTTGAGACCATACGAGCTTTGTTGAGGTTTTAGACATAGTTCGGGAACTCGGGATCAAGGAATCCATCCGGTTGGTGACATAAACCGTTTTTTAAGTTGTCCATCGATGACCGTCATATTCATATGAGCCGCGACGAGAAATATCCGAACGACCTCAAGGCGAGCAACCGAGCAAAGATTCTTCAAAGTCAATACCCTCTTCTGTCTATAACCCTTAGCCACCGACGTGACTTGTTTCGATGACATTCCCTTGACATCCAATTTGTTTTTTCAAATCCACTTTAGACCAATAGCGTAGACCCTGTTGGTCTTTCAACCGATTCCATACTTCAAGACATTTCAATTGGTTGAGTTCTTCTTGCATGGATTCAATCCATTGTGTTTTGTCATTGCGTCTTTAATGTTTTAGGCTCAGTTGGCGGACGGTGAGTACATAAATGCAATGTTCACCATCTGTGAAGACGTTGTCTCATAACGACCGGTTGATTCGGGTTGCCAATAATATTTGCCATAGGATGGTCTTTTGTCCATCAATGTGTAGAGGGTTGATGTTGGTATACATTGTGCAGATTTTGAGGATTCAAATGGCTTGTTGAAGATTCCGCGACATATGGTGCAACAGTTTCATTAGCAAATGGGTTGAAGAACGCATTTGGATCAAAATCTGCAGGTGGGGGTACTTCATTAAGAACATTATCAGCCGGTTCATCATTGTTGGAGGCGGTTTGTTCAATTGTTGTGGTGGAGCCAACTGGTGGTTGATAACGCCACACGCGCCGTTCGGGGTCAAAGGAACTTCCTTTTAAATCGAGCAAGTTTTCAACACCCTAAGCGTTGAACCTAATCGTTGTAGTGTAGTATTAGGGTAAGCCACGGGTATTGATATCGTTCTCTGGGGAATAGGAATGCTAGTAAGAAGTTACTACGCTAAGGTTGGGGTTGAGGAAGATTATTTTTTATCTTTTTATATTTTTTTTAGGAAAGGAAAGGTACGAATCTCGGGGTTTGGATTTAGGGGGTTGGTATTGCTACCGATTACTCTACTTATCTATTAATCTAATCTAAGGTGTATGTACTCTATGTCTAATTATTGTGTGCTCGTATGATAGTTTAAAGATGTGTTTACTTAGGTTTTACTACTCCTTAATTATCTCCTATTGGTGGTTGAATTGTCACGTCCTTATTCTTAGTTGCGTTGTGTGTCTAAGGTTGTAGGGTGTCGTTTCTCCCAACTCTTTGAACTTACCAAAGGGTCTCGTCTACAAAACCCACTAGGGATAATAAACTCTTACTCTAAGGCACTCTTTGGATGGTTTAGCTTACAACTACTCAAAGGAGTTATATTCTAAGGTTCACAAAGATTTAATCAAGCATTAAGTACACAACGAATGACCTATCGCATTACTAGATCATTAATCAACTAAGATAAGAGACAACCAATCAATATTCAATAATTAAGTTTCATATTCCTAAGCAAACACACAAGTAAATAAGCGGACATGGAGAACATGCAAGCATACACACAAATAATCAAAGACATAATTGTATTAATGAAGTTAAACACTTATCTTGGTGTAAGATAGGGTTTGGAACCCTAAAATCTTGTACAAAACGACCTTGGTTGGTTTAGGTTTTACTCCAAAATACTACACGCCCAATACTAAAAATTCGGATTCTATATATAAGATTACACATGCGACGGCGTCACCTTATGTTTTGTGGCGCCGTCGTGTCACCGTCATTAAGGTTTCGTCTTGGCCACGTTAGACTTGCGACGGCGTCACCTTATGCTTGTGACGCCATCCTCTTCGACCGGCGCGCGTCTTGATTGCATCTAGGCCGTCTAAGTTGCGACGGCCTACTCTTTTATAACTGGCGTCGTCACTTGAAAATAGGAGTTTTGGCTTCGTCCCACAAAATCCTCCGACGGCGTCACAGATAAGTCGTGACGCCGCACCTTATGTTTTCAAGACTTTGAGTGTCTTGATTCGACTTTGGCCATTTTCTTCAGATATTCGCCCTTTTCGTCCAAATAAGTGCCATTCCAAAGATTTTTCCTTCAAGAGACCTAAAAGTGAAAATGAACGATATTAAGCAATAACGGATACAAAAGTGATCAAATAAGGGCTTAAACGACCCCTAAAAAGGTACCTTTTAAAATCTTATCAAATATCCCTACACTTGGTATTTGCTTGTCCTCAAGCAAATGTGCTTTAAGCCAATTAATTTATAAGTTAGGGGTCATGAAGCATTGGTTTAAAAAGTCCACAACACATATAAGCCCATAAAGTCATAACAAGCACGAAATTACATACTAGCACCTCACATGGGGTGTTTGGATACTCACATCTCTCGGGTGTATATGTAGTATAACAAATTGGAAATGGAAGATAAACACTCATTAACCGGTCCTAGTACGTAGATTACCATAGGCTTGAGAATAGATCAAACCTCTATCGCTTTGGCGTAAGCACCTAGGAAAGACTATCAAAGAGGTCTTTAAAGGGTTTTAATGTTAGGCTTACGGTAGGAAATAAAGGGTTTGGTGGGATAGGCTATTTAGTGGTGGCAAGTCAAAAATCTCTATGTTAAATGCATCTGAAGAATGGCGTTGCTAAGCCAAGACTCGACACTCTAGACTCTAGCTAATCAAATAAACAAACATAAATTTAAAGGATAGATGTAGGATGGTAGCCCGCATTTTTTTTTTTTTTTTTTTTTTTTTTTTTTACACTCTATTTTTTTCTTTTCTCATTTTCTATTTTTTTCGATTTTTTTTTCATACACTTTTACTCTACCATCCTCTACGGTAACATCAAAATGAAAGGGATTTATAGGCACATCCCTACACTTGAGTTTTTATTACGCTAACACTAATTTGACCCGAATTGAAAAGATCAAAACACTTGGGGTACATTATTATGCAAACAAAGGGAATTTGAATTTAACGTTCCCTTCCGTCATTTTATAAACTTTAACTTTTCCCATGAATCCCAATCGTCCCAAAATCGTATACAAAGGATATGACTCGACTTAGCAACTCATGCAAGCAACGGATAATTGAACTAAGGGTTTAGGGTGATAACAATAATGCACTAAAAGTGAGTGCGTATAGGGTAGGCTAAGGCGATTTGGGTGTATATTTGGGGTGGGGTGTAAACAATGCTCTTCATTGATATTCCGGAAAAAGCGGAAAATCACGAGAACCGCGAAAAGGATAGGCTCGAGGGGTTAACTAGGGTATCGTGTACTAAAGATGAGTACAACGCATAGGGTGTGGGGAATTACTCAACCGATGTGGAAGAAGTAATTATATTACGGGTATCAAACAAGGGTTATCCTAATGCCTCTTATCATTTAGTTATTCCTAACTACACAAGTGTAGTCTTACTAGCGATTTGAATGCATCACAAAACAAGTTCTAGAATCTATTATACTACGGTTCACACTCTAAGCATTAAAGATGAATGCTTTAATTCCTACTAATCTAAGGGTGATCCTCACATTTGGGTGGAATTTAGGTGGTAAAGGGTTTTGTGCTAGTCATGCAACTTCCTATCCGTGAGACACTTTTGTTAAAACTAATGGCCCACTCCTATATGTCATGAAAAATTTTAAATTTGGTGCCAAAATTACCCTAATCGACATTTTCTCATGGTTTATTACACAAATACCATTGGACAAAGCAAATAATCAAGGATAAGCATAGTTTCAAAATTCCTGTTTTATTTTCCCTCCCTACACTTAAACTAAACATTGTCCCCAATGTTCCCAGAAAGTATCAAAGTTATGATAATGGAAGGTAATTAGAAACAAAAGAAACTAGTACTCACCTGATTAGCTCGGTAGGATCCGTGTGTGAAGTAGTGGTTAAATCCTTTCCAAGAAAAATGTATGCGTGAAAAGCTCCTTCCAATATTATGTAACTTCTTTTTGATAAATTAAACCTGCACACTTGAAGAAAACAAACGAAACCTTCGCGTAAAATCGGTGGTAATAATATGTATAAGACTCGATTTAAACTAGGATATAATGCTTGTGGAATGGATGTTTATAGAATTTACGGAAAATTAAGACACGAAAATTCCAAAAATTATAAGTAGCTCGAAAACGAGAAAAAGTAATCTGTTGTTTTACTCCTTCCGACGCCGTCAGTTGCGATCTGACGCCGTCAGTTATCCCGACAAAATTGGTGCGATTTTGGAAAAATTCGGAAAATTTACATCTTTAGAATCGGAAAAATTTCGCAAAACATCCATTATGACTCGATACAAGCATTTGACTCGAACAAACACACATATATATCTTTTAGTTAATTGTTATTCTCATGTTTACGTTTCTTTTGAAAACGTGTGTAATCCTCCCTACACTTATCCCTTATGTAAAGTACCTTTATATGCAATTAAGACGAGGTTAAAAACAAAATAAAACATTTTTAAAAATTTAAACATGAGAATAAACAATCAATAAAGACATATGACAATAACAAGCAAACAATTAAGCATGGGTTGCCTCCCACGAAGCGCTTTTCTTTATTTAAGAGTCTTGCAGCTAGACTCGTAGTCGTGCTCCTACGTACCGATATAAGTAAGCCTATCCTCAACAATGTCATAAGGATCAAACTTATCATTCAAGTTCCTAGTAGTACGTTCGGTTAGATATGCCTTTTCAAACTTTTCTCCATCGGGATCATAGATTGTTATCCTAATGTGCCACTCTCCATCTCCGTCACTAGGCGGTCTATCCCAATCCCATTTGTGTTTAGATTTCTAAACTTTCCACTTATTCATGACAAGGTTGACGGGCAAGCTTCCTAGGAACTCACTCATCTTCCTAAATACTAAGGCGTCCTCGAGCGGGTTCACTTCCATGTCCCTAGCCATTTCTTTTTCTTGGAAAGTTGCTTTACTAGTGAAGGCTTCATCTAGGTAAAAAGGTCTTTGGGGCTTATGAGGTTCTTATCTATCCAAGGTCCATATCTAGAAGGCTCTCTATCCAACCTAATCTCATGTGGGATTTCCTCTTCTTTGTAGTACGCATGCTTTTGACATCGTAAATTGACCTAGCACTCCTCGCCTACCACTATCTTGGACATCTTACAATCGATGATGGCACTAGCGGTAGCTAAGAATCCTCTTCCTACTAGTAATGGGCATGTTGGGTCCTTATTCATGTCTAGCACATGAAAGTCGGCCAAAAGAGTCAACTCTCCTCGTGTACTACCATGTCTTTTATTATTCCTACGGACGTGCAACACTACCGTCCGCTAGACCTAAGATGGTTTCCGTTGGTTCTATTTTACCTAAGTTAAGGCTTCTATGGAGGGACAATGTAACAAGATTGATGCATGACCCTAAGTCGGCTAGGCGTCGAGAGGTTTGGAAGTTCCAAGCCTACACGGAAGAGTAAATAGCCCGGGATCGTCTAACTTGTTAGGTAAATTATTTCGCACAAAAGCGGACCCATGTTTTCCAAGCTTAAGTTCTAACTCATATTTTTCTTTTAAAGCCTTATAATAAGGTGCATGAGCTAAGACATCAAGAATCGGTTTTTCTTGATGGAGTTCCTTGTACTCCTCCTCTAAACTAGGTTTGGATTCTTGGTTGACGGGTTTCTCAAGAGTAGGTTCTACCAATGGTGCAGGGCCTTGGTACCTCATTTTGGATGGCTTGGAACCCTTTTTGATAGCATTTACCGAGTGAACCGTTGGGTGTGAGGGGCATGGATGTGCATTCTCCCATGGTGAACAAGAACATGAAGTCGACGAAATCGAATTCACTTTTGGGTTCTTTATAGTATCACTTGGGAGTGCTCCAACTTCCTGTTCATTGAAGGCTTTTAAGAGGGCATCAAGCTTGTTTGTCATCTCGCTTTGTCTTTGCTTAAAATCGGCTTCAATCTTAGTCAATCGAGTCTCTTGAGATGGCAGGAATCTAGATGCAATTGCCTCAAGATTAGTGGGGTTCCCGGTGTTTAGAAAGTTGAACCTATTAGGTGGACTAGATGAGCTTTGGGGTGTGCTTGAGTTTTGGTTCCACTTAAGGTTAGGGTGATTTCTTCATGAGGGGTTGTAAGAGTTTCCTAAGTTGTTTTGTTCGGGCTTGAAAGTGTACCACTTCTCTCCCGCTCCATCGGTGCGCATGGATGCGTAGTCATAAAAGCTTGTTCGGGAGTCTTGTGCAATCACGAGTGTCATGGGGACCACTACATAACTCACAAGGAAGAGTGATTTTATTCACTTGATGTGAAGACTTAGGATTTTCATAGGAACTCATTAGGAATTTAACTTGATCTTCAAGTTTGATCATCCTACGGTCGGAAGGTTGTGAGTCAATGGGAGGCAAGGAGATTGCCTTAACGGTTTTGGGCAACTCACGAGGGTCATTCCAACTTTCGTTGTCATAGAGAGCAAGGTCCTCTATTATTCCCCATGATTCTTCCGCATGAGATCACTAAGTTTTCCACCGGTGCTTGGTCAATGGATCGCTTGGTGGGGAAGTTGACATGATCATAAAGATTTGGACTTGGGCCAAAGATCAATGCCGTGATGAGGACTTTATGAAGTAAGTCCTTGAATCGAGTCCATGCTTCGTAGAGAGGTTCACCACGACGTTGTTGGAACATCAAGATGTCATTCCTAAGCTTAGTGGTTCTCCCGTTGGGAAAAATTGAGCAAGGAAGCGAGAGGTAAGATCATCCCAACTTGAGATGGAGCCGGGGGAAGTCGCTCAAGCCAATTACTAGCTTGGTCCCGTAGAGATAATTGGAAGAGACGCAGCGCGTGGTCTCCCAGTAGTAGCATCAAGGTCAATGGAATCGACAATTTGAGGAAATCCTCGAGATCTTGATTTGGATCTTGAACGAAGTCCATGGAATGCACATCCGTTTTGCACCAACCGGATGGTGTCGGATCGCAGGCCGTAGTTTGGGCTTGGTCGGGAAGCTCAATGGTGTTCTTATAGCCTAGGTGGCTTGGTCTTGAGTATTCACCAATAGTACGGGCTCTTGGCGGGTCAATTGGTGGTGGGTTGATGAATGGTGGGTGGTTATCACCTTCCATGATGAAAAGTGATGGAATTACGAACAAAGGTCACGAAGAAGGGGGATAGACTAAGAGAAAGCTAAAAATGAGAAAAAAGTTTACAAGTAAAGAAACCTAAATGAGGTGGACTACTAACTAGCTATTCTATTCCCCGGCAGCGGCGCCAAAAACTTGATAACGCTACACGCGTCGTTCGGGGTCAAAGGAACTTCCTTTTCATCGAGCAAGTTTTTCAACACCTAGGCGATGAACCTAATCATTGTAGTGTAGTATTAGGGTAAGCCACGGGTATTGATATCGTTCTCTGGGGAATAGGAATGCTAGTAAGAAGTTACTACGCTAAGGTTGGGGTTGAGGAAGATTATTTTTATCTTTTATATTTTTTAGGAAAGGAAAGGTACGAATCTCGGGGTTTGGATTTGGAGGGATGGTATTGCCACCGATTACTCTACTTATCTAATTATCTAATCTAAGGTGTATGTAGTCTATATCTAATTATTGTGTGCTCGTATGATAGTTTAAAAATGTGTTTACTTAGGTTTTACCACTCCTTAATTATCTCCTATTGGTGGTTGAATTGTCACGTCCTTATTCTTAGTTGCGTTGTGTGTCTAAGGTTGTAGGGTATGCGTTTCTCCCTAACTCTTTGAACTTACCAAAGGGTCTCGTCTACAAAACCCACTAGGGATAATAAACTCTTACTCTAAGGCACTCTTTGGATGGTTTAGCTTACAACTACTCAAGGAGTTATATTCTAAGGTTCACAAAGATTTAATCAAGCATTAAGTACACAACGAATGACCTATCGCATTACTAGATCATTAATCAACTAAGATAAGAGACAACCAATCAATATTCAATAATTAAGTTTAATATTCCTAAGCAAACACACAAGTAAATTAGCGGGACATGGAGAACATGCAAGCATACACAAAATAATCAAAGACATAATTGTATTAATGAATTTAAACACTTATCTTGGTGTAAGATAGGGTTTGGAACCCTAAAATCTTGTACAAGACAGCCTTGGTTCGGTTTAGGTTTTTACTCCAAAAGACTACACACCCAATAATGAAAATTCGGATTCTATATATAAGATTACACATGCGACGGCGTCACCTTATGTTTTGTGGCGCCGTCGTCGTCGTCATTAGGGTTTCGTCTTGGCCACGTTAGACTTGCGACGGCGTCACCTTATGCTTGTGTGACGCCCTCTTCTCTTGACCGACGGCCGTCTGGATTGCATCTAGGCCGTCCGAGTTGCGACGACCTACTCTTTTATAACCTGGCGTCGTCACTTGAAAATAGGAGTTTGGCTTCGTCGTCACAAAATCCTCCGACGTCGTCGTATAAGGTGTGACGCCGTCACCTTATGTTTTCAAGCACTTTGAGTGTCTTGATTACGACTTTGGCCATTTTCTTGATTCGACTTTGGCCATTTTCTTTGTATATTCGCGCCTTTTAGTCCAAATAAGTGCCATTCCAGATTTTGCCTTCAAGAGACCTAAAGGTGAAAAGGAACGATATTAAGCAATAACGGATACAAAAGTGATCAAATAAGGGCTTAAACGACCCCTCAAAAGGTACCTTTAAAACCTTATCGGTGGTGCTTCTTCAACGATGGTTGTTGTAGCAGTGTATTAGGTATGGGAATATTATCGGGTTGTGCGGTGAAACAATGGATACACACGGAGCACGTTCATCAATATCGTCACCGAGCAGTGAGCAAATAACCTTTCCATTTGTTGTGAGTGGTGAGGGCTTTGTTCGGTGATGATGGGGTTTGGGGAAGTTTAAGCGGTTGTGACGGGTTCCAAGTCGCTATACTCAAAAGCCATTTCCGTAAGTTCATCAAAATGAGCATGAATCGTTTCCATCACTGCTTTTGTACGACGATTCCGGATCCGGTAACCTTTAGAGATCTCACAATATCCAATAAAGACTCAATGTCGGCTTTGGCTTTGAGCTTTCAAAATCATCACGATCATTATTTGGATAGCAAAGGGATCCAAATACATGAAAGTGTTTGAGATTCGGTTTATGGTTGTGGACAAGCTCGAAGGTGTTTTGTTGTGGCGTTTGTGATCATAAAGCGGTTTTGAGTATAGCATCTGATGATACGACACGCCCACAAGTAATCTGGAAGTTTAGCATTGATTAACATTGTTCTTGCGACTTGCACTAACGTTCGGTTTCGTCTTTCAACAACTCCGTTTTGTTCGGTGTCGTGCAATAGATGTTTGATCTTTGAATTCCTACTTTCTCATAGAATTCACGAAGGGTTTGGTTAACAAATTCGGTTCCTTTGTCGATTCGATAAGCGGACGGTGTTGTGGAGTGAACTCAGTATTTTGTGAGAAAGGTGATGATCATTTGTGGAGCTTGGTCTTTGCTTGAAGAAAGTAGACCCAAGTCCATCGTGAATAGTCATCAACAATTACTAAGATGTAGCGTTTGCCATTGATCGTTTGCACGCGCATTGGGCCACACAAATCCATGTGAAGAAGATGAAGCACATGCTTAGTGTTGTGTTCCACCTTTGAAGGAAAATGAGTACGAGTGCTTTTCCTTGTTCACGGTGAGCAAAGGTGATCTTTTGAATACCGAATCGTGGAGACCTTCAACTAGTTTGTGTCGAGCAAGGTTGGTGATGATTTGAAAGTTTAGATGTGAGAGACACGACGTGCCATAGCCAGATTTTGTTGATGTTGCCTTTGAAAGTAGCGGATGGGAGATGAAGCAACCATGTCTTGCATAGAGATAGTGTAAAGACTTGAGTTACGCGAGCCGGACATAAGGTCGTTTCCTTGTAGATCACGAATGAAACAAGATTTCTCCTGAAAGCAACCTCTAAATCTCCATCACGTAACCCGACCTCTCGAAAGCAGTTGTGACCGAGGCCTTCCACATAATAAACCTTGCTAATTTCAATGTTCCCATTGATATAGTCTCCGTAGCCCATGATAGGCTGCAGTGATCATTCCCAAATCTGAGAGTGCCAATGAACTTTGCAATAAAGTTTGATAACAGTTTAAGGTTACTGTCATGTGTCGGGAACATCCGCTATCAACAATCCAGAGAATGATCTGATCACTGCATTACACACGACGACACATATGGAATAGAAGTAGATGTGGAACCCGAAATGTTAGAGGTTCCGAGCGATTATAGTGAACATACACACATCAATAACTTTAGGCATCCATTTAAATCCTAGTGTGTTATATATCCATTTCGCCATCTATAACTACTATTTGCTTTAGTCTTAGTGAATGCACTAGGTGGTACTACATTCTTTGGAGGTGAAACCGAGCTGTGTACAACAATCTTGTTCTTAGAATCTAAAGAGGCGGTCTACCAAGCACGGACTTAGAAAAGATAGTGGGCCTAGAGGTATTCCGATTCTTAGGATTCCGTAAGCGAGAGATAATAGCTTTAGCAACACATTTGTCATGACAATCGAATTCATACTCTTCGACAAATAACACAAGGTGCATCGATGAATATCAAAAGTACTTAAAGGTTTAGCATTAGTTACATCACTATTTCTATTACATTTGCAGACGCTAATATCTATAGTGGAAGCAACGTGAGTCTTATTCATAGTCCTAGGGTGTTCTTCTACTTTAGCATTCCTTATTGATCTTTTCTTAGGTCGCAACTTCCTATTCTTCGATGTAGTGCTCCTAGGTTTGTGAAGTGCGGACGTTTGGAAAAGAGGCAACTATTCTGTTTCGAAGAGATGAAGCACGTTAGCAACTTGTGTTTTGTCGGTAGGCATTCTAGGTTCACGATTACTAAGTGTTACTTGGTGCTATTCTCTTAATCACAGCTGGCGAAGTTGTTCATACTTTCCTAACATTTCTCTTAACTTAAAGATAGTGTGAATCAAATCTTGATTTTCGAGCGAATATTACCGAAGAAAATTCATTACTTCTCTAGTGTGTGCAAGATAATGATCAAGTTCGTTTGATGCTTCATGACGAGTCTTATTGAGTAAATCAAATATGACACCACATTCTGTTTAACTTTTACAAGTTCTTGTTCATATTTTGAGATTTGACTTTTCAAAGCGTTTTGACCATCCAGTTGCTCAAATTTTGGATTAAAATTGTTTGATTGCAACCGGTGGATTTTGTTTTGCAAAGCAAGTTCACGATTTTGACAATCTTTTGACACCATTGAAGACGACGTTTTGCATTTGAAAGCTCGTTTAAGAGCGTTCGTTTTCAACTTTTAAAGACTCGATCCGAGCACATTATCGATATTCTCAACATTTACAACATTATCAATAGTATCGGCATAGATAGAATCGGATGCATATGACAAAGAATTCAATAACACAACATTATGGATATCGACCTGAGATAACATCATTCAAGAGTCGATCAACATCTTTTCTCAACATTTTCTTTTACGTTTAGTATTAGAAATAGATGTTTTTGTTTTCTCGAAACGACCTTCATCACTCAAGTTCCTTATGAAAGTCCGTTCCCAAGACAATGCATAATTTTTCAAATTTTTAACATTTGGTAAAGATTTTTACGAAAATGTCTCTTTGTTCTCGCGCGAGGCGATTGAAAATGTTGAACTTTGATTTCGAATGATATTCTATCTCATGTTGTAAAGTTTTGAGGTCGACCATGAAAATGTCAAAATATCTAAGAATTTTGCGATTTTCGTGTTTTGAGTTACTTCACCGATGGAAGGTAAAGGACCATAAATTTGTGCATAATGCGGTTGGGGATTAACATTAGAAGACTCAGACGTTTTATGATAACCCTTGGTGTGTTAGAAGAATCCGTTGGTGTGTGAAAGTGACCGATTTTGAATAATTAAAAGGTTTGTTGTAAACAACAGTTTCTAATTTTGATCGATTCTCGTCTTCCGCATCTAATTCCTCTTGACGATGATATTCAACAACACTCATAATGTAATTATCAATTTTATATTACTCGCACCGAAACTTCGAGTTTGGTTTGAATGCTTTGGTTGAAAGCTTAGGTTTGTATGTCGGCAAGATTCGGTCCATATCCATTTGGATTGGGTTTTCACGTAAACTTTTCAATAGCGCATCTTGACTCACCATGTTTGTAAACAACAGCTTTAAACTCTTTAAGTTTGTTTTGTAAGCCGATAATTTCTTCAAGATGATCATCTATTCGTTTTATTGAATGCTTTTGTATGCAGAGCGCTTTTGACAAGTTAACAACTCGGCCTTAGCTTTTGATTTTCCAAGGTGAGGCGTTAATTTGCTTTTTATGTTCATGTTTCAGCTTGTTCTATTTCGGACAACAAAGCATTCCTCGAGCGGCTAGATCACGCATATGTCTCTCTAAATATTTTTCGTTTTGATGAGATTTAGCAAAGGCGGCTTCAAAACCTTTTCACGTTTTCTTGAGTTTTGAAAAAGTTGAGTTGCTTTTGTAAACATTCAAAATCCTTGGTTAACAAAGCATTTTACTTTTCAATTCTGATTTCTTGCGACATTCTTCCACTATGGATTTGTTGGTTTTAAGCCACAAATCAACATCCGGCGAGGCAAAAGTTTGGTGTGTTCAACGTGAGTCACAACATGATCATTATTTAGATCCTCAAGTATAACCACGGAGTCAATTTGATTATCAAGGAAACCATAAGGCCATCTTGATCGTCAAATGTAACTACGGGTCTAGTTAATCGTCAAAATGAGATGTGGACGACTCATTTGAACATTCGAGCCTTGCGGGTTCGGGATGTTGGCGGAGATATTAGATCGAGAGATAAATATGGTTTCTTGGTACTGAGACAAGCCACCGGTGTCATACACTGGGCTGTGTTACTCATGTGTAACTCATGCATATTAGCCATCAACATAACAGTGCATTGGCTGCAAGTCCTCCATATCATCATCTCGAGTCTGCATCTACCATAAAAGCGTGTTCTTTATGCGTGAGAGTTCCACCACTTCATCCTTAAGAGCCAAAAGTAAAGCCTCATTGTGATAAGCACCGCCCTAGTCCTCGGCTTTGGGCATGCATTAGCCAGTGTCCCTTCTCATTGCGGTTGTAGCATTGAAGACCATTCAACCCATTACGAGCATTTCCTTGTTCCACCACTTGAGCTCATTGTTATTCCTACCCATAGCTTTAAACCCTTGACCACCGCCCATCGACGACCATAACCACGATTACGAACTTCAACTCGTCCATTGTTTACAACAACTGATTCCTTGTGTTTGATGAGGAGCGAATGCGATTGTTGGATTTGTTTGTATAACGGCCAAAAGCATTAGCAATCATAACAAATCCTTGTTGCAATGCTTCGAACGGATCGGATTCCTCATTAGCTTGACTATAAAGTGCCTGATCAGTGTTGTTGTTGTAAGGAACGAATTGATTATGTTGAGATTGCTGTGATTGATCTGTTCAAATACTATGTAATAACCCTCACTTGAGGGTTGGTTGTTCATTTTATTCACTCTCTTTCACTCTACGCATAACCGGTTTACTTTTTACGTGTGTGTGTATGTTTAACGTGTTCAACCGACCTCTATATCTTCTCTATTTCTTTCATTGATGCTTGTGTTGTAAAACTAGTGACCTAACAGTGGTATCAATCGCCTACTAGTTGGGTGAACGTATTGTTTCTTGAAGTGGGTTTTTTTTGGTCCTACGCGTAGAACATACGCTTCGGTATTGATACTTTGTTCGCTTAAAAACACATTTTTTACACTTTTTAATCCAAGATTCTTGTCCTTTCAACGTTTTAAGGTGTTACAATAATCGTTTTGGCAAAAGTTTCAAACTTTACGCGTGGATCTATGTTTTAAAGCTAGTTTTGTTCGAGGGTTTCGTTCTACACGTAACTTTGTTTAGGCGTTTTGGTTCATCAAGTTTCACACTTTTGTGTTATTTTGGTGATATTGAAGCTATCTCATCACAAAATCGGTTTAGAAACATCTTTGGGCAAAATCGTTTTTACGTAAAGCTACGCCGTATAAAAACCCTAGTTTTACGCGTAACTTTATCCTTGGTTTGATCTTCGCCGTGGTTTACT
Organism: Chrysanthemum lavandulifolium; assembly: GCA_022545495.1. Lineage (NCBI taxonomy): Eukaryota > Viridiplantae > Streptophyta > Magnoliopsida > Asterales > Asteraceae > Chrysanthemum > Chrysanthemum lavandulifolium. The sequence goes on along the minus strand of CM040245.1, from coordinate 110,072,994 downwards.
CCGTGTTTTCTTGCTTGGATAAGCACGAAAATAAGTCGACTTTGGATATCTTTTGCCTTTGTGATAGTGTAAAAGATCACTTGAGATAAAACCCTAAAATTACGCATAAGCATAAAGCTTACGGCGTGAAAATCCTACGATAAGATTTATCTTACGCCTAAGCTTAGTCTTACGCATAAGGTAATCCTACGCCTAAGTTTTCTCGCTTAACTTCTTGTTTCGCATAACTTTAGTGCTTTTTCCTTACTTACGCGTAAGCTAAACCTACGCGTAACTCTTGCTTTTACGCGTAACTTTGGTGTTTTTACGCATAAGTGCTACTTGGTTTATTGTGATTTCTACGCCTAAGGATACTTCATCAACAAAGGTTCATTCGACTACAAAGATCCATTTTACCAACACAAGTTTTCAACATGTCACAACCACCATACTCTAACTATTTTCCTTACACTTATTCTCAACGACAACAACAACTAAGTCCACAACATCAACAATGGAATCAACAACAAGCAATTTATCAACAACAATTTAATCAACAACATACTCCACAACTTGGAGCAATTCCACCACCACAAATGGTTCAACCAACACCAAGTATTCAAGTTCAACCCTACACAAACGATTTCAATCAACATCCATCAAGGAACACTATGAAGGAACCCACTTGGTTTGCAAAGATGTGTGACGCTTTAAGCGACCAACAATCAATTCATGAGGTTTGGATCACTGATAGACCTCCAATGCTCACTCCGAGAAACTACGATCAATGGGTAATAAGGTTCTTTAGGTTTTGTGATCGAAGAAGCCACATGGAAAGTTCTTAAAGAAGGTTATCTTGGAAGGTCCATTTCGAGGCCTCTTGTCATTGTGCCGGAGATCCAAATGCTAATCCACCAAGGATGAACAATCAAACATTGCTACTATTGCGGACTGAATCCGAAGAACTTCTACACTATGAAGTGATGAGCTTGCAATGCAATATATTCTTTTAGGATTACCAAACCCAATTCTTGAAGTGTTGATGCTCAAAAGGCGCAAAGGCAATGTGGGAACACATTCATCTACTTATGGAAGGATCTGCACTCAATCGGGAGGATATGGAATCTAAAATTTACTTGGCTTATGAACACTTCTTGATTGAACACGGAGAGACACTAGAGTCTTATCATCATCGATTCTCGAGACATCATCAATGATTTGGATAAACACAACATCATCATGCCAAGAATTGCAATTAATACTAAGTTCTGAGTAGTCTTGGTCACGAATGGAGAAGTATGTCATCTTTCTCCGTCGGCGAAGAACATGCATCATTCTACATACGGATTGTTGTACGATTACTTGAAGCCTCATGAAAAGGAAGTTGATAGGAAAGGATTCTCCGTGCTCAAATTGCTTCACCTTCACATCAGGAAAATCAACAACTTGCCTTGTATGCTCAAAGCAGTCATCCTCCTCAACCAAAGAACTCAACCAACGCCACTATCACACCAAATGATCAATCACAACAATCTCAACATAATTAATTGGTTCCTTACAACAACAACAATGATCAGGCACTTTATAGTCAAGCTAATGAGGAATCTGATCCGTCCGAAGCATTGCAACAAGGATTTGTGTTGGGAACTATATTTGAAGTTGATAAGACAAAGTACATGAAAGATGAAGGACTATTGAAGACAAAGAAAGACAAGGGATCTACTTGGCAAAGAAGTATTTATTATCTAGTCCCTTGTAGTCATTTGTAAACCTAGTATCTCTATTATATAAAGAGATACAGGGAATTAGGTTTTATGTGTGTCAAACAATGTAAACATCAGATAAAGTGTGTGTGTGTAAAATCAGGTGTGTGCATATGAACGCCTAGGTTATAGTGATAGTCGACTTGTAGTTGTTTAGCCCCAAGGATCATTGATCCCTGTTAGATTGTAACCGTCTTAGAGTTGATCGTCTAGGATTGGGGCTGTAGATGTGTTTGTAGAACACATGATGATGACGAAGAAACCTTAGTAATAACAATGATAGTTTGATTATTCCGCTGTGCATACATATTGTTGTTCATTGTTATTTGTGCTTATTGATTATCCTAGATAAGGTCTAATAAACCTCGAGCCAACGATTTTTAACATGTGGTATCGAGCGAGTTCGATATTTTGTTTTAGAAGATCCAAAGAATTAGCTTGACTCACTCTCTCAAGACAATGGAGATGGAAAACAATCAATCAAACTCTTCTTCTACACCCGGACTCCTAAGCTTAAGCTTAATGAGTTTGAGATGTGGAGGATCTTGATTGAGCAATACATCCTCATCTGGGACTATGCTCATGGGAGATCATTCAACTTGGTGATTCTTTCAAATCTGTGACCACTACTTCAAAAGTTGGTGACACGAGATGTTGTGAAAGTTTATGTGCTGAAATCAAATTTCAAAAAGCTCAAAGAAGAATGATCTTAAAGCTAGAAGTCTATTGCTAATGACTCTTCCTAGAGACCGATTATTGCATTCAAAGAAATACAAGACCGCTAAAGAACTGTTTGAAGAGATTTGCTCGGTGTTTGGTGGTAATGATGCAACAAAGAAGACTCGAAAGACATTGTTAAAGCAAAGTTATGAAAACTTCTCGCTTCAAGCAATGACTCACTTGATGGCATTTTACCAAACTTGAAGATTGTTACACAACTAATCGTGTTTGGCATTGAGGTGAAAAGGAAGACCTCAATTTGAAGTTTCTAAGAAGTTTGCCTTGAGTTTCAAACCAATGTTCTTGTATGGGAAAACAAAGCAGACATTGAAACAATGAAGCTCAATGATCTTTACAACAACTTCAAACTTATTGAGCAAAGGTTGAAGAAGGCGGAAACTTGGTACAAGCTCTAGTAGCTTGGCATTGTTGTCAAATTCTATTGATGGTGATGATTACGAAGATGAAAGTGATGATGATATTGCCACCGTGGGTTCTAAAATTTCCACTAGTAATGTTAATGTTACCACCGCGAGTTTCCAAAAGAAGGTTGCTAGTATTGGAGATCCTACCTTTATGCTTTTATCTCTACACAAGTTGATGGCTCTGTCTTAACTCATGAAGACATAGAGCGATTGATGAAGATGACTTGGAGGAGATGGATATAAAATGGCAGATAGCTCTTCTTAGCATGAGGGCTAAGAAATTCTACAAGAAGATCGGCAAGCCTATTCACATTAATGGTGATGATCTGCAGGTTTTGATAAGAAGAAAGTGGAGTGCTTTAAGCGCCACAAGTTTGGACATTTGCTAGAGAATGTAGAAGACCAAAGACCAAGGACAACGGTCTACATGGTACAAGCAAAAGAAGGACCAACTGTGGAAGAACCAAAAGGCAATGTTGGCTATTGATGGTGTGAGTTATGATTGGAGTTTCATGGATGATGAACAAGAAGAAAAACATTCGGATGCTTCTCTTGTTGCTCTTGAATTTGCTCTCATGGCTTTCTCGACTATGAGGTACAAAACTACGAATGTTGCTCTAAAACATGTAGGGTCGCTAGAGAAGTTGAAAGACTTAATAATTTATATTCTAATGAAAGAGAAGAGTTATACTCGCTAATTATACCGTAGCTAATCTTAGGAGAGCCATGGCGCTTTTAGAAAAACAAATAGAGCACTATCGGGAAAATGAGTCAAATTATAATGATGATATGATTCTTCTTAGGAGAGGTAGAACATACAAGCTGCTGTGAATGAAGCATACCAAAAGGAGCTTGAAAACTCCAAAAGAAACTTGAAAATGTCAATTTAATGTAGACACATGTTATCATCGATCGAGTCAATTGATAAAATTTGGAATGCTCAAGTATATAATAAAGCTAAGTCTGGTATGGGTTATAATTGTTAGATCACTAATTTTACAAACACAAGAAATATAGAAAGAGATAAGGCGATTGAACAAGTAAACAAACACACACACACGATAATAGTAATACGGTTTACGCGTAAGATGTATGTGAAAGAAAAACTTGAACAACCAACCTTCAAATGAAGGTTTACATAGAGTATTTATAGGAGGAAAGCTAGGGCAGCACTCCTAGTTTCCATCCTTTCTTTAATGGGCTTGGGCCTAAGCTCATGGGCCTTCTACATAAGCTTAAGGCTAATAACAAACATAAAGGCCATAATAAAGCTAACTATTATATATTAATTACAAACACTTGATTATGGTTTAGGAGTGATTCCAACAATCTCCCCTCAGTGTTGGTGATGAGCAGTGAAAGCGTTGATGTAATAGTAGCTCGGCGTCTTCGACATTCTTCTTTCTCGTGAGAAGAATTGCCTTGATTCGAACAATCTCCCGGTGTAGAGAAATTGTCTTCTTTGAATGGTTATGCTTTGGCGTCATCATTAACTTTGTTCTTTGATTATTGTTCTTTGTGGTGAAAGTGATAGTATGTTGTAGTCGCATCAAGTGCGCTTTAGGTGCCTTCATTTCTGCAGGTGTCTCCGTCATTTTCAACATGCTCACACGCTCTTTGACGTTGGAATTCAATCTTGATGAAGTTCTTTAAGTCTTTAACTTTGTAGATTCTTTGGTTTGACGAAGAATCATTACATTGTTGTGTTGCTTTTGAATAGAACTTCCATTAGTGATGATGTTGGCGTGAGCATGAGAAGAATCGACCACGATCATCCCGCTCCGGAGCTTCCATAAGAAAACATTTCAAGCGGTTAGTAATAAGCGGTTCGGCACTTACAAGTTTGAACTTGAGAGTGTTAACGACATAGTGTGAAAACACAACTCTAATTCTTACAAAGGTCGTTCTGAGCTGGAGTCCCACAAGTGAGATAACGCGATGTGCAAGTACATCTACAATTGAGATGAGTCGTGAGGTACACCAAGCATCACCTGACGTCAGACCGTTTGAGACACACTCCGCGTAATCCACGGGAGTTACAAGTGACTGCTTTGTCGGTACTGTTTGATGTTGACCTGGCGGGAGTTTCCATTCAATCACCGAGGATCACGGTTGTGAACCTCTCATAAATGTTCTAGACAGTTGCTAAGATGCGTGAAGGACTCGATATGAACCACGATAATCTTATTTGGTGATCGTCAAGTGATAAAATGTCAAGTGTTCTAAGAGATCTTTTGATGAATCTCGTGGCTCTAGACTCAATAGTGCGTTTTGGTTTTCTGGCGGAGACTAGGGAGAGGTCTCCTTCTTCAATACCGGCGATCTCTAAGAGAAAGCCAATAGTTTACGTAGGGTTCCACAGTGAGAATGAAACAAGCTTACGTTGAGAGAAACTTGAGTGGCTAAGAAGGTTTAGTGCATGCGTCACTAGGTCCATGACGACTTTTAATCTTCAATTCCGGTGTCACTAAGTGACAACCAAGTATATATGAATTTGTTGGATCGATATACTTTAATCAAACTAACTTAACTAGCTTGTTAAGGTTTAATAACCTCGGATAAATCCTAAGTTATTAACAAAGAAACACCGAGCAATCTTTATCAAGTACGCGAATTTACTTAACAAAGCTAAGAAGAAAAACTTTATTAACAAACTCTAAATCGCTTATTATGCGATACTCTAATACAACTCTAAGATAATCGAACTTTTCTCTAAACTCTAATTAGTAAACTCTAAAACTCTTTTTCGAAATCGTACCTCTAATGCCAATCTAGGAGTCCTTTTATAGGCTCAAGGATATCCTAGTCGGTTTACAATTGATAACCTTGTACGACAAGTAATCTAAACATGGAATACAATACTTTCCATAAACGAATATAACAGTTCTTTTGTTCTAGCGATGCTTTTGACTTCACCTTGCGGTACTTTGACTTTGTCTTTAGCGATTTTTGACTCTTTGACTTCTTCCAAGATTTCTGCGACTTCAAGACTTTCATATCTTGATGCTTTGATATCTTGACACTTTCATATCCCAACAATCCTCCCCTAACTTGAATTCTACTTGCTTGACTTCAAGTTCTTTTGTGAATATATCTTTAACGACTTCATCTTTAAAAATGGATTGTTCTTTAGTCTTTAGATTATATCTCTGTAATATCGTGCTTTGTCAAAGTATCTCTTAGAATTGTTTTCTTCACAAACATCCGAAGAATCTCCATCTTTTCAAAGAACACGACAACATATGACAATGTGTACAATAATTCAATTTAAGTTGCATACTATTCTCATCACATCTAAGTGAATCATTGAAAATTCAATGGATTAGTCAATCCTTTTGTAACCATGGTGGATTGATAACCTATTGATGTTATCATCACAAAAACCATTCAACCTTTATTTCAAAATATTTATTATTTAGCAAAAGGTTTCTTCTAAAACTTATTTTAATGCGGTTTAATTCAATTAAGCAAGTTGTCTTTGATGAAATCTTGTCGATAAGTCAATCCTTTTGTAAAAATAACCTATTGATATATCAAAAAGTATTTATTCAAATAAAATTCATACCGGTTAAAGATCATTCTCGATAAGCGATACTTTGAATAATGGTAGTCGGTCAATAAACAAATTGATCACCATGCAAGCGGTTTCATCGACCTCTTCTACTTCCAATCCATGCTCTAGCATTCTTCTCATTAGATCAACTGTAAGAGGATATCTTCTTTACTGCAAACATATGTATCATTGTTCCATTTTCTAGCTCCAAAACATGAACTCCAGTTCTTCAAAGAATCTCCGACAAACTATTTCCGCTTTTCTTGATCCTTCCAAATATCATCGGTGCTCTCTTCATCGGTTTCCCACATGGTTATGAGATCCCCATGTAAAACCAATCCAATCCCTTCTATTGGATTATCTTCAAAATAAGTCTTCACAACATGATATAAGTAGAATAGATCTACTCTATCTATAATATCACGAAAAATCCCATAGTCTTTTGAAAACTTTGAAACTTTCATCTTCTTTGTGAAAAACCATGTAATCTCCATTCTTAGATTTCTCAACTTTGAAAACACTAATCTTTGATCATTCATTTTCATGTCATTATCTTCCTTGGTATAATCAAAATCTACCACTCGAGATAATTCTTCAATTCATCACTAGTCTCGGATCTTAATTCAACCTTTTCTTTCTTTGAAAACCGAACATCTGTAGCATCGGTTCTTCTTTTTCTCTTTAAGCTCTTCTTCCTTTCGACTTCAAATCCAATAAGCTTCTTTTCTAAAGTCTTTAATGCTGCAACATCTTTCTTATAAGCTTCTCTCTCAAGATCATATAATCTTTTCATATCCACATAATTTAGCTTTTGCAATCCTTTAAATCCTCTGCTTTTTAAATATGCCATCATTGCATTCCTTTCTTTAGCTAAATTGGGTCTTCTTGACATAAATCTAACGGTGTTGGAGGCTGTAAAGGTTCAAGTAGCTTTCGACATCCAATTCATCTTGCACCTTTTGAGTCGCTTCTCTATCCGAGCTTCTTGAGCTTCTTGTTCTTCTCTATCTTTAGCATTTATTTCTTCTTGAACTTTTCTAGTCTGACTTCATTCCTTGCAACTTCAAATGCTCTAAGTTACGCTAAAGTGAGTTTCTTCTTCTTAGTTTCAACGAATACCTTTCCTTTGTCTTTTGGATCAATTGCGAGTTGATCGGTTGGTTGTTCTTCTTCTTGTACATCTCTAATAGTAACTCCTCCTCTTGGTTGTGACAAATCAAAATTGTAGCAACTAATTCATCATCACTCATGAGAATGAATAGGTTTGAATCTAGGTTCCTCCTCTTCTTCTATAACAGTTGTAGAAGGACCGACTTCTTCTTCAAAATTCAAAACCCTTGGAGTTATTGGTGTTATTACTTATGGCCTAGATGTATCATGAAAACGAACTTTGATGTTCAAGACCTTGATCATCGGTACCTGAACATCGATACCTTGATCATCGGTACCTTGAACTTGTACTTCTTCTTCTTTTCCTCGAAATAATCTTTTCTGCGACTTGCTAATTCTTTCTTCTTTGTAATATCTTCTTGATTCTTTCTTCTTTGTAACATCTTCTTTCAAATTATCCTTGTCGAAATTCCTCCCAAGTTGATGAAAGATGATTTAGGAACCTTCTTGCTTTTTAATTCCTTACGAAGTGCTTTACGACGTTTGTTTTCCTCTTTTACCCATAAGTTGAATCCTTGAATATAAGGTTTAACAAAATTCCTCAACCAGAAATAGTTACGCTTCAACTTCCTAATTGTTTTAGCTTGACGCTCAACAGTCTTGTTCAACCTAGCTAGCGCCCTTGTCAAAGCATAGTTATCCATAGTTAAACCTTCACGAGGTATAGTAGGATCAGCACCTTGAAGTGGTGAATGAGCCTCAAGCAGCGAGCGTTGTGGAGATGGAGTAGGTGTTCTCTCAATCTCTACTTGAACCTCGGGACTTGGAGAAACATCACCTTGTAATGATGCAAGGTACCTTCATGAGAAGCGGTGCTTGCGGATCACGGTACCTGTAATGACGACTGACCTTGTGCGAATCAGTACCTTCACTGTCTTCATCCTCTCTAGCTGCATCACGAGCAGCTTGTACAACTTCCATCATTGTTGTTGTTAATGGAATATCTCCACCTCCGAACAAATTACTTCTCTTAGCGATGAATGTATAGATTTTGGCTTGTTGCACAATGACAGTAAGTAAGCGGCGGGTTTTGGAACATCGACCAATTGCTTGTTCAAGAAAACTGTATAAACCTTGGATACATCAACCAAGTTGCCCCGGATGATATATGAGATAGCATCCCATCCAAAATAAGCCGTGAAAAGTTAAACACTACATGCGTAGCTAAGCCAACCACTGCGGATGCTATATTTGACCCAAACCGCTCCCGAAGTGCTTTTAGAACTTATGCAATGGAGCAATACATGAATCAAAAACTTCCATTGAGGATGAAATAAGGCCTTCTTAAAAGTTTGTTCTATCAAAGAACCTTCATAACCTAGATTGCTAAAAGTATCCCAAATCAGTTGCTTGTCGAATCGAATAACCCCATCTTCATCTCCAAATAATAAATCATCACGAATAGAGGCCTCTGTAATCTGGATAGTCTTTCCAGCAACTGTTGATCTAATATAATATTCATCCTCCTCCATATTATCTCTAGCATTAGCCCAAAATTCTTGAATCCACGGTTCAATAACATCCGGCTCAACTAAAAGAGCATAGCTAATAGGCGACCCAATAAGATAATCAATGATATCATAGAAAGCTACATTCGCCTCGGTCTTGTCCAAATTAGCCACCATATTGTGCTTCGAAACAGTTAAACGATTCACCATTGTTGAAAGAGTGAGCACAATAAAAATTGTATCGAATAATAAAGAGATGGTAATTGGGTGATAAGAATGGAAAAGATGTGAATTAATAATAGGAGAGGGAAAATCGGAAAGTAGTTATTTATAGGTGAGATTTGAAAAATCACAGCCTAAATAACAAAGTTACCGTTATTACCAATTACCCATCAATATTACCGTTGGAGCAGTGCTTTAATATGACAAACGGTTACTTTCCACATAAGCGATACTTTCAGCGGTACTTTCAGAAATACGATGATTTGCCAAAACCTTCATATAAACTAAGTATAAACTAACATCCTCCCTCAAGCAATACATGGGACTATACCTAACATCTTATAGTCCTCCCTTAAATATAGCTTAGTAGTTAATCATTCCAATGCTCACGACCAAGTGATTGAATCGTGACACATCAAAACCTTTGGTGAGTAAATCACTACATTGTCATCCGTGTGAACTTTAACCACATTAATGAGCCTATGCTCATAACAATCTCTTATAAAGTGATGCCTAATCTGAATATGCTTTGTCTTGGAATGATACGATTCTTCACAATACAAATAGTACTCTCATTATCAATATTGATAGGAGTATTCTTAAAATTGAACCCATAATCCAAGAGTTGATTTTGCATCCACAAAACTTGACCACAACAACTTGCGTGCACTACATATTCGACTTGATGGATGATGTTCTTTGCAATTGTCTGCTTTTGCATTGCCGGAGACTAACCTTCTTCCAAGATATTGGCATCCACCAGGTCGTGGATCTTCTATCATAATTATCACCGCATAGTCACTATCCGAAAAAGCTTCTAAGTGAAAAGGTGACTCTTTAGGATACCACAACCCCAACTTAGGTTGTTGTTTCAAATAACGAAAATTGTTTTACCGCATTCGGTGAGAGATCTTTGGTGAGACATGATATCTTGCACAAAGACAAGCTGCAAACATGATATCGTGCCTTGATTCGATAAGATACATAAGAGAGCCAATCATAGATCTGTATAACTTGACTTCAACAGTCGTCCATCTTCATCTTTTCCCAAAGAATTAATAGATTTAATAGGTGTAGTAACAACCTTCATATCATCAAAATTGAACTTCTTAAGTATATCGTAACATACTTGTCTTGGCTAATGAAAATTCCTTCCTTGACCGCTTAACACAAGTCCTAAAAGAATGTTAACTCTCCCATTGAACTCATTTGAAATTCCTTCGCATCACCGCTCAAACTCCTTAACCATGGATTGTTTGGTAGCCCCAAAGATAATATCATCAACATACACTTGAACTAACATGATATCCTTCTTGTCTCTCTTGATAAACAAAGTCTTGTCTATAGCTCCCTCCCGTATCCATGTTGTAATAAGAATGTGAGAGCCTCTCATACCAAGCTCTAGGTGCACGATGAAGACCATATAGAGCCTTAACCACCTTATAGACTTTGTTTGGATGCTTAGGATCTTCAAAACACGGAGGTTGTTTCACATACACCTCTTACGTAATAGTGCCATAAAGAAATTCACTCTTGACATCCATCGATAGACTTGAAAACCCATATAAGAAGCAAAAGCAAGAAAGATTCTAATTGCTTCAATCCTTGCCACGGAGCAAATACCTCATCATAATCTACCCTTCTTCCCTGCTATAACCTTGAGCAACTAATCTTGCCTTTTTTGATAACATTGCCTCTTTCATCTCTTTTGACTCTAAAACCCATCTCGTTCCAATAACTCTCTTCCCATCCGGAAGATCACATAAAACCCAAACCTCTTGAAGTTTAAATTGAAGAAGTTCTTCTGCATAGCTTCAACCCGACTTTCTTTAGTCAAAGCTTGAGCAATATTCTTGGGTTCCTCTTGAGAGATGAAACAAGTAAATAAGCGAGTTTGATGGTCCTTATGATTTAACTTTGTTTTGTTTATACACAAAGCTAAGTAAAGCATTGTGAGGTTTTGTGAAACCCTTAGCTTTGTGTCTTGTCATAACTCCGTAGTAGAAGGACCAATGATTTGATCGGTTGGATGATTCTTATGAATTCGTAAGATTGGAGATTGTGGAACTTCATATGTATCATCTAAGTTAGTATAATTAGCACCTTCATTGGAATCGTGAAAATACCTTCATCTTCAAGCTCATCATCGGTTTCTTCTAACCTGGGCATGGTAGGATCATCCAAATCATCTAAAATCATCAGCAGTGCAACAATACTTTGGTTGAAAATCTTGTCAAAACTATAAGAGTACTCTGCAGCCTTGTTCTTCTTCTTTGCCTCTTCATAAGCTTTCCTTTGTTCATCGGTGTAAGAATGTGCTAATACATCTTGAAGAAGCATATGATTAAGTTCCTCTTGAATAGATTGATCCTCTGCGAGATAATGAGGATTGTGGTGCAACATACTTTGTTTTGGAGAATCGATCTTTGCTTAGGAACATCGATACTTTGTTTTGGACTCATGGGATCTTTATCGAGAACGATGATCGGTCTAATATGAATATCATGAACAACATATTGAATATCTTCTTCATTATGCAAAGGTTGATTTTCTTCTCTAACAGGTACATAATTCATTGAAGGAGATAAAATCTCAAGATCAAACATCCAATCAGGACCCTTCCTTTCTCATTGTCTTGATCTTCTAAGAACTCAACATGAAGACAATCTTGAATCTTCTTAGTAACTACATTGTAGACTCTAAAGCCTTTCTTGTTAGTGCAATATCCCAATAAGTAACCTTCTTGGACTTGCCATCAAATTTCCCAGTTATCAATGGTGTTCAAAATAGTAAGAGGGCATCCAAAGGCTTCATAAAGCGAATGTTGGGTTTATTGCCCATCGATAATTCATAGGGTGTCTTCATACATGGTTTGGTGACAGAACCTGTTGAGTACATAGCATGCGATGCCACAACCGCCCAAAATTGAATAGGGAGTTGAGAATCGCTAACATGGTCCTTGCCGCTTCAATCAAGGTCCTATTCTTCCTCTCTGCAACACCATTTCTTTGTGGTGTTCTAGCAATACTAAACTCCCTTTTATGCCTTTATTTGCACAAAAGTCATCCATAGGCTTGTTCTTGAATTCGGCCCATTGTCACATCTAATACCTCTAACCTTGAGTCTTAATTGGTTTCAAGTGCTATTATAAGAGTTTGAATAGCATCAAAGGTATCATCTTTAAAGCCCAAAAGAAAACCCAATGAATCTACTACAATCATCGATAATAACCAAACAATACTTCTTCTTATTTAAACTTGCCACGAGACGGTCCAAATAAATCCATATGTAATAGCTCCAATGGTTCTCTAATATTTCTTTCATCAAGCTTCTTACGAGAAGCTTTGTGTTGTTTACCCTTCTTGCATGCTAAACATGATTGATCATTCTTGTAAGTCTTTGAAGGTAAACCTCTAACTAAATTTCCTTTGACCAATTTGTTGATGTTCTTGAAATTCACATGGCCCAATCTTCTATGCCATTGATGTGCCTCTTGAGATGTTGCTTTAGCCACCAAACATGTGGCTCTTCCATAGGAATGTAGACTCTTCATGTCTAAACTATACACATCATTTGTCCTTGGTACCCTTAGTACTACCAAGTCATCATCAACGGGTTTGAAGTCGAAAGAAAGGATAAGACATTCGTATCGTTGAATAACACGGATGCTTTTATCACAAATTTGAGAGGCCGACAACAAGTTGAACTTTAGCTCCTTCACATATCGACATTCTCAAAATCGATTCTTCCGCCTTTAATTGTTCCTTTCCCAAGAATCCTTCCTCCATTGGGATCATTCCCAAATGCAACTTTTCCTCCACTAATATTTCTAAAATCGACACGATCTCTTTATCGCTTGTCATACTTCGAGCAACCACTATCCACAATAAGATGATCTTTAAGCTCCTCTTACGGGTTGCCACGCACACAAAGAAAAGAGTTAGAAACTTTTAGGAACCCAAGCCATTCTTGACTTGTGTTCCCGAGGAGTTACAAACTCAAATTCTTTGAGTATGTAATTCCACTATCTTTCAATTATGATCCAAAATTATCTTTGTAGCATGTGGATTTTCAAAACTCTCGGTTTTCAACATAAATTTCTTTCACCGTTATTAGCATTTTCTTTTGACACAAAACATCGATTCACTTTTTGTTGAGCGTCTTGTATGTCTCTCGGTACTTTCCTTTTAATCCATTCGGTTTTAACGGTGGTTCTGTGATCTAGATCCCTATATGAACTGTGATACCTTCTAGGTTGATAGTGAGATCTCCTAGAATTTCTATCCCAAGTATGGTTTCGATTACCTTGTTTCGAAAGCGTGCTGGAAAATCTTGTGAGATCTTGAAGGTCTTCTCGATGTGGGTATCTATGATCCGGTGTGAAGTTTCGTGATTAACCCTATTTGAATTAGTCCACACCGGTTTGTGCTCTCTAGGTCTCGATTGTTAGACTTATTCCTTGAAACTTGCTTAGATATTCGAGTGTTTGTCACAATCTTTGATTAAGTGAGTAGGACTATAACACACAAAACACGCTTTTGACCCATATGACCAAAGTGATTTCTTCTATGTCTATGCCCAAAATTATTTTGCCTTCTTGATGGTGATAAAATCTGTTTTGACCAAAATTATCCCAAAAGGTTTAGCGATCTTGTTTTGAAAAGGTTTTGCGAAAGTCTTGCTTGTTGAGCGATACTTTGATTTAAAGGTTCTTTGATTTTGAACATTGTTTTCAACAGTTTCTTTGGGTTTCTCGGACCTAGATTGAGCAACAAGCTTCTTCCTAAACTCTAGACCGTCAACACCATAACGAGAAACATCGGGCCTAGAGGGTGATGACTAATGGGATGAGGAACAACATGATAACCATTGTCTTTCTTATATTCGGAGGTGGTTCACTTGCGAGCCCTCATTACTAGATGAATCTACATAGTTAATGAGCTCATCATCACTAGTGGTTATGTCCTCAAAACACCATCATCCCGATCACTAGATTGATTTTCATCTACATTACTAAAGACCATTCCAAATCCTAAGCACATTCTAATGTAAGCCCTTCTCTGCTTTTTCAACATAAGCAACATGGGACAAGCCGGACTCTCCCCAAGACAAACTTAGCTAACAAATCATCTCTTTCCTTAGTTAATTTCTCAATTTGACAATTTTACTGTTTAGTTTCCATTCACTAAGTTTTAGCCGGTAATCTGTTGTTCATACTTTTCATTGAAGCCATTTCATTATTTTCATGTGTTATGATTTTAGCTTCTATAGACTCTAAAGTGATTTGGTAACTGCTACCTCGGACCTAGCCCTAATACAATTATCTCTTTCAATCACATAATTGTTAAGTAATTTTGATAAAACTCAAAGCAGTTTGAGCATACCTCGAGATAGGAGGCGAGTTGGTAAAGTAGCCACCATAGCAAGAAGAACAGGATCATCTTTACTTTCTTTGCTCCAATCAAATCCTCCAAAGCCATCATCGATTCCAAAGCGGCATGTTGATTCTTCATCAAAAGCGGTGCTCCGGTCAATGCTTCCACCGTGTCTTCAATCGCATCTTCCATTGCTACCATACAATGAAGTCACGGTTCATCATCAAACTCTTCACTCCGGTCAACTTTGATAACTTCTCTTGAGCAACCAAAGCCTTTGTTTCGATTATTGGAATTTCCTTGAGCTCAAGTTTAGGCTTCTCGGATGTTCTGTTTGCTTGATACTTAGCAAACACACCTTGCAAAGTGACCGGTCTTTTGACAATTGAAACATTCAATTTTAGATTTGTCAAAAGTTATTCCTTGTTTTGGTTTGAAATCAATATTTTTACTGTCTTCTTCATGTACTTTTTGATCCTTGCGTTGATCAAAGCAACTTGCCACGATATCAATTTCTTCAAGTGCATCTTCTTCAATCATGCTAGATCCTCTTCATAAGTGACGGTAAGCTTGCTTGTTATGCAAAGAAGGAACACACAACTTCATCCGAGTTCAAAGTGGTAGATGGTGGGGCTCTTGAGCATATGATGGGGATTGTAAATGCGATACTTTGAGAACAGACTTTGAGGAGAAGCGGTACTTTTGAAATCTTGCTCTTCTTTCGAGATGATAGAAAAGCAATACTATGAGATTTGGAATTGGGTTGACCACTCATCTCATGTTCATACACCTTTATTGATGATAGAGATCATCAAAGTCCATAACATCCAATCATTGTTGTCCTCGATCATAGTAGCAATCACATGCCATGTAGATGGCAAACTCATAGAAACTTCAAATTAGCATCCTCAATCGATACTTGTGCCTTGTATAATTCCAACATGTTGAGGAGATTACGAAACCTATCATATGCGACATCAAGACTCTCTTTCTCCAACTGTGAAAGTTTCAAACTGTTGTTTGACAAGTTTACATGCATCTTCTTAGAGGCTTCATTCCTCCAATCTGGTCTTGAGAGCAGCCCAGAGTCGCTTAGCATCTTTAGCATCATGAAATTTGAGAAGATGACCATACGGAATGGCGAGACAAGAGAATGTTAAGTGCCTTCTCTTGATTCCTTAGGGTTCTTCTTTGGTAAAGCGCCTTTGGTGCTATAGGTTGTCCGAGAACAACAATGGGATCTTGAACAACTTCATTCCCATTCACAATTACATTCCATAAAGCATGGTGCGTAATGGCAATATCTTGCCTCATCTTCATGCACCGAGATCATATTCTCCTTCTTGATTATTGGAATTACGAGTGAGGTGATTGAGGGTGGTGGAGCGACTTCGATCGACATCTTGAATATTGTTGAAGGGGTTTCTTCCTAGTCGAGTTTCCACACAAGCTCGATACCACTTGTTGGATCGATATACTTTAATCAAACTAACTTAACTAGCTTGTTAAGGTTTAATAACCTCGGATAAATCCTAAGTTATTAACAAAGAAACACCGAGCAATCTTTATCAAGTCAGCGAATTTACTTAACAAAGCTAAGAAGAATAACTTTATTATAAACTCTAAATCGCTTATTATATGAGATATTCTATCTGACTCTAAGATAATCGAACTTTTCTCTAAACTCTAATTAAGTAAACTCTAAAACTCTTTTTACGAAATCGTACCTCTAATGCCAATCTAGGAGTCCTTTTATAGGCTCAAGGATATCCTAGTCGGTTTACAATTGATAACCTTGTACGACAAGTAATCTAAACATGGAATACAATACTTTCCATAAACAAATATAATAGTTCTTTTGTTCTAGCGATTACTTTGACTTCACCTTGCGGTACTTTGACTTTGTCTTTAGCGATGCTTTGACTCTTTGACTTCTTCCAAGCTTTTGCGACTTACAAGACTTTCATATCTTTAGTACTTTGATATCTTGACACTTTCATATCCCAAATGGTGAACCGGTGTATGCCCTAAGTTGAATAATCGGAGGGCTATTTCTTTTTGAAAATTTTCTTTGCATTTTTTTGATTCTTCATAATTTCCTTTTCTAGCTTTATTCTCATTTTCTCCTTTTTATAATTAAATAGGTAAGGACTTCTAAGTACTAACTATTTGTGATGTCCTAAAATAGATCCCTCCTAAAATTTTCTCTTATCATTAGGTTTGTAAAAATTTCATTTATTCTAACCTTGTTTCAATTTCACATTTTCTTATAACTCCATGACTAACCTATGTTGCCATTAAAACCATAGTAGTGAAGAATCTCTCAATATAATTTGTTAATGAAAATCATGTTTGAACCAAACCTTTTCCGAAATTCAGATAGGATTTTGATTATTCAAACAACTCGTTGGGACTTAACCCACTATACTCCTCTAGATCTTCATGTGCTTAAGAGTTTAATGGTTTAAATTCACAAGTGGTTAGCTTGCGCATATTTTGAATTGATCCAATCACCAGATAGACAATCCCCACGAGACACGGTTACATTGCATAGTTAAAGAGTTACATTGTCGACTTTTAGGTGACAACTAGCTCTAATAACTACCTTGAAGTTGTAAACAAACCTCGAAGGTTGTCATACCCGTCGAGTTCATGTCTACCAAGAGTTTCTCGAATGGTACATTCTACTCGGACAAGTCCTTTGCGAGACACGTTTACATTACTAGCAAACTAGCTTGAAATTATTACCCGTCCAAGACAAGTCTTTTCGAGTTACTAATAGTTTTAGTACCGTCAATTCGTTGGTTAAGTCTATTACACAAAGATTCATTTGCATTTTGCACAACATATTTCTTATCACATAATTTTCTCCCCTCAAAAATGGCATATCAAATGTTATTTTGAAAAGTTGACAATAAATATGACCATTTCGAGTGTTGCGGAAGATGACCACTATGAACAATTTGTGAACAAAGTTTTAATGCAAATACTCCCCTCAACAAGTGATGTAAGCGGTTGAGGTTTTGAAAATCTTACGGGAAGTACTTGTTCTTTTGAGCAAAACCTTGAAAAGTGAAAGGTTTGATAGGTTTTACTCAAAAGTAAGAAGCTTTCGCTCCTTTTATAAGGATTGTGGCAATCAAGCGTACCACGGGGTCCTTTCTTGACAATTACGGGTTGTACATTTGTTATGTGTGCACAAGCCATTGACATATATAATCACACATCAAATTTATAATGAAAGAACCAAATCAAGGGGTACCGAAGTCCAGAGATGTCGCCGGAGTGCGAATCAGGCGTTGATAGCCGGTGATGTTGATCTGGGTCGACCACCAACAAAGCTTTCCATCGTTACGAATCGATCCTTCTATACAACCTTTCATCAATCATCTTGATGATCCTCCTCACATCCTGCGATCACGAGAATTCCATCGCTAGGAGACCCATTCTTTGTCGGATGTCCTTCAACCTATATGCCAATCCATCCCTAACCATCTTCAAGGTGTGATCTCCAAACTTGTGAAGTTCACTACACGCCATTAAGAAATTTCTTTGTAGTTCACTACGGTAAAAGACTCGAAAGGTTTCTTCGATGAGTGTATATTGTGAGGCGGTTGATGTCGGGAAGATCTAATTGATGTGGTGTGAAGTTGACACGGTGCGATAAGATTCAACGACCAGTTGGAGATCTTCTACGTTCCTTGATGACTATGCGTCGATGAAGATGAGCGGTGACTTGATGAATTCACGTTGTACTTGGTTGAAAATTGCCTCATGCGACCTTGTACTTTGGCAAGATACATGTCCTCAATGTCGTTGATAAACAAATTCTCAAAGTCGACTTGAGAGAATGCATAGTCCCTCTCATCTTGTCGTTTGACCACGATATTCTTAAGGAAGGTGTAGTCCCATTTGGATGATAGAACAACATGTTTGATGGCAACGATATCCTTAGTCTTGAACACTCCATGTTGAGACTTCGAACACGGCGGTACGGTAGTAGATTCTTGACGGCGTTCCGGCCAATGATGAATCCATACATTGCATCTCGGTCGTATGCTTCCACTTTGTCGGAGAACAAGTGTTTAGCTCTTTCCTCAATAGCTATGCGGTTCAAGTATATAGTCTTTGGAAATGGAAGTGTCAAAGATGTAGCGTATTTCCTTGAACCATCGCCACCATGTAGAAGAAATTCCAAGTCTTTGTTGAAGAAATATCTGAATGGAATCCTAGGTTCATCTGTTTGGCCAATTGTTGGTAGAGGTCTAGACCGATCGGTGTAATATGGAGGGTTGTCCCATTTAGTGAAGTCGATGTTTGCTTCAGGTTGAGCCAATCCATGTTGTTAGACATGGCTCGAGCAATGTTCTCAAGGTGATATTCGACCTCGATGGCACTTTCGGAGCTATCTTTTAACAGTTGAAATGCTTCATTCTTGATTCGTCTCAACTCGGTTCGTCATCTTCTTCACATGGAACTTTTCTTGCAAAAGTTTTGCATGCTCCAATGTATTACCGTCTACCAATCTTGACCTTCTTGGGGTAGGGAGTGTTGTTAACAAGTGTGAGAACCATTCAAATCCATCGTTTTATCTTCATCTAGCCATGATACGACGTCAACCATGGGCGCCTTCTTCTTCTTTTTTTTGGCCTAGATGATGATTACGGTTTCGAACTTGTTTGGGAGAGGTGGGTTGTTGTAGGGCTCAAAGACCTCTTCATCGTCACCGCCCGTGAACTCAAATTGATCACCGGTTTTTGAGTCTCGGGGTGGTAACTCGAATCGCCTGAGGTTTATCGTAGAAGAACGAGGAGGAGACCTTTGTTGAGTAGGAGTCCGTTGGAGAGGAGGTAACATAGAAGATGATTCACGGACTTCTTCCGACGTTTAGCTTTATCATGCTTATCCCGATCCTTGTCTTCATCGTCTCTAGGGCGTTTAGACCTTCTCGCTTGAATCTACATGCTTCTTTGAGTTGGTAGTCCAAAGAATGCTTGAAACAGCTTTCCTTCCTCGAGTGAATGTCCCGATCGTTTAGACATTTGTGTGACAAGCTTGGCCACCAATTCATTATCCGAGAAGACTACGGGATCGGATGAATTGATTGTGACGGTTAAAGGTGTTGATCTTATAGTTTGCTTGGCTATCTGCATAAGATTCGGATATAGTTATCTGGTAAACATCTCCTTTGTGACTTTAGGAGCGATATCCTCAAGGTACTTGTTAGTGTAACCTTGATCATTTCGTTCGAGTTCCTCTTGACGATGACTTCTCATGAACTTGGAACAAACTTCCTTTCTTCTTTCATCTTTTCATGCTCGTCATGTAGATATCGTATGTGATCAAGCAAGAAATTCAACTTCTTTTGAGAATATCTTTCTTTCTCGATTTGTTTGTGACATTCACAATTCGTTCATGAGCATGAGATATCCAAGATCGAGGTGGTTTCTTCACCGATTTGGATGATGATTTGGTTGATCTCTTTGATGGTGGTGGTGATGAATGAGATGAAGAATCGATGAGGATGAGACGTGAGGAGACTCGGGGTCCTTAGGCGGTTCGAAGTTTCCTTACGTGAGCGTGTAGGACTTTCGAGCGACTTGTCATAATCGGCATCTTTATCTTTCTCGGACTTCTCGGTTTGATTTCTCAAAGTCATATTCGATAGTATCCTCCACAAGCTTTTGTTGTTGCACAAGAGTGGTGGCACGGATCCCTTATCGGGTCGATTAACCGCATCGGGATCACGGTGAAGAGTGGGCATCACCACTTGATCCTCCGGTCCACGCATTTGGTCTTTTGCAAATTCTTGACTTTTGAAGGTGACTAACAATTTAAACTTCTTCTGTATGATTGATCCAGTTGCTCTTCTTCTTCTTGAGCTCTCATCATTGGGCACAAGTGCTTTGAGTCTTCCTTTTCCTTTATCGACTTGAGGACTAGGAGGTTTCGGTACTAATGGAGTGTCATCCTTTGCGGTTTGAGTAGGTGATCTCTTCATCTCGTTCGGTACCTTGAGCTTTCGTCCACAAGCTTTCTTTGCGGTTCGGTGAGGGAATAGGTTCACTTCCTTCTACGGAACATTCCTTTTACGAGGAGGATTCCTTTTGGGAAGTTTCCTATAACTTTCGAGACCTTCTTGCACTTCCAAGACTTCCTCTTACGGTTCTCCAAGTAGGAGTTCTGAAGGTTTTCATCAAGATGACCAACTTTGCCTTCTTTTATCGCTACTAGATACCTTTTATGCGTTTCAAGCTTCTTGAGTTCTTTAGATAGAAGGTGATCGGCACACGGCACCGCTTCTTAGTTGTCGATTCCTTGATTACGATAGAAAGGATAGGTTCGGACAACAAGTCGTGATTGTCGGGGTCATTGAGCCTCTTGGGAATATCGATTGAGTCCAAGTGCTCTACGGATCAAAAGCTTAGTGTATCGACATAGGGAATCTTTGAGCTAAGCTTCTTGAGAAATAGCATCATGTCCTCCCATATCGATGCTTCGATTTGATGTCCTTCTTATTGATCAAAGACCGGAAGATTTGCGGTTCCATGAGCTTTGGATGCTCATAACCACCGCCACGACCGTAGAAGCAGACTTGGTAATGATGATGTAGAGGGTTCTCCATGGTTGAGGAATGTTCTTAAGCTCCACGTGAGAATGCTTAGTAACAACCCCGAAGCTTCATCATAGCCAATGTCAAGAAGAAATTGTAGAACTGTCTCTTGATGGGTGTAGCAAAGAAGTCGGTTGGCTCGATTTCAAGAATGAGGAGAATAGCCGTAAGTCTGCATGAGTGATGGTGACTTGTTTGTGGTTAAGTGTCAATGTTACAATACTTTGACTGTGATCCTCTGCATAGAGTTCGAATTGTTGAATGTAGATTTCGGTATAGTAGCGAGTGTGAAAGCATGTTACGGTAGGGATGATTCCTTAGAATATCCACAACAATGAGACAAGAAGATTATGAGCATGTGAGGGTTTCAAAGTCAACCCTAAGGTTATTCTTTCCAATCTTTCTAGGATAGCCATTTGGGAAGATATCGACAATAGTGAGAACCTCGGTGCATCCACATTCATTTGAGCGACCATGTCGTGATCGAAATAACATTAGCCAAAAGAACCAACATATCGAAAGACATAATGTTAGTCAACGAAGGTTTTATTGTCTAGTTATTGAATGTACAGTGTCAATGATTATTCTGAGTCCTAAGTCACTTGTTTGTCCAATAGTCTAGTGACGTCGTGAAATGTTTCATGAGTTAGTTAACTTTAAGTTTTAAAGTTTATGTTATCACTTATTGTTCACAACATATCAAGCGATTAAGTTTATTAGTGACATTATTGGTTTCGTGACGTTATGAATAGTTTATTTACAAGTTTGTACACGTAACAATTCATAATGAAGGTCAATCAAGGCTTAGGCGCAATTTGGCAAAGTTATGCGTAAATGAAATGATATACGCGTGAGTTGAAAGCTTACGCGTGGGATCCTAACTTCGCGTAAGAGATATTATGCGTAGGAAAGGGGCCTTATGCGTGGGGCTTACGCGTGGCGTATATTAAGACCTTACGCGTAAGGCTTACTCGTGAGAGTAGACCTTATGCGTGGAGTCATCACCACGCATATCCTTCAAAGGATACGCGTGGTCCCATTGTAGAACCTTATGCGTAGTAGTTACGCGTAGGATTTCTCTTACGCGATAACTTCCTACGCGTAAGGTAATCCTTGTGCGTGAGATTAACAAGGACCTTGATTACGAGTTTTCACGTTTAACAAGCACGAAATAAAACATCATATCATCAATTTTGACACTTAGCATTCATTCAATTCTGATTTAAACATAGTTACTCATTTAAACAATTAAGCGTAGAGAACACTTATCGTAGCCAAAACCCTAAAGTTATGAATTACGCGTATGAAGTTTAACCATAGGATATGCACCAATTCAATTACGGTAGGTCTAAGATGTTATGAGAGTGTAATAACCAAGTTATAACATCTAAATCGCGGTGAATCAAAAGTACCCAAACTTAAGAACTTTAAACCCTAATTCCTAATTTTAGTAAATAGTGTTTACGGGTAGTTATAGAACTTGGAAATCTTCAATACAACACAACATTGACATCACACAACAATCTTTTGACCAAAATCATTCACATTTGAGAATACCCAAATCGACTCATAAACCCTAATTTTCAAAATCACTCAATTCGAGTTTACGGGTTTGTTTAGAGGATAGAAAACATATCATTGATGTTATTAAAACATTTTGACATTATCTTTTGAACCACAAACACATAACACATGATCATGTGTTCATACGCTTATCGTAAGAACACAAAATCAATCATATAAGTATTTTGACCGTTGGATTCGTATAAAAATTAAAACCAATGTTTGTAAACACGTTACAATCATAAAACAACTTACAAATTGATGATCAAAACTTGGTTTCTTGAATGAATTTTATGCGTAGGATTAGTAGGTTAGGAGTAATAAATGTGATGATAAGTTAGGTGGAAGAGTTTTATTGAAAATGACTTTCATCTTTTGGCGGTTTGGTCCCTCCACCTTTTCCTTATTCATCCAAAGCCTTTTAACTTCCATTTTTGTTACCATACAAAGATTTTAAGAAAGAAACTTGACGACACTCCCCTCGACTTAAGAAATATTGAAAGGTTATTAATTTTAGTCCGAGGAGTGTCATTGAACCGTAAAATTTACCACCATTGATAAAATAACCAACCGGGATATGATAACATGCAAGTACACGATGTTTTGAAGCAGTTAAGTGATACTTTTCTCCCCTCAACACTTGATCGGAAAAATCTTGAATTTTGAAAGATTAAAGTGTTGATGGAAAAATGTACTTGCCATGTTGAAAGATTATAGATTAGAAGAATATTTTGTTGTTTTATCGGATTTTATATTTTTGTATTTTGTTTTGAAAATTATTTACAAAAGAGATTTTGGTGTTTGATGGGTTTTAAGATCGTTTTAAGAGGTCATCCAATTCCTCTTGAGTCAAACACCTCATACCAATCCGTGGACCAACTCATTAAACCTAGCGGGAGGCAAGGCTTTGGTGAGAAGATCGCCAATTGGTATTCTGTACCACAAAGTATAATTCAACGGCACTGCTCCACGTGGTCCTTGATGAAATGATAGCGAAGATCGATGTGCTTTGATTTCGAGTCTTTGAACCGAGTTGCACGAGATCGCAATGGCACTCCGATTGTCGCAATACATCGATTCTATCAAATCGTAACCATAGTCTTTGAGTTGTGTTCTCATCCATATGACTTGAGCACAACATGCGGACATGGCTACATATTCGCTTCGGTTGATGGCGATGTACAATCTCGCTTCTTTGATTGCCAAGACACCGGTTTATCACCAAGAAATTATAGTGCTCTCAAGTACTTTTCCTTGAGTCTAAGCATCCTGCGTGGTCGGCGTCGAAAAGCGATTAGTTCAAAACCGTAATCCTTCGGATACCGGATTCCCAAGTTAATGGTTCCCTTGATGTATCGGAGATTCTTTTAGCCTCGAGAGGTGGGTTTCAGTTGGTCGCGATCGATAACGGAGCATAGATAAGCGGAAAAGACAATATCGAATCTCGCTAGATGTTAGATACATGAGAGACCCAATAATACTTGGTATTTGGTAGGTCAACTAATTTCCCATGTAAATCAAAGTCTAGCTTCTTGGTATGAGTCATTGGTGTGGCATAAGTATCACATGTTTTCATTTCAAATTTGTTTAACAATTCAAGGGCATATTTGGTGACTCAAGAAAATACCACGGGTGATTGATGAACTTGTAATCCTAGAAAGAATGTAAGTTCACCCATCATGGACATTTCAAAATTTTCTTCATTAGTTTGCAAAAGCGATTGAAAACTTTTATGTGTAGACCCAAAATGATGTCATCCACGTAAATTTGAACAATTAAGATATGTGCCCGTGATATTGTATAAAAGAGTTGGGTCAACCGAACCTTTGGTGAAATTATTAGCAATGAGGAAAGATGATAGCTTATCGTACCATGCCCGAGGGCTTGTTTGAGACCATAAAGAGCTTTGTTCGGTTTGTAGACATGGTTCGGGAACTATGGATCAACGAATCCTTCGGGTTGGTGACATAAACCGTTTCTTCGGTTGTCCGTTGAGAAACGCAGTTTGACATCCATCGAAAGACCGTCATATTCATATGAGCCGCGAACGCGAGAAATATCCGAACGACCTCAAGGCGAGCAACCGGGCAAAAGATTCTTCAAAGTCTATTCCTCTTCCTAACGATAACCCTTAGCAACTAGGCGTGACTTGTTTCGGATTACGTTCCCTTGACATCCAATTTGTTTTTCCAAATCCATTTGAGACCAATGACGTAGACCCATGTTGGTCTTTCAACCAGCCCCATACTTCAAGACGTTTGAATTGGTTGAGTTCTTCTTGCATGGATTCAATCCAGTTGTCTTTTGTCATTGCATCTTTAATGTTTTAGGCTCGATTAGCGGACGGTGAGTGCATAAATGCAATGTTCACCATCTCGTGTGAAGACGTTGTCTCGTAACGAAAGGTTGATTTGGGTTGCCAATAATATTTGCGGAGGATGGTCTTTTGTCCATCGATGTGTAGAGGTTGATGTTGGTATACATTGTGCGATTCGAGGATTCAAATGGTTTGTTGATGATTCCGCGACATCGGTGCGGCGATTTCATTAGCAAGCGGGTTAAAGAACATTTGGATCAAAATCTGCGGTGGGGTACTTCATTCGAATATCATCACCGGATCATCATTGTTGGAAGCGGTTTGTTCAACTGTTGTGTTGGAGTCAATTGGTGTAGGTGCATCTTCAACGATGGTTGTTGTAGCGGTGTATCGGTATAGGAATATTATCGGGTTGTGCGGTGGAAACAACGGATACACCGTAGCACGTTCATCAATATCGCCACCGAGCGTAGGAGCAAATAACCTTTCCATTTGTTGTGAGTTAGTGGGGCTTTGTTCGGTGATGATGGGGTTTGAGGAAGTTTAAGCGGTTGTGTCCGGTTCTAAGTCATTTTACTCGGAAGCCATTTCCGTGAGTTCATCAAAATGAGCATGAATCGTTTCCATCACTGTTTGTCTGACGATTCCGGATCCGGTAACCTTTAGAATTCTCACAATATCCAATAAAGACTCAATGTCGGCTTTGGCTTTGAGCTTTCAAAATCATCACGATCATTATTCGGATAGTAAAGGGATCCAAATACATGAAAGTGTTTGAGATTCGGTTTATGGTTGTGGACAAGCTCGAAAGGTGTTTTGTTGTGGGGTTTTGTGATCATAGAACGGTTTTGAGTATAGCATGCGATGATCTGACCGCCCACAAGTAATCTGGAAGTTTAGCATTGATTAACATTGTTCTTGCGACTTCCACTAACGTTCGGTTTCGTCTTTCAACAACTCCGTTTTGTTCGGTGTACGTGCAATAGATGTTTGATCTTTGAATTCCACTTTCTCATAAAATTCACGAAGGGTTTGGTTAACAAATTCAGTTCCTTTGTTTGTTCTTATTTGGCGGACGGTGTTGTGGAGTGAACTTGTATTTTTGTGAGAAAGGTGATGATCATTTGTGGAGCTTGGTCTTTGCTTGAAGAAAGTAGACCCAAGTCCATCGTGAATAGTCATCAACAATTACTAAGATGTAGCGTTTGTCATTGATCGTTTGCACGCGCATTGGGCCACACAAATCCATGTGAAGAAGATGAAGCACATGCTTAGAGTTGTGTTCCACCTTTGAAGGAAAATGAGCACGAGTGCTTTTTCCTTGTTCACGGTGAGCAAAGGTGATCTTTTGAATACCGGAATCATGGGAGACCTTCAACTAGTTTGTGTCGAGCAAGGTTGGTGATGGTTTGAAAGTTTAGATGTGAGAGACGCGGTGCCATAGCCGAGATTTTGTTGATGTTGCCTTTGAAAGTAAGAAGATGGGAGATGAAGCAACCATGTCTTGCATAGAGATAGTGTATAGACTAGAATTACGCGAGCGGACATAAGGTCATTTCCTTGTAGATCACGAATGAAACAAGTTTTCTCCCGAAAGCAACCTCCAAATCTCCATCACAAAACCGACCTATCGAAAGCAGATTGTGACCGAGGCCTTCCACATAGTAAACCCTGCGATTTCGATGTTCCCATTGACATAATCTCCGTAGCCCATGATAGTCTGCTGAGTGATCATTCCCGAACCTCGACAAAGGCAATGAACTTTGCAATAAAGTTTGATAACAGCTTAAGGTTGCTCGTCATGTGTCGGGAACATCCGCTATCAACAATCCAGAGAATGATCAGATCACCTGCATTACACATGATGACACGGATGGAATAGAAGTAGATGTGGAACCCGAAATGTTAGAGGGTTCCAAGCGATGATATTAGACATACACACATTAATAACTTTAGGCATCCATTTAAATCCTAATGTGTTATATATCCATTTTGCCATCTATAACTACTCTTTGCTTTAGTCTTTGTGAATGCACTAGGTGGTACTACATTCTTAGGAGGTGAAACCGGAGCTACAGGACAAGCAATGTTTGCGTAGAATCTAAAGAAGGCGGTCTACCAAGCACGCACTTAGAATGATTAGTGGACCTAGAGGTATTCCGATTCTTAGGATTCCGTAAGCGAGATTATAGCTTTAGCAACACATTTGTCATGACAATCGAATTCATACTTTTACGACAAATAACACAAGGTGCATCGATCGAATATCAAAAGTACTTAACGGTTTAGCATTCGTTACATCACTATTTCTATTACATTTGCCGGACGCAACATCTATAGTGGAAGCAACGTGAGTCTTATTCATAGTCCTAGGGTGTTCTTCTACTTTAGCATTCCTTATTGATCTTTTCTTAGGTCGCAACTTCCTATTCTTGATTGAGTGCTCTAGGTTTGTATTCGGACGTTTGGAAAAGACGCAACTATTCTGTTTCAATGAAGGAAGCACGTTAGCAACTTGTGATTTGGCGGTAGGGATTCTAGGTGCACGATTACTAAGTGTTCTTGATGCTAATCTCTTAATGATGGTTGGCGGAAGTTGTTCATACTTTCCTAACATTTCTTTTAGCTTAGAGATAGTGTGAATCAAATCTTGATTTTCGAATCGAATATTACCAAAGAAAATTCATGACTTCTCTAGTGTGAGCAAGATAGTGATCAAGTTCGTTTGATGCTTCATGACGAGTCTTATTGAGTAAATCAAATATGACACCATATTCTGTTTAACGCTTACAAGTTCTTGTTCATATTTTGAGATTTGACTTTTCAAAGACACATTTTGATCATCCAGTTGCTCAATTTTAGGATCAAAGATTTTGTTTGCAATGAGCGATTTTCTTTTGAAAACCAAGTTGTTGAATGTGAATATCTTTTCACACCAATTAAGACGACGTTTTGCATTGTAAAGTTCGTTGAGTAATCGTTTATTTTCAACTTTTAAAGACTCGATCCAAGCACATTATCGGTATTCTCAGCGGTTACCACGAGTCAACATGATCGCAGAGATATAATCGATGCATGTGGCAAAAATAGAATAACACAACATTATGGATATCAAGACATATAACATCTTTCAAGAGTCGATCAACATCTTTTCTCAACATTTTCTTTTTGCGTTTAGTATTAGAAATAGATGTTTCGCTTTTCTTGAAACGACCTTCATCACTCCAAGTTCCTTATGAAAATCCTTTTCCCATGCTAATGCACAACTTTTCAAATTTTTAACGTTAGGTAAAAGATTTTTCGAAAAATGTCTCTTTGTTCTCGCTAAAGGCGATTGAAAATGTTCAATTTTGATTTGAATGATATTCTATCTCATGTTCTAAAATTTTGAGGTCGACCATGAAAATGTCAAAATATCTAAGAATTTTGCGATTTTCGGGTTTTGAGTTTACTTCACCGATGGAAGGTAAAGGACCATAAATTTGTGCATAATCTGGTTGGGATTAACATTAGAAGACTCGGTGTTTTGATGATAACCCTTGGTGTGTTAGAAGAATCCGTTGGTGTGTGAAAGTGACCGGTTTGAATAATTAAAGGTTTGTTGTAAACAACCGTTTTTAATTTTGATCGACTCTCGTCTTACGCATCTAATTCCTCTTGACGATGATATTCAACAACACTCATAACATATCATTAATTTTATATTACGTGACCGAAACTTGTGTTTTGGTTTGAATGTTTTGAGTGAAAGCTTTGGTTTGTAATCGTCTAGATTTGGTCCATATCCTTTTGGATTGGGTTTTAAAGTAAACTTTTCAATAGTCACATTCTTGATTCACCATGTTTGTAAACAACAGCTTTAAACTCTTTAATTTTGTTTTGCAAGCCGATAATTTCTTCAAGAAGGTCATCTACCCGATTCGTTGAATGCTTTTTGTATCTCGAGAATGCTTTTGACAAGTTAACAACTCAACCTTAGCTTTTTGAATTTCCAATGTGAGGCGTTAATTTGATTTTTATGTTCATGTTTTGAGTTGTTCTATTTCGCACAACAAAGCATTCTTGAAGCGGCTAGATCACGATCCGTCTCTAAATATTTTTCGTTTTGATGAGATTTAGCAAAAGCGCTTCAAAACCTTTTTCACGGTTTTCTTGAGTTTTGAAAAGTTGAGTTGCATTTGTAAGCATTCAAAATCCTTAGTTAACAGATGCATTTTTCTTTTTAATTCCTTATTTAATGCATAACATTCCTCCATTTTGATTTGATGGTCTTGAATTAAGCGAGCAAAATCGGATGAGGCAACAATTCGGCTTGTTCAACGTGAGTCACAACATGATCATTATTTAGATCCTCAAGTACAACCACGGAGTCAATTTGATTATCAAAGGAAACCATAAGGTCATCTTGATCGTCAAATGTAACTACAAGGTTAACTTGAAAATCGTCGAAATGAGATGTAGATGACTCATTTTGAACGATCTGATCCGTGCTTGATTCGGATATTGGCGGAGATATTAGTTCTAATATGATGATGGTTTGTTCGGTGCACCGAGACAAGCCATTAGTGTCATACACTGGGCTGTTTCACTCATGTGTAACTCATGCATATTAGCCATCAACATAATAGCTTGCATTGGCCTGCAAGTCCTCCATATCATCATCTCGAGTCGCATCGCCATAAAGCTCGTTCTTTGTTTGTGAGAGATCCACCACTTCATCCTTAAGAGCCAAAAGAAGAGCCTCTTTGAAATAAGCATTGCCCCTAGTCCTTGGCTTTGGGCATGCATTAGCCAGTGTCCCTTCTAATTGCGGTTGTAGCATCGAAGACCATTCAACCCATTCGAGCATTTCCTGTTCCACCACTTGAGCTCGTTGTTATTCCTACCCATAGCATTAAACCCTTGACCACCTCCCATTTGACGAACATAACCACGATTACGAACTTCAACTCGTCCATTGTTCACAACACTGATTTCATGTATTGGATGAGGAACGAATACGATTGTTGGATTTGTTTGTATAACGGCTAAAAGCATTAGCAATCATAACAAATCCACATTGCAATGCTTGAACGGATCGGATTCCTCATTAGTTTGACTATGAAGTGCTTGATCATTGTTGTTGTTGTAAGGAACCAATTGATTTTGTTGAGGTTGCCGTGATGGATCGTTTAGTGTGGTGAGGCGGTTGGTTGAGTTGCTTGTTGAGGAGGATAACTTTGTTGAGCATATAAGGCAAGTTGTTGATTTTCCGGATGTGTAGGTGGAGCAATTTGAGCACGGAGAATCCTTTCCCGATCAACTTCCTTTTCATGAGGCTTCAAGTAATCGTACAACAATCCATATGTAGAATGATGCATATTCTTCGCTTGACGGAGAAAAATGACATACTTCTCCCATTCGGGACCAAGACTACTCGGAACTTAATATTCACCGCAATTCTTGGGATGATGATGTTGTGTTTATCTAAATCATTGATGATGTCTAAAAATCGATGATGATAAGACTCTAGTGTCTCTCGGGTTTAATCATGAAGTGTTCATAAGCCAAGTAAATTTTGGATTCCAAATCCTCACGATTGAGTACATATCCTTCCATAAGAAGATGAATATGGTCCCACATTTCCTTTGCGGTCTTTTGAGCATCAACACTTGAAGAATTGGGTTAGGTAATCCTAAAAGGATATATTGCATTGCAAGCTCATTTGCTTCATAGTGTAGAAGTTCTTGAGGATTTAGATCTGCAAATAGCAATGTTTGTTTGTTCATCTCTTGGTGGAATAGCATTTGGATCTCCTGCACAATGACAAGAGGCATCTCAAATGGACCTTCCAAGATAACCTTCTTTAAGAACTTTCCATGTGGCTTCTTGGATCACAAAACCTAAAGAACCTTATCACCCATTGATCATAGTTTCTGGAGTGATTATTGGAGGTCTATCAAGTGATCCGACCTCATGAATTAATTGTTGGTCGCTTAAAGCTTCACACATCTTTGCAAACCAAGTGGGTTCCTTCATAGTGTTCCTTGATGGATGTTGATTGAATTCATTTGTGTAGGGTTGAACTTGAAGACTTGGCGGTGTTTGAACCATTTGTGGTGGAGGAATTGCACCAAGTTGTGGAGTATGTTGTTGATTAAATTGTTGTTGATAAATTGCTTGTTGTTGATTCCATTGTTGATGTTGTGGACTTAGTTGTTGTTGTCGTTGAGGATAAGTGTAAGGAAATAGTTAGAGTATGGTGGTTGAGACATGTTGAAAACTTGTGTTGGTAAAATAGATCTTTGTAGTCGAATGAACCTTTGATGAAGAAGTATCCTTAGGCGTAGAAATCACAATAGCCAAGTAGCACTTATGCGTAAAAACACCAAAGTTACGCGTAATAATAAGAAGTTCTGCGTAGATTTAGCTTACGCGTAAGTATGGAAAAGACTCTAAAGTTATCGTAGACAAAAGTTAGGCGTGAAAGTTAGGCGTAGGATTATCTTATGCGTAAGACTAGGCTTAGGCGTAAGAAAATCTTATCGTGGGATTTCTGGCGTAAGCTTATGCTTATGCGTAATTTTAGGGTTTTATCCCAAGTGATCTTTACACTTCTCAGTGCAAAAGATATCCAAATTCGACGTATTTTCTGGCTTATCCAAGCAAGAAAACACGGAGTAAACCACGAGAATGAAGATCAAACCAAGGAAAATCTTACGCGTAGTTTTAGGTGTGAAGATCGTTGTAAGCTCTTAGACGAGGTCTAATATTATATCTAGGAACACATAATAACGAAAGCGGAATATTCAAACATAGAATCAACATTATTATGAACAAGGTTTTTCATTATCATAAACTAACTAACTAACTATAATATAGATCAAAGAATTGATCTAACACTAACTAACTAAACCCTTAGACGTTTTCCCTACGTCTAGGTTCCCACACACACACACATCTTTAGACGTCTACATCTTGTACGTACGTGCTAAAACTAATGACCCTATGTCTCTTTATATACTAGAGACATCTAGGGTTTACAAGAGGAATCATAATATAATTAGGAAACAATACAATTAGAAAACTAAATATTCTTTTAAGCATATCTTCTAGAATCTTCCAAATCCTCCATCTTTTTGTAGTTTCCCTTCTTGTCACTTTTAGTCCTTCATGTTTCATTCTTCTTGTTTTGTATCATTAAATCTATAATAGACCCAACAATCTTCCCCTATTTGATGATGACAAAACAAACACGATTCTTGTACGAACTTCCCTAGACAAAGTAGCAGAAGTTGAGATAATTAAATCTCACCATGAATGAAACATTCTTATCTTCCATGCTTCCCCTTGACTTGAACATGTCACTCAAACATCTCTTCCTCTATTTGTTATAACTCTGAAACTTTTATCTTCTTTGTGAAAACCATGTAATCTCCATTCTTAGATTTCTCAACTTTGAAAGCAATCGATCTTTGATCCGTTCATCTTCATGTCATTATCTTCATCTCAGATAATCAAAATCTACCACTCGAGATAATTCTTCAATTCATCACTAGTCTCGATCTTAATTCAACCTTCTTTCTTTGAAAACCGAACATCCGTAGCTTCAGCTTTTTCTTTTCTCTTAAGCTTTTCTTCCTTTCGACTTCAAATTCAATAAGCTTCTTCTAAAGTCTTTGATGCTCCAACATTGATAACGCTACACGCGTCGTCGGGGTCAAGGAAACTTCCTTTTCTTGAGCAAGTTTTATAACACCCTAGGCGATGAACCTAATCGTTGTAGTGTAGTAATTAGGGTAAGCCACGGGTATTGATATCGTTCTCTGGGGAATAGGAATGCTAGTGAGAAGTTACTACGCTAAGGTTGAGGTTGAGGAAGATTATTTTTTATCTTTTTATGTTTTTTAGAAAATGAAAAGGTACGAATCTCGGGTATTGGATTTGGGGGGTTGGTATTGCTACCGATTACTCTACTATTATCTAATTATCTAAGCTAAAGTTGTGATAGTCTATGTCTAATTGATGTGTACTCGTATGATAGTTTAAAGATGTGTTTACTTAGGTTTTACTACTCCTTAATTATCTCCTATTGATGGTTGATTTGTCACGTCCTTATTCCTAGTTGCGTTGTGATTCTAAGGCTATAGGGCATGCTTATTTCCCTAACTCTTTGAAATTACCAAAGGGTCTTGTTTACAAATCCTCTAGTGATTTATAGACGCCTACTCTACGGTTGTCCTTGAATACTTTATCCTACAATTACCTAGATAATTATATTCTAAAGTTCACAAAGAAATGTCAAGCATTAAGTACACAACGAATAATCTAGCGACTCTAGATCATTAGTCAACTAAGATAAGTATCAACCAATCAATATTCAATAATTAAGTTTCATATTCCTAAGCAAACACACAAATAAATTAGCCGGACATGGAGAACATGCAAGCATACACACAAATAATCAAAGACATAATTAAATTAATGAATTAAATACTTATCTTGATGTATAATAGGGTTTAGAACCCTAAAATATTGCACAAGAAAGCCTTGGTTCGGTTTTAGGTTTTACTCCAAAAGACTACACAAAAAACCGAAAATTCGGATTCTATATATAAGATTACATCCGCGACGGCGTCACCTTATGTTTCGTGACGCCGTGTCGCCGCTCATTAGGGTTTCGCCTTGGCCACGTAAACCTTCGACGGCGCCACCTTATGACCGTGACGCCGCCCCTTCACTCGACGCCGCCTTGGCGCATCTAGGCCGTCCGAGTAACGATCGCCTACTCCTTTAGAACCCGACGTCGTCCCCTTGAAAACATGCAATTTAGCCTCGACCCGTCATAAAATTCCTTCCCGACGGCGTCAGCAGATATGCAGATGACGCCGCGCTTTATGTTTCAATGACTTTGAGTGTCTCGATTCGACTTTGGCCATTTTCTTCAGATATTCGCCTTTTTAGTCCAAATAAGCATCATTCCAAGATTTTGCCTTCAAGAGACCTAAAAGTGAAAAGGAACGATATTAAGCAATAACAGATATGAAGTGATCGAATAAGGGCTTAAATGACCCTTTAAAAGGTACCTTTTAAAACCTTATCAAATATCCCTACACTTGGTATTTGCTTGTCCTCAAGCAAATGTGCTTTTAGCCAATTAATTTATAAGTTAGGGGTCATGAAGCATCCATTCAAACGGTCCACAACACATATAAGCCCATAAAAGTCATAACAAGCACGGAATTACATACTAGCACCTCACATGGGGTGTTTGGATACTCACATCTCTCTCGGTGTATATATGAAATATAACAAATCGAAATGGAAGATAAACACTCATTAACGGTCCTAGTACATAGATTACCATAGGCTTGAGAATAGATCAAACCTCCGTCGCTTTGGCGTAAGCACCTAGGAAAGACTATCAAAGAGGTCTTTAAAGGGTTGTAACGTTAGGCTTACGGTAGGAAATAAGGGTTTGGTGGGATAGGCTATATAGTGGTGGATAGTCAAAAATCTCTATGTTGCAAGTATACGAAGAATGGCGTTGCTAAGCCAAGACTCGACACTCTAAAACTCTAGGCAACGAAAATAAACAAACACAATTTAAAAGATAGATGTAGGATGGTAGCCCGTATGTTATGTTTTTTTTTTTTTTTTTTTTTTTTTTTTTTTTTTTTTTTTTTTTTTTTTTTTTTATGCATACACTTTTACTCTACCATCCTCTACGGTACATCAAAATGATAGGGATTTATAGACACATCCCTACACTTGAGTTTTTATTACTCTAACACTAATTTGACCCGAATTGAAAAGATCAAAACACTTGGAGTACATTATTATGCAAACAAAGGAATTTGAGTTTAACGCTCTCTTCCTATGTTTCATAAACTTTAACTTTTCCCATGAATCCCAATCATCCCAAAATCTGTATACAAGGGATATGACTCGACTTAGCAACTCATGCAAGCAACCGATAATTGAACTAAGGGTTTTGGGTGATAACATAAGTTTGCACTAAAAGTGAGTGCAATAAACGTGAAGCTAAGGCAATTTGGGTGTATATTTGGGGTGGTGTAAACAATGTTTTCATTGATATTCGGAAAACCGAAACATCACGAGAAACGCGAAAAGGATAGGCTCGAGGGTTAACTAGGGTATCGTGTACTAAAGATGAGTACATCGCAAAGGGTGTGGGGAATTACTCAACCGAGGTGGAAGAAGTAATTTATATTACGGTATCAAACAAGGGTTTATCCTAATGCCTCTTATCATTTAGTTATTCCTAACTACACAAGTGTAGCCTCACTTGCGATCTCGGAATGCATCACAAAACAAGTTCTAGAATCTAATATACTACCGGTTCACACTCTAAGCATTAAAGATGAATGCTTTAATTCCTACTAATCTAAGGGCGATCCTCACATTTTGGTGGAATTTAGGTGGTAAAGGGTTTTTGTGCTAGTCATGCAACTTCCTATCCATGAGACGCTTTTGTTAAGACTAATGGCCCACTCTTATACGTCATGAAAAAAATTTAAATTTGGCTAAAATTACCCTAACCTACATTTTCTCATGGTTTATTACACAAATACACTTGGACAAAGCAAATAGTCAAGGATAAGCATAGTTTCAAAGTTCCGCTTTATTTTCCTCCCTACACTTAAACCGAACATTGTCCCCAATGTTCCCGAAAGTATCAAAGTTATGATAATAGAAGGTAATTAAAACGAAAGAAACTAATACTCCCGATTAGCTCGGTAGGATCCGTAAAAAGTGGTGGTTAAATCTTTTCCAAGAAGAGTTTTTATGTGAAAGGCTCCTTCCAAACTTGTGTAACTTCTTCTTGACAAACTAAACCTCGCACACTAGAAGAAAACAAACGAAACCTTCGCGTAAAATCGGCGGTAATAATATACATAAGACTCGATTTAAACTAGGATATAATGCTTGTGGAATGGATGTTTACGAATTTGTTTTGAAAGTTAAGATCTGGAAAATTCCAAAATTTTACAAGTAGCTCGTAAAACGAGAAAAAGTGGTCAAGTTTTATTCCTTCTGGCCGACGCCGTTTGCAATCTCGACGCCGTCAAGTTATCCCGACAAAACGGTCTGCGATTTTCTGAAAAAATTCGAAAATTTACATCTTTAGAATCGAAAAACTTCGCAAAAACATCCATTATGACTCGATACAAGCATTTGACTCGAACAAACAAACATATATATCTTTTAGTTAATTGTTATTCTCATGTTCACGTTTCTTATGAAAACGTGTGTAATCCTCCCTACACTTATCCTTTATGTAAAATACCTTTATATGTAATTAAGACGAGGTTAAAACAAAATAAAGCATTTTACAAATTTAAACATGAGGACAAACAATTAATAAAAGATATATGACACTAACAAGCAAACAATTAAGCATGGGTTGCCTCCCACGAAGCGCTTTTCTTTATTTAAGAGTCTTGTAGCTAGACTCGTAGTCCTACTCCCACGTTGCCTCGCTTTGCATTCTCAATGAGAATTCTATCATGTTGACAAAATTTTCATCGACTCTATACCTAGGCCCTAGGGTCAAGCAATCCTTATAATAATGCCTCCTTCTTTCCCACATGAATTTATAACCCTTTTCAACATCTTCCTTGCTTTTGTCCTCAAAAGCTTTGATGTTGTCTCGATCATAAATGGACAAGTGGCCATACTCATTGTTTTCCAAGGCATCCTATAGGTAATCTCATCGGTTCCTCCTTAAACCTAACGGTTCCATCATGCTTGTTATGGCCCATCCTAGATGTCTCAACAAACGGTTTCCTAGCACTACTTGGGATAGGCTATAGTCAATGACGCATCCTACATCTTCTAGGATCATAAAATCAACAAGGTAGGTGAAATTTCCTATAAAGACATGCACATCTTTGACTCTTCCCACAAAGTTGCAAATTCCTCCCGGATATTTAGGGTCTCTCCTAATATTGAGTCGCTCATTCATAATGTCATTGTAAATAGCAGACGACATTATATTGATGGGAGATTCCGTATCTATGTAAGCGTGGTCGATACTCCTATATCCGATCATACAAGGAATTTTTAGGTTCCAGGGATTTCCTCTCCTAATCTTAGGGCATATCCTAATGATAGGTGATCGTGGATCATTGATTATGTATTGATGGTACGCAACCTCTTCCTTAGTGGGGTAAAGATTGAAGTACGCACTATTTTCCTCGTCCACTTTGTTGTTGGTTAAGCCATTGTCCGACCATCGCTAATCATAGAGCCAACTATAGCAAATACCGACTACTTTCTCAACAGCTTCTCTGATTGTACTATCGAATGTTTTCTGCAAATCCGGAAGGTCGGTGTTTCTACTCACATAGCGGCTTCGACGTTGGTGTTGGTTATTGGGTTGGGTTTTGAGCGACATTGGTTGGTTACCACCTTCCATGATGAAAAGTGATGGGGTTACTAACAAAGGTCACGAAGAAGGGGGATAGACTAAGAGAAAGCTAAAAAAAAATGAGAAAAATTTACTTGATAGGAATCAAGCAAAGAAACCTAAACGAGGTGGACTACTAACTAGCTATTCTATTCCCGGCAATGCGCCTAAAACTTGATAACGCCACACGCGCGTCGTTCGGGTCAAGGAAACTTCCTTTTCTTCGAGCAAGTTTTATAACACCCTAGGCGTTGAACCTAATCGTTGTAGTGTAGTAATTAGGGTAAGCCACGGGTATTGATATCGTTCTCTGGGGAATAGGAATGCTAGTGAGAAGTTACTACGCTAAGGTTGAGGTTGAGGAAGATTATTTTTATCTTTTATGTTTTTAGAAAATGAAAAGGTACGAATCTCGGGTATTGGATTTGGGGGGTTGGTATTGCTACCGATTACTCTACTATTATCTAATTATCTAAGCTAAAGTTGTGATAGTCTATGTCTAATTGATGTGTACTCGTATGATAGTTTAAAGATGTGTTTACTTAGGTTTTACTACTCCTTAATTATCTCCTATTGATGGTTGATTTGTCACGTCCTTATTCCTAGTTGCGTTGTGATTCTAAGGCTATAGGGCGTGCTTATTTCCTAACTCTTTGAAATTACCAAAGGGTCTTGTTTACAAATCCTCTAGTGATTTATAGATCGCCTACTCTACGGTTGTCCTTGAATACTTTATCCTACAATTACCTAGATAATTATATTCTAAAGTTCACAAAGAAATGTCAAGCATTATACACAACGAATAATCTAGCGCACTCTAGATCATTAGTCAACTAAGATAAGTATCAACCAATCAATATTCAATAATTAAGTTTCATATTCCTAAGCAAACACACAAATAAATTAGCGGGACATGGAGAACATGCAAGCATACACACAAATAATCAAAGACATAATTAAATTAATGAAGTAAATACTTATCTTGATGTATAATAGGGTTTAGAACCCTAAAATACTCGCACAAGAAAGCCTTGGTTCGGTTTTAGGTTTTACTCCAAAAGACTACACACAAAAGCGAAAAATTCGGATTCTATATATAAGATTACATCTGCGACGGCGTCACCTTATGTTTCGTGGCGCGCCGTGTCGCCGCCATTAGGGTTTCGTCTTGGCCACGTAAACCTTCGACGGCGTCACCTTATGACCGTGACGCCGTCCTTCACCGACGCCGTCTTGGCGCATCTAGGCCGCCCGAGTAACGACGGCCTACTCCTTTAGAACCCGACGCCGTCCCTTGAAAACATGCAATTTCGCCTCGACCCGTCATAAAATTCCTTCCCGACGGCGTCGCAGATATGCAGATGACGCCGTCGCCTTTATGTTTCAAAGACTTTGAGTGTCTCGATTACGACTTTGGCCATTTTCTTCAGATATTCGCCTTTTCGTCCAAATAAGCATCATTCCAAAGATTTTGCCTTCAAGAGACCTAAAAGTGAAAAGGAACGATATTAAGCAATAACGGATACAAGTGATCGAATAAGGGCTTAAATGACCCTTTAAAAGGTACCTTTAAAACCTTATCAAACATCTTTCTTATACGCTTCTCTCAAAGATCATATAATCTCTTCATATCCACATAATTTAGCTTCGCAATCCTTTAAATCCTCTCGCTTTTAGATATGCCATCATTGCATTCCTTTCTTTAGCCAAATTAGGTCTTCTTGACATGAATCTAACAGTGTTGGAGATCAGAAGGTTCAAATAGTTCAAGATCCAATTCATCTTGTACCTTTTGAGTCGCTTCTCTATTTAGAGCTTCTTGAGCTTCTTGTTCTTCTCTATCTTTAGCATCTAACTCTTCTTGAACTTTTCTAGTCACAGCTTCATTCCTTGCAACTTCAAATGCTCTAAGTTCGCGCTAAAGTAAGTTTCTTCTTCTTAACTTCAACCAAAATACCTTTTCCCTTATCTTTGGATCAATTGCGGGTTGATCGCCTCTTGGTTGTTCTTCTTCTTGTACATCTCTAATGGTAACTCCTCCTCTAGGTTGTGACAAATCAAGAATTGTAGCAACTAATTCATCATCACTTGGTGAATGAATGGGTTTAAATCTAGGTTCCTCCTCTTCCTCTATAACAACCGTAGAAGGACCACCTTCTTCTTCAAAATTCAAAACCCTTGAGTTATTACTTTTGTCCGAAAGTTTCATGAAAAGCAAGACTTTCATGTTCAAGACCTTGATCTTCAATAATTAGTTCTTCAAGATTGAGGTTCAATCTTTTCTTGAACTTTCAATATGAACCAATTCTTCAAGACTTTGAGATCCACTCTCCTTGTTATCATCTTTCTTCTTATCATGTTCTTTCTCCATATCATGTTCTTTCTCCTTATCATCTTCTTTCAATTTGCCTTTAATTTCCTCCCAAATGGATGTAAGATGATTTAGGAACCTTCTACGTTGTAATTCATTACGGGTGCTTTTCGATGTTTGTTCTCCTCTTTAACCCATAAATTGAAGCCTTGAATATAGGGTTTAACAAAATTTCGCAACCGTAAATAGTTTTTCTTCAATTTTCGAATAGTTCTAGCTTGACGCAACAGCTTTTGTGCAACCGAGCTATTGCCATTGTCAAAGCATAGTTATCCATAGGTAAACCTTCTCTTGGAATTGTAGGAGCAAGACCTTGAATTGGTGAATGTTCACGTGAAATGTAATCACGTGGAGATGGAATAGGTGTTTTCTCTATTTCTTCTTGAACCTCGGGACCA
Source organism: Chrysanthemum lavandulifolium (assembly GCA_022545495.1). Classification (NCBI taxonomy): domain Eukaryota; kingdom Viridiplantae; phylum Streptophyta; class Magnoliopsida; order Asterales; family Asteraceae; genus Chrysanthemum; species Chrysanthemum lavandulifolium. Next base: position 110,032,665 of record CM040245.1, on the reverse strand, counting down.
AGAAACATCACCTTGTAACGAAACAATACCTTCACGAGAAGCAAGATTGCAGCTCGCAAGCCTTGTGAAGCAAAGACTTGTTGAAGTAGTACTATGGCGGCGACCTTGATCAAGATCAAGACCTTCGCTTTCTTCATCCTCTGCACCATGCATTACGAACAACTTGCACAATTTCCTAGATCGCTTATAAGCTCGATACCAATTGATAAGATCTCTTCCCTTTTGTTATTATCCAAATAGGAACGTATGCAAATAATGATCTTGACCACCACGAACCAATATCATACTTCCAATCTAAGTCGTCCAATGCTTCAAATCACCCACCATTATGCACCATAGGAAAATGGATCCAAAACAAGAGAAAACTTCAACTAGCGAGTAATAATGATCAACAATAGTAAAATCAAACACTTCCCTTGAGTGATGCATGTAGATGGTTAAACTTTTAACAATAAGCTTCCCTAAAACCATATGTTAACCATCTTCTTGATTCTTCAAAATCAGAAGCTCCTTTGTAATGATCACTTTGTGAAGAACACCAAATATAACAAACTTGATGAAGAAGTAAAATTTCCAAACTTGTGTCTTAATCTTTACAATCCACTAACCCATACTTATACAAACCACAAAAATAAGTAGACCGCAATCCCTTGACAAGAATCCTCAACTATATGAGACATCGAGCACTACAATGTAACTCCTTCAAGTGATAGACAATGTGCATAGAGCATTATAAGAAAAATCACACATTGCTAGATTCATCAAGCTAGATGATAAGAACACAAACCAAGCAATTCCACTTCACCTTCAAATAAGTGATAAATAATCCTCTTCGTAATCAATTCTTCAATAAATCTCCATAACGAGCCTTTTTTAAATCCTTTTAAGAATAAACTTCTTCCCGTGTGTGAACCAAATAACCATTCTCAAGTGTGTCTCCAAAAATCATGCTCGACTTCCCTTAAATTAAAAATCTTCTCGTAATAAACCATGAGCGTTATGTTGGGAAGGAGCAAGATTTCATCAAAATCTGCAGACTTTCATATAAACCGCAGATTTCGTATAAACCACAAGACTTTCATAAACGCAGAGCAGTGACGTTAAAACTAATGTGCAATACTTGTTGAACACCAAACAAAGACCTTAGAAAAACTCGAGCAAAGACTTTAAAAATTTTCTAGCAAGACTTTGTTAAATCGTGGGCAAGACTTTCAACAAAATTCGACCATCATCAAGACTTTTAAAAATTACAACTCATCTTGCAGCAGCAGCACTTTAAAATATGATTAACAGTACTTTGAATTTAACAACCACTTGCAGTACCTTGAATAATAGAGACCAGCGTATGTGATCACTTTCTTATGATGTCATCCTCCCATTATCCATGTATTAACCAATCAAAGATTAAAATATCTCCAACCCACTTGCACCAATCACATGTAGACCAATCACATATGATCCATAAACCGAGTATAATATACGAGTGGGGACCAATAGAAAATTAATATTCATATATCAAAGTCTTGCGTGTACATAAAGTCCAAGTGACCATCATCTAAGCAAATAACTTCCACCGTTCGATTGATAAGCACATCCAACAAATTACTTATCATAGCCACGTGATCATCTTTAGAATAATAAACCATTCACCAATTTAATGAAACAATATATATAACGTGACCTTTTGACCAATGACACCAATCACAACGCAAGACCAATGTAATAACCATGCACCTCGACGCAGTGAATCATATCTCAAAATTAGTGGGAACCATTATTGCTGTTATCAGATTCAAAAATAATAAGCGTGTATGAAATTCACTTTGACCAGTACAATCAAACAATGGATCGATCTTACATCTGCCGCCTCTTTGCTTTTCACAACTGCTGCTAAACCGAATCTTTAATAAAACCTTAAACACCAAATCACTGTGCCTTCACCAAACTGATTTTCTTCGACAACAAACCTTGTAGATCCCTATATCAAGAGCTCCCCGCTCTGATACCAATTGATAAGATCGTTTATAAGCTCGGCTAGGAATCAATAACAAAGATTAATAACATGATACGCAGCGGAATAATCAAAACAATAATTTGTTATTGAACAAGGTTTTTCATTCACTAACACTAACTAATATTAGACGTTTATAGGAACACGTCTACTAACTAAACTAATAACCTAGGCGTTTACAATGAACCATACGCCTAGGACACACTAATCTAAAACCCTAGACGTTCTTCCCTAACGTCTAGGCTAAACACACACCTTTTAGTCGACTACATTATGGGAAGACTTATTTAAAACCTACACCTATGTCCTCTTTATATACTAGAGGATAAGGACTAAATAATAAAACTTTCATTGCAAGCAAGCCCTTCCATCTTTTAGTAGGTTTCCTTCTTGTCATATTAAGTCCTCTTGTTTCATTCTTTTTGTCTTTATCAACTCAAACTTGTAATTCCCAACATTAGGGTTTTGCTACGCGTAGGATTACTCGTAATTTAGATTTTGCTCGGTGATGTTTCTAACCCGCTTTTGTGTGATGAAATAGCTTCAATAACACCAAAAGACACAAAAGTGTGAAACTTGATGAACCAAAGCCTCTAAAACGGTTACTAGTGGGATGAAACCCTCGCTTCAAAACTAGATGAAAACAATGATCTACATAAAGTTGAAACTTTTGCCAAAACAAGTATTTTAACACCTTAAAGCGTTGAAAGTACAAGAATCTTGGATTAAAAGTGTAAAACGAGTTTTAAAGCAGAACCAAAGTATCAAACATTGTTCTACGCGTGGGACCATAAAACCCACTTCAAGAAACAACGATTCACCCAACTAGTTAGGTCTCTGATACCACTGTTAGGTCACTAGTTTTACAAACACAAATAATATAGAAAGAGATAAGGCGATTGAACAAGTAAACAAACACACACACACGATAATAGTAATATGGTTTACGCGTAAGATGTATGTAAAAGAAAAACTTGAACAACCAACCTTCAAATGAAGGTTTACATAGAGTATTTATAGGACGAAAGCTAGGGCAACACTCCTAGTTTCCATCCTTTCTTTAATGGGCTTGGGCCTAAGCTCATGGGCCTTCTACATAAGCTTAAGGCTAATAACAAACATAAAGGCCATAATAAAGCTAACTATTACATATTAATTACAAACACTTGATTATGGTTTAGGAGTGATTCCAACAATAATACTGCGCCTCCACCACTAAGGGGTGTTCATTCACCTCCAGGTATAGATTTAGCTCATACGGTATAGAGGATTTTAAGGATCTTGTAAGAGAATATGGTCCTTTAAAAGACACAGCTTTGAAGAGTGAGGAAGAGTGTAAGCTAGATAATGATGTTTTGAGAGTGCTAGTGACTCATCCTTGTAGATGAGAGTGTTAAAAGAATGTAGAGACTACTATCCCAAAAGTTGCTAATACTATTATAGAGGAACCTAGGAAACCGCTTAATAAACCTAGACGAACTGTAAGTATCTTTGAGATGTATAGGAACAAGCCATCAACTCCTAAGGGTAACAAGAGGAGTTGGAATCATGTTAAATCTCAACAATTAGGTAGTGATTTTGTGATGGACAATAAAGCATGCTATATATGTGGTAGTTTTGATCATTTACATGCTTATTGTGACTATCATGTTGGGAGAAGGGTAGTCTATGGGAACAAAAGGGTGGAGTCTAACAGATATCAACATAATGTACACTCTAGTTCTAATTGCAATATGGTCCCAAGAGCAGTTCAACTTAGAAGTGGCCTCAAAACAGTTGCCACTGCAAAAACTGTTAGCACTGCTCACCTTAAGTCACCTGTTAAAAGTGCAAACACAAAAACAAGTTTTAATAAATCTGCACAAATAGGAAAAAGGACCTTTCAAGCTAAAAAGGTTAACAATAACCAACAGTGGGTACCTAAAAAGAAACCAGCAGTTTCCACTGCTCATTCAAAAGTTACCACTGCAAGGGTTTTGAATAAGAAAAAGGGGGACATGGGCAATGTTGTGAAGGCCTCAGCACGTTGGGAATGGAAACCTAAAGGAAACAACTCTACAACCAATCCTAATGGTGTATCAATGACCTTTGATAGATTTAACTATATTGATACACGAGGCAGATCCAAGTCAATCATGGCTTGGGTCCCCAAAAGAAACTAACTCTTTACTCTTATGTGCAGGAACATCCAAGGACTAAATGATTTGATTTTGTATTTACAAATTATGGGTGTTCAATGCACATGACTGGCAACATGTCTTTTCTTTTGATTTTGTGCATACTAATAGACTGTCTATCAGTTTTTGTTAATGAAGTTAGTGGATTGAGATGTGTGAAGAGGAGGAACACTAATGATAAAAAAAAATGACATGGATTATTATTTTTATTACAAAAGCCGCCTTATTTTTATTAAATACGGTAGAATTGCATCCATGAGGTACAAAGAACAAACATTACTACATCAATCGATAAACAACCACAAACAACCCATCCCCTTCCTACCCATCATTCATCCTTTACGGCTTCTTGGAAAAGCCCCAGCTTGGCATCACCTTGGGAGCTCCACGCATGTTAATCCAGTCATACACCCTAGGGCTTGCTAAACCCATCACCACTATACCAGTAGGTGGTGAGGATGATGAAGGAACTGTTGTTGGTGGTGCTGGTAGAAATGGTAGTGAATGTGATGAATGCAACTCTTCAGGAGGAGCTACTGCTGCAAGAGGAGGAACACTCAGGACTCTTCCAGAGGTTTCATCATCTGTAACATATGGAGACACATAGGAGCTGATCTCTGAGCTATCTTCTTTGATTGTTGCATCCCGAGGCTCGGTTGTAGTGATGAAGGTCCGGTGAAAAGGATTTGAAAGAGCAAGTTCGCTTTCTTCTTGGATACAACCTTCTCATACTCCTCTTTTCAACTCTCCCGTGGTTTTTCAAAAAAATCATCCTGTGAACTATCGGATGAGCGCTAGAAGAAAGATTGATTGGACTTGATTGACTCATGGTGTTGCTAAAGTGATGATCTTTGAGAGTACAAGTTTTGGAGTATGTGATTTGAGTGGTTTGTGTTAAATGATCCGCTTTAATATATATTAAGTTGGATTCAAGAAGTTAATGGGGGAAGGTGCGGTGTAGTTGAGGATTAAATTGAGTCTTTGATTCTTGGAAAATGTATCAATGCTTAAGTGTTGACTTTATTGAGTATAGCCACTGCTTTTGTTTAATTCTTTCAATATATTAACCATTGCCAACGAAATTATGATTCCGGTGTTTGGTTTATGTTAGTAAATTGCGATCGAAGGATTTTTGTTAGTTACTCTCGGTGAATCGATGCTCTAGGTTTATTAGACCTTATCTAAGTTGTTCAATGATGACTCGCTTTCTGATGGGAACTATATTGAAGCCGGTGGAAACATACTTCGAATGGAAAAAGGAAAAACAAAGGAAATTCATTGCTAACACATCATACATTACAACCAAAAGTACTCTAGTCAAAACACAAAAAGCGACACCTCGCACATCCTATATCTATCTTTAGCTATTCCATTGGTCTCTTGCCCTTGCCCACATAGTCATGTTTATTCTTATGGGCTCTCTTTCTCTTGTTCTCAAAAGTGGATTGCATCCTTGGACATGGAAGCCCAAGAATCGTGGAGGAGGTTTTGGTAGCATTCTGAGACCTTGTTGGATTGGATATTTGCTTCATATTTGAGATCGATGTTTGCGGTGCTATTGAAAGAGCTTTTGGCAACTCTTTAGCAAGAGAATAGGTTTCATCATTTGCATCATCATCATCGATGAATCGGAGTAGAACTCAAGAGATTTTGCGAGCTTAGCTACTGAGCATTCGCAGCGCGCTTTAGTATATCTTTTGGATGAAGAGCCGACCCACGGTGGAAAGTATCCAAACCATCTTGATGCTTCGAAGATGATTCGATTCATTACATACTCTTCTTGGTCGGAAGAGATGTTGATAGTGTTGGAGGGATTGCTCATGCTTATGGTTTTGGGGTTATTGTGTTTGAATGAAAGTTGATTAAATTTACCTTAAGCCAAGTCTTCTTATATAGACAAAGTCGGTTGAAGGGTTATTTAATGAAGATATTTACCTTTTTCTTATTTTGGTAGGTCAAGGAGTAAATATAGATATTATTGAGTTGACTTTGGAAGATATTTTGCTTGAGTAAAAGTTTGGTTAAAGGTAATTTTGGTTGATCACAAAATTGGTTATTCTCATCTTGTTTAAGTTTGCATATCATGTTATTGATGAGAAGTTGGAGTTAAAAGGTGTATATCTGAGATACACATCAAATGGTTATTGATTCACCATGTCTAATACACATAAGAATCAACTAGTCCAGAGCAAACGACTCTTGGTAAAGACTTGACAAATCCGTTTATGGTTGATAGTTTACCAAAACTATATGGTTATCAACTCACCATATTCTTTATGATTAAGAGTTGGCTAGTCCATAGCAAACGGCTCATGGTAAAGACATATCAAATCCGTTGATAGTGGTAGTTTGCTAAAACTATGATGGGAGTAGTCTAGTTTACTCATGATTTTATTTCCATCGCTTTTGAAATTTTTGTGAAAAATTACCACTGCTAGTTCACAGTTTCCACTGACAGTGTTATTTTACCACTGTAGTTCTAGCCGTTACAACTGATTATGTCAGTAATTAATTTTTTACTAGCCGTTGAAAGTAACCACTGATAGTCATATATATAGGGTTAATATTTTAAGTAAATTATCTTCTTTCTATATTATAACTACTTTCTAAAGATAATTTTACTTGCGCATAAATTCTAAACCCTAACCCTATATATATCTTTTTCTCTCAATTGGCTAGTCATTCTTTCAATTCGTACTGACATAATCATATTTTTCATCAAAAGTTTCTATGGCTTCTTTGAAATTTGCAGATGAGCACAACCTAGTGGCCTACTTACAAAAGTCTAACAAGAAGAGTGGCCCTGTTTTTCATCAGATTGTGGATTTTCTTCATACCACTCATATAAGGTATGCTTTGCTTTCAAACCCACAATCTATATCTCTAAAATCAATCGCTTTTGGACTTACGTTGGGTCCATAACACTTGAGAATAGAGATACTCATGAAACGATGGATGCTCTTAGAGCCACCGTAGATGGGGTAACTATTGATGTTACTAAGGCATCCCTAAGGAGAGTACTTCTCTTGGATGATCTCAATGGTCACATCATATTACCTATGCTCGACATTCATGATACTTTATCATCCATGGGGTATGATACCAGCGACAAAAAGGCTACTTTCAAAAGAGTGGTTTTGTCCCCATTGGAGATTTTTGATTCATACCTTGTTACATTGCCTTAGTCCTAAGAAAACATCTTATGAGCAATTTAGTTCAACCATGGCTTATCCTTTGGTTTGTCTAGTCATCGATAAGATTTTCAATTGGTCCAACTATATTTTTACCAAGTATGAAAGGCAATGTACAATGTAAAACAAAATTTTTAATGTATCCAAGGTTTGTGCAAGTTGTGCTTAATGAATTTCAACTGCAACCTCACACTCTGTTTATCAAATCGGTTGCCTAAAGCCTAAAGTTTTCAAAATTTGAATAAAGATGGCAATATGATTTTACACCTCTCCTACCCCAAATGCTTGCTAAAATTTCAACCGAACAAAACACACCCATAATTAATGTTCCTAACATTGATTATACCCCACCGCTTCAAGAACCTATGAGAGAAGGTCAAAACAATCATCTCCTCTCATGACAACACAAAGAAGTTTCGAACCTTTTGGTCTAGGAACAAGCGTTGGTGGTTCTGAACTTCCACCTAGTCTTACTATGGAGAGTGCGGACCAATGCCCATGATTCACCTCTCCCAACAGGTAACACCGTTGGAAGTGTTGAGGCGGTGGAAACCAATTGGAATTGATGGTTATTGATACGCTTACGCAGCGCGTTCGGGGTCAAAGGAACTTCCTTTTCGTCGAGCAAGTTTTTCAACACCCTAGGCAGTGAACCTAATCGTTGTAGTGTAGTATTAGGGTAAGCCACGGGTATTGATATCGTTCTCTAGGGGAATAGGAATGCTAGTGAGAAGTTACTACGCTAAGGTTAAGGTTGAGGAAGATTATTTTTATCTTTTTTTATGTTTTTTAGGAAATTGAAAAGTACGAATCTCGGGTATTGGATTTGGGGGGGTTGGTATTTCTACCGATTACTCTACTATTATCTAATTATCTCAACTAAGGTGGTGGTAGTCTATGTCTAATTAATGTGTGCTCATATGATAGTTTAAAGATGTGTTTACTTAGGTTTTACTACTCCTTAATTATCTCCTATTGATGGTTGAGTTGTCACGTCCTTATTCTTAGTTGCGTTGTGTGTCTAAAGTTGTAGGGTATGCGTTTCTCCTAACTCTTTGAACTTACCAAAGGGTCTCGCCTACAAAACCCACTAGGGATAATAAACTCTTACTCTAAGGCACTCTTTGGATGGTTTAGCTTACAACTACTCGTAATTATATTCTAAGGTTCACAAAGATGAATCAAGCATTAAGTACACAACGAATGACCTATCGCATTACTAGATCATTAATCAACTAAGATAAGAAACAACCAATCAATATTCAATAATTAAGTTTCATACTCCCTAAGCAAACACACAAATAAATTAGCCGGACATGGAGAACATGCAAGCATACACACAAATAATCAAAGACATAATTAAATTGATGAAGTAAATACTTATCTTGATGTAAGATAGGGTTTGGAACCCTAAAATCTGTACAAGACACCCTTGGTTCGGTTTTAGGTTTTTACTCCAAAAGACTCTCTTAAAACGAAAAATTCGATTCTATATATAATATTACATATGCGACGGCGTCACCTTATGTTTTGTGACGCCGTCGTGTCGCCGTCATTAGGGTTTCGTCTTGGCCACGTTAACCTTGCGACGGTGTCACCTTATGTCCGTGGACGCCGTCCTCTTGACTTCGACGTCGTCTGGTTGCATCTAGGCCGTCGAGTAGCAACGGCCTACTCTTTTAAAGCCCGACGTCGTCACTTGAAAATAGGGTTTTGGCTTCAGATCGTCACAAAAATCCTCCGACGGCGTCGCAATTAACACCGACGCCGCTTACTTTTCAGCACTTTGAGTGTCTCGATTCGACTTTGGCCATTTTCTTCAGATATTCGCCTTTTCGTCCAAATAAGTGCCATTCCAGCATTTTGCCTTCAAGAGACCTAAAAGTGAAAAGGAACGATATTAAGCAATAACGGATACAAAAGTGATCAAATAAGGGCTTAAACGACCCTCAAAATGGAACCTTTAAAACCTTATCAAATATCCCTACACTTGTTATTTTCTTGTCCTCAAGCAAATGTGCTTTTAGCCAATTAATTTATAAGTTAGGGGTCATGAAGCATTGATTTAAAATGGTCCACAACACATATAAGCCCATAAAAGTCATAACAAGCACGAAATTACATACTAGCACCTCACATGGGGTGTTTGGATACTCACATCTCTCTCGGGTGTATATATGAAATATAACAAATAGGAAATGGAAGATAAACACTCATTAACCGGTCCTAGTACATAGATTACCATAGGCTTGAGAATAGATCAAACCTCCATCGCTTTGGCGTAAGCACCTAGGAAAGACTATCAAAGAGGTCTTTTAAAGGGTTGTAATGTTAGGCTTACGGTAGGGAAACAAGGGTTTGGTGGGATAGGCTATTTAGTGGTGGCAAGTCAAAAATCTCTATGTTAAATGCATACGAAGAATGGCGTTGCTAAGCCAAGACTCGACACTCTAAAACTCTAGGTAACGGAAATAAACAAACATAAATTTAAAGGATAGATGTAGGATGGTAGCCCGTATTTTTTTATTTTTACTTTTTATTTTTTTCGATTTTTTTTTTTTTTTTTTTCATACACTTTTACTCTACCATCCTCTACGGTAACATCAAAATGATAGGGATTTATAGGCACATCCCTACACTTGAGTTTTATTACTCTAACACTAATTTGACCCGAATTGAAAAGATCAAAACACTTGGGGTACATTATTACGCAAACAAAGGGAATTTGAATTTAACGTTCCTTCCGTCATTTCATAAACTTTAACTTTTCCCATGAATCCCAATCGTCCCAAAACTGTATACAAAGGATATGACTCGACTTAGCAACTCATGCAAGCAACTAGATAATTGAACTAAGGGTTTAGGGTGATAACAAACATTTGCACTAAAAGTGAGTGCATAAGGGTAGGCTAAGGCGATTTGGGTGTATATTTGGGGTGGGGTGTAAACAATGCTCTTCATTGATATTCGGAAAACCGAAACATCACGAGAACCGCGAAAAGGATAGGCTCGAGGGGTTAACTAGGGTATCGTGTACTAAAGATGAGTACAACGCAAAGGGTGTGGGGAATTACTCAACCGATGTGGAAGAAGTAATTATATTACGGTATCAAACAAGGGTTATCCTAATGCCTCTTATCATTTAGTTATTCCTAACTACACAAGTGTAGTCTCACTTGCGATCTCGGAATGCATCACAAAACAAGTTCTAGAATCTAATATACTACCGGTTCACACTCTAAGCATTGAAGATGAATGCTTTTAATTCCTACTAATCTAAGGCGATCCTCACATTTTGGGTGGAATTTGGGTGGTAAAGGGTTTTGTGCTAGTCATGCAACTTCCTATCCGTGAGACGCTTTTGTTAAGACTAATGGCCCACTCCTATATGTCATGAAAATTTTAAATTTGGTGCCAAAATTACCCTAACCGACATTTTCTCATGGTTTATTACACAATCACAATTGGACAAAGCAAATAATCAAGGATAAGCATAGTTTCAAAGTTCCGCTTTATTTTCCCTCCCTACACTTAAACCGAACATTGTCCCCAATGTTCCCGAAAGTATCAAAGTTATGATAAAAGAAGGTAATCAAAACGAAAAAAACTAATACTCCCCGATTAGCTCGGTAGGATCCGTGTAAAGTGGTGGTTAAATCCTTTCCAAGAAGAATTATTGCGTGAAAAGCTCCTTCCAATCTTGTGTAACTTCTTCTTGACAAACTAAACATGCACACTTGAACAAAACAAACGAAACATTTGCGTAAAATCGGCGATAATAATATATATAAGACTCGATTTAAACTAGGATATAATGCTTGTGGAATGGATGTTTACGAATTTCTAAGAAAATTAAGACCGGAAAATTCCAAAATTTATAAGTAGCTCGAAAAGCGAGAAAAGTGATTTGATGTTTTACTCCTTCCCGACCATCGGGTTGCAATCTGACGCCGTCGGTTATCTGACAAAAAGCGTGCTCGCGATTTTCTAAAAAAATTCGGAAAATTTACATCTTTAGAATCGGAAAAATTTCGCAAAAACATCCATTATGACTCGATACAAGCATTTGACTCGAACAAACAAACATATATATCTTTTAGTTAATTGTTATTCTCATGTTTACGTTTCTTTTGAAAACGTGTGTAATCCTCCCTACACTTATCCCTTATGTAAAATACCTTTATATGCAATTAAGACGAGGTTAAAAACAAAATAAAGCATTTTTACAAATTTAAACATGAGGATAAACAATTAATAAAAGATATATGACACTAACAAGCAAACAATTAAGCATGGGTTGCCTCCCACGAAGCGCTTTTCTTTATTTAAGAGTCTTGTAGCTAGACTCGTAGTCGTACTCCTACGTTGCCTCGTTTTGCATCCTCAATGAGAATTCTATCATGTTGACAAAATTTTCATCGACTCTATACCTAGGCCCTAGGGTCAAGCAATCCTTATAATAATGCCTCCTTCTTTCCCACATGAATTTATAACCTTTTTCAACATCTTCCTTGCTCTTGTCCTCAAAAGCTTTGATGTTGTCTCGATCATAAATGGACAAGTGGCCATACTCATTTGTTTTCCAAGGCATCCTATAGGTGATCTCATCGGTTCCTTCCTTAAACCTAACTATTCCATCATGCTTGTTATGGCTCATTCTAGATGTTTCAACAAACGGTTTCCCTAGCACTACTTGGGATAAACTATAGTCAATGATGCATCCTACATCTTCTAGGACCATAAAATCAACTAGGTAGGTGAAATTTCCTATAAAGACATGCACGTCCTTGACTCTTCCCACAAAGTTGCAAAATCCTCCTGGATACTTAGGGTCTCTCCTAATATTAAGTCGCTCATTCATAATGTCATTGTAGACAACAGATGACATTACATTAATGGGAGATTCCGTATCTATGTAAGTGTGGTCAACACTCCTATATCCGATCATACAAGGGATTTTTAGGTTCCGGGGTTTCTCTCCTAATCTTTGGGCATATCCTAATGATAGGTGATCGTGGATTATCGATTATGTATTGATGGTATGCAACCTCTTCCTTAGTGGGGTAAAGATTGAAGTAAGCACTATTTTCCACATCCACGTTGTTGTTTATCATGCCATTGTCCGACCATTACTGCGATCATAGAGCCAACTACGAGGCTACCGACTACTTTCTCAACAGACTTCCCTAATTGTACTATCGAATATTTTCGCAAATCTCGAAGGTCGGTGTTTCTACTCACATAGCGGCTTCAACGGTTGTGTTGGTTATTGGTTTGGGTTTTGAGTGACATTGACTTATTTGGTGTTGGGTTATCAAGTGGTGGTTGGTTATCACCTTCCATGATGAAAAGTGATGGGTGTTACGAACAAAGGTCACGAAGAAGGGGATAGACTAAGAGGAAGCTAAAATGAGAAAAATTTACTTGATAGGAATCAAGCAAAGAACCTAAACGAGGTAGACTACTAACTAGCTATTCTATTCCCGCAACGCGCCAAAACTTGATACGCTTACGCAGCTGCTCGGGGTCAAAGGAACTTCCTTTCGTCGAAAAGTTTTTCAACACCCTAGGCGATGAACCTAATCATTGTAGTGTAGTATTAGGGTAAGCCACGGGTATTGATATCGTTCTCTGGGGAATAGGAATGCTAGTGAGAAGTTACTACGCTAAGGTTAAGGTTGAGGAAGATTATTTTTTTATCTTTTTTTATGTTTGTTAGGAAATTGAAAAGTACGAATCTCGGGTATTGGATTTGGGGGGGTTGGTATTTCTACCGATTAATCTACTATTATCTAATTATCTAAACTAAGGTGGTGGTAGTCTATGTCTAATTAATGTGTGCTCGTATGATAGTTTAAAGATGTGTTTACTTAGGTTTTACTACTCCTTAATTATCTCCTATTGATGGTTGAGTTGTCACGTCCTTATTCTTAGTTGCGTTGTGTGTCTAAAGTTGTAGGGTATGCGTTTCTCCCAACTCTTTGAACTTACCAAAGGGTCTCGCCTACAAAACCCACTAGGGATAATAAACTCTTACTCTAAGGCACTCTTTGGATGGTTTAGCTTACAACTACTCGTGTAATTATATTCTAAGGTTCACAAAGATGAATCAAGCATTAAGTACACAACGAATGACCTATCGCATTACTAGATCATTAATCAACTAAGATAAGAAACAACCAATCAATATTCAATAATTAAGTTTCATACTCCCTAAGCAAACACACAAATAAATTAGACGGACATGGAGAACATGCAAGCATACACACAAATAATCAAAGACATAATTAAATTGATGAACTAAATACTTATCTTGATGTAAGATAGGGTTTGGAACCCTAAAATACTGTACAAGACACCCTTGGTTCGGTTTTAGGTTTTTACTCCAAAAGACTCTCCTAAACCGAAAAATTCGGATTCTATATATAATATTACATATGCGACGGCGCACCTTATGTTTTGTGACGCCGCCGTGTCGCCGTCATTAGGGTTTCGTCTTGGCCACGTTAACCTTGCGACGGCATCACCTTATGTCTGCGACGCCGTCCTCTTCGACTTTCGGCGTCGTGCGGGTTGCATCTAGGCCGCCCGAGTAGCAACGGCCTACTCTTTTAAAGCCCGACGTCGTCACTTGAAAATAGGGTTTTGGCTTCAGATCGTCACAAAATCCTCCGACGGCGTCGCAATTAACACCGACGCCGTCGCCTTACATTTCAATGACTTTGAGTGTCTCGATTCGACTTTGGCCATTTTCTTCAGATATTCGCGCCTTTTCTTCCAAATAAGTGCCATTCCAGCATTTTGCCTTCAAGAGACCTAAAAAGTGAAAAGGAACGATATTAAGCAATAACGGATACAAAAGTGATCAAATAAGGGCTTAAACGACCCTCAAAATGGTACCTTTAAAACCTTATCGGTTATGTGTACCAAATTAGCAAAACAGTTGATTCTCTACAAAGACATTGGCTACTTTCAAGAAGCAACATGCCAAGGATGTTCAACAATTGAAAGAAGAGATTCATATCTTAAAGAAGAGGTGCGAGGGTTGCAAAAGCACAAGAAGACTGCAAAGATGGTGATTTCATCTTCATCCTCGACTTCTAATGGTGATTCGGTTGATAAAGATTTGGGAAATTCCTCCAAACAGGGAGGAAAACAGTTCGAAACCAGGGGAGGAAAATTGATTTTGAAGATGAAGGTGATACAAGTGAAGGAGCAAAAGAAGTTGAAACTCATGGAGAGTTCCTTGAAGATCAAGACATTTTCCAAGAATTTTCGATTTTACCATCGATGATATTTCCACTGCAGAACCAATTCTTTCCACTGCAAGTGAAGAATTTGATACTTTGAAGGATAATAAGGGTAAAGCAATTATGGAAGATGTAAAGAGCAACCTAAAGGGAAGGTTTCAAAGAAAATACAAGTTCATATTGATCATGATGGAGAACTTGCTAAGAAGATTTCGGAAGATCAAATTCTTGAAAGAGTTCAAGAAAAGAAAAGGTTGAAAGAAATACAAGTTGCTAGCTTTTGGAAGCTCAAAGATTGGATAGAATGGAAGATCGATTCAATTTCCACCGTCCAACCTCTTTGTTATGAAAAGAAAGCTCCAGTTTAGTTATGTTCCTCTTGAAGAAGATATTGGTTTCTTGTAGATAATAATCCGTAAATCAAGAAAAGGCAATTGACCTTGTTGCTAATGCATCTTTAAGCGAGGAACAAAGAACCGCTCGATTGAAGGATTTCATTATGATGAAGAACAATCAAGCACTTGATAATGTAATCGTTTCGGTCAAGAAGAATCGAAGAAACAAAGACAACCAACCAAGGCACAAATACTTGCATCTATGAAGACTTATTGTTGTCATGTTGGTAATTGGAAAAGGCATCAATTCATAGGAATGTCTGATGATCAAGTTGAAAGGGCTTACTACGAGTTGAAACAAGATAAATTTTTATTCCAATGGGTTCAAGAAGAAGAAAGAATATTTCCTAGATTGAAGAGAAGGCCAAAGTCGTGATTCTCAAACTATTAAGAAGACTAAGGTTGATGAAGATCATACAAAGTCTCCTGAGAAGGAGATTCCTACTGAGAAGTTCACTAAAGATCAAATGACTGAAATGATTGTGATTGAAGACAGAGATTTTTATCCAGAACCACTGCAAATTCGACATCCTATCATTGATTGGGAAGTTTACTCTGCTAGCAATTTTGCTCCAACATGGAAGATTACAAGGCTGGGAGGTGAAACTTCATCATTCATAACCTTTGAAGATCTTATTAAAGCTTTTGACAGAGATGACCTTAATACACTATGGAAATTAGTTCAAGAAAGGTTTAATGCTCAAGATCTCAAAGATACAAAGGAGATGCAGTTATGGGTAAATCTTAGAAGGCTTTTTGAACCAAATGCTGATGATGACTACTGGAAAACCTTATTCATGTCTTGGTACAAAGTGGTTTTATTATGATTCATGTGATGTTCATCATGTCTCTACAAACTAATGGAGAAGACTTTTTCATGCTTCTTGAGAAAGAATATCCACTTAGAGTGGAGCTCTTCTGATGATGTTAACCTTACACATAAGAGTTAATGAAGATATTGAGAAGGTCGAGCATTATTACAAAGGCTTCAAGATCGGTGTTCAAGAGCTATACAAAAGTTAAGAGAAAAAGTGAAGTGTTTGATTGAATTCCCAAAATCCTTGAAGTTAATACATATTGAAGAAACTTATTGATTTGCGGAGAAATCATAAGTTTAGGGGAGGATTGTTGGGAATAATCCGTTACCATGGATAGTTATGGTTTATCTTGCTTGGTTTAACACTAGCGGTGAAACATATTCCCACCGCAAGTTCTTCATTACCACCGCTATCGGATAATGATAAGGTTAATGTCTTGATAAGTATAGAATAGATCTTGTGTATATTCTATTATGTTAGCTATATACTTATCTTGTAAAGGACTCCTTCTTGTATAAAAGGAGATCCTAGGTCATAGTCTTAGTGCGTACACTTTACAATATTACCTACGAAAGCTTCAGGTGTAACCCTAGTGATACTAAGATCACTCGTATTATTTCATTAATAATATTGGAGCTTGAGTTTTGTTAACTTGTGTTTACTCTCATACATCATATAATTCGTCTTCTAAGTATTACTTAAGTAAATTCATTGCTTGATAATATTATACAAAATATCATTGACACTGAGAGAGTGTCTTAGATCCAACATGTGGTATCGAGCGGGTGGCTCTCGATATCTAGGATCTACAAGGTTTCTCGAAGAAAATGGCGAAAAGAAGAAAAATTCGAATCAAAAAAATTCGTAATGCTCGCAGGTCAGTTTTCAAACAGGTATAACTTTTTCGTTAACCGTTAGATCGGGCTGAAATTTTAGGTGGACGTTCTCTATATACTCATCTAACTTTCCACTGGAGGGATTGTTGATCTGAGGTCTCAGTCAAAAGATATGCGTGCCTGAAAACTCCTGCAGACACCATCATGTAAGTTGAATTTTTCAAGTTTTTAGTGACTCTAAAAAGTGTCACTAAAGACCAAAAAAAGGAAAAAGACGAGACTCTCTATTGGTTGTTATTAGGGTTTTCTACAACTCGTTTTTCATATCTGGTTTCTGCTACTATTCATGCTTATTATATTCAGCATAAAGAAAACCCTAGACAATAGAAAATGAAGGTGATCGATTGGTACTTGGTTAATCTGCTATTCTCGTGATGAATCTACTACTACGTTTTGATTTATTCTTGACATGGTATGATTTAATATCAAGTTTATAGGCTGCTGCCGATTGGTGAGTGTTTAGTTCATTGGTTGATTTGATGCCTTCGGACATGGAATACGTGATGTGATTTACAAGGAGCGGTTATCTACGTTTCCATCGCTACCCTCGCTCATTACCACCGCTAGTGGTATTGGTTTCAACGATGCACGATTGGTAACAGCGCTAGCGATTCCACCGTAAGGTATACTCGTTTCCACCGGCGGACCTTTTTCGGTTTCCATTGCTAGTAGATCTCGTTACCACTTGCTAGTGATAGTTTCCACGCTAGCTTTATTTTGTTACCACTACTCGAATGATTGTTTTCATTGCTATGCTTATCGAGTTCTTGGTACCCATTACTACTCGAGTGAACTCATCGCTCGTTGTATATGATATCTTTGCTACGTTTCTAGTGATTAAATGATAACAAAAGAGCGACTTGTGTTCGACATTGATAGGTTTTCATGAAAGCGGTTATATGGACATGGTTACAAGTATTTAAAATATCGATTGACCATGTTTATGGTTAGCGATTGAATATGGAGTTTGGATTTGAGGGAAGTCAATTTAGTTTTCGCTTGATTGGTTAACAACACACCTTGTTTGGATTTTGGTTTTGTTCTTAACGGGTTCATGGCTCATTCCTTGTTACAACACCATCAAGGATATTGATGACATACCCTCCGATCAGTCGAAAGACCCCCTTCGCCTTAGTCAAAATTGCATTACGAAGACCCAAGTCTTTCTTCATAAGTCATTGGTGTCGTAAAACCATTCATCATTGACATGGTTACCGGTTGGGAATCCGCCACCAAGGCCTATGCCTTCCGGTGTCTTCCCTGAAGATGTCAAGACAAATAAGAACCTTGACTTTGTCTTCCCCACGTTCCCACTATGTCCTTAGCTTCCCGCTAAGTCCGAGATAGTGGGGATGAAGCCCTAGCGGTTACCATAAATCGGGGGCGCCCCGTGATCTCCTAAACGTGTGCTAACACTCTCAAGCATTTCATCATCTATAAATAGGTTGGACGAGTCATTTCAATGGTATGTTCACTCAACACGATTTTCACATACATCATATTATCCATAACTCATATCACATACTTATTCACACGGGGAGGTGGTTTGCAAGGCCCAACCCTGCGCAATCACTTAACGAAGTGTCTACTATTTCTTATTGTAGATTGACTACAAGTTTGGCGCAAGCATATCACCCTCATACCCTTCGATCACCATCAAGGCTGGTCGTACAAATTATTGCACAATCGGTGGCGCCATCCGTGGGACCCGCTACTATTGGTCTCGTTATTCCAAACTTACACCCAAATCAATCACTCTCACTAGTTTTACGGCATGATTCAGGGAGAGAAGATACACCCTCCGGGTTTCTCGACCTTGACACCAATCGATCAGCGACCCTAACAACCTTCCCAATATAACCGCATCCACTTTTACCACGCGATCTCGCCAAAATAACCCCAACAACCATGCTTCAACCTCGGCTAACCACGAACCGGTAATTAGTCCGGCGTTGTCGAAGCTAACATCGAAACATTGGAATCCTTACTAAGAGCTCGAGGAGGCAAGCTAGAAATGTGGAGATGCGTAGGGAGTTAGAATACTCAAGCGATGAGTATGATGAAGAGTTAGAAATGGAGGCCGGCCCTTGACTCCGGGCTACTCGCTCGGTGCTAGGATAGGGTCTCCGGCGTTGAAGGCCTAGTGGAAGGTCGGTTGTTTTGAAGACGCCCGGAAAGGGCTCCAACTAGACGGAAGGCACGATAGAAGGCTCCAATGGAAGGAGTCACCAAGGGATGCTACGGAGGTTAATTTGCCACCAC
This sequence comes from Chrysanthemum lavandulifolium, assembly GCA_022545495.1. Classification (NCBI taxonomy): domain Eukaryota; kingdom Viridiplantae; phylum Streptophyta; class Magnoliopsida; order Asterales; family Asteraceae; genus Chrysanthemum; species Chrysanthemum lavandulifolium. Next base: position 110,013,665 of record CM040245.1, on the reverse strand, counting down.
TTTTGGCGGCTCATCCGGGAAGAACTGAGCGGGGGTTCGTTGCGACCTTCTCACGCTTCCGCGTAGAAGGCAATCCATCTCAAATAAATGGGGGAGGAAATCTTCCTCCCCATGGTATGTACCCTCCTTTTCAGACTCAATCTTACCCTCAAGGGGTTTATCCCCCACCTAATGGGCAGGCTAGTAACCCCAATTTCACTCAACCATACGGAAGCATGCCCTACGGGCAACCTATGGTATACCCTTCGTACCCTGTAGGAAGTCACCCACCTTATATACCTACTGCTTACCCTCAATATGTTAACCAAAACCCTGTTGGAATACCTCCCAATCATAACCCATACAATGCTGCCCCTACCTATATGCCGCCTTATAACTGCCTTTATTCGGAGCCCATGGGCTCCACAACACCCTTCGTAAGATGGATAGAAGACTACCCTTTACCTGATGGGTTGAAAATGCCCGCGCATATTGGTACCTACGATGGGAAAGGGGATCCGGATAACTTTTGCACTTGTTTGAAGGGCTATTTGAATGCGTGTGGGTTATGCCTGCTTGCCATATGTTTTCATACACCCTACGAGACTCCGCTCAGATATGGTGGAACGGGCAAACCGGGTAGCATTGTGAATTTGGATGATCTCAGGCCAAGTTCGAGATCACATTTCACCAACAAAAAAGTTTACAAGAACACACCGACGAAGGCACAACATCAAGCGAGAGGGAGAATGAAAGCACCAGGGCTTTCATCACCGAGATCCGACGACACGTTACAAATAATGGGTTTGCACGAAGACCAACGCATTTCGTGTTTTGTGCATGGTCTACTAAATGTAAGTCCGGTCAATTCTCCACCGATCTTCCCGACTTACAAGGGTTTAGTGGAGAAGGCTTACACCGGATCGAAGCAAAGAAGTATCTACCAACGGGCTCGGTTGAAAGTAAAGAAAGTCACAAGAAAACCCAAGCATTCTTCGTGGGAAGGGTCAAGGAACAAACACAAAAATAAGGACGAGTTCACACCGCATCACAAAAACATCAACCATGGGCTTTTGGCTAATCGTCCAAATCTCCAAGGAGATACTTGCTATGGAAAAAGTCGAAGGCCTTTGATCCTCCTCCTCGCTTGACAAACAAAGGAAGGCCCAAAGATACTTCAAATTTTGCTACTTCCATGATGATTACGGACACGACACCAACAACTGAGAGAACTCAAGAAGCAGATAGAAGAGGCCGAAGTCCGCCAATTGGGACATTTGGTGAAGGGTATAAAAGAGGTAAAGACAAATCCTCCGACAATCGGTTGGGGAAAGATACCACACTGTCAAGCACCCATCCTCATGGTATACAAAGAGGACTCTAGTTCAAAGAGGAAGGAAGCAGAGGAAGCCTTTTGTGGAGTAGGAGATGTCATTTTCCCTCAATCACGTGGAAAGTTCTTTCAAATGACCCGTGGTCATCAAAGTTTTGATCTCCATAGAGAAGTAAATGAGCCTACCTTGATCATGGTAGCTCTGCGAAGTTATCTCTGAACGATGTTTTCTAAAGCTCAAACCTTCAATAAGGTCAAGAGAGTAGATTCGAAGGTACCCTTAGTGGGATTCTCGGGGAGCACTCATGGCCCTTGGGAGAAGTCCTCAGAGGTTACGATCGGGAAGGAAGGCTAAAGAGCAGAAACTCGGTTTTCACCATCGTAAGGTCGGAATCTCCTTACAACCTCTTGATAGGGAGAACAACAATGCGTAAGATGGGCATCGTTGTCTCAACCATACATGCCGCGATCAAATTCCAAACACCTTTTGGCATTGGAACGGTTTTCCACTATAAGGTGAAGGAGTCTCGACGAAAGCAAAAGGATCAAACAGTTTCGGAGGAGCCTTGAAGGATGTTCTCGGTTGTCTTGTGTTGAAGAACGTATCGTGGTAAATGATCTCACCCGATCGACGGTGGTAATTGGAAAGCGCCCCAACCTTCTTTAAAGCGAATTGGAAAAGGTACTGTCGTGCTAACGCAGATGTCTTCGCATGGACCTAATCGACATGACGAGGGTCCCAGAACTCTCACCATCGACGGAAATCCTTCGGCATCGAACATAAGCTCAATGAGTTCAAACACATTGAACCCATAAAACAAAAGCGTCAAAGCACGGCTCACGAAGAAATACTGCGCATGCAAAGAAGTGGACGAGCTCGTAGCAGCAGCATACTCGAGAGAGTGAAGTATCAAACTTGGGTGGCCAATCCGTGATGGCCAAGAAGCATGACGGAGGATGGAGAATGTGCGAGACTTCACAGATATTAACAAAGCTCGTCCGAATGATCGCTACCCAACGCAGAGATTGATTGGAAGGTGGAATCCTTGTCGGGTTTCGCTAAAGTGTTTCCTAGACGCTTATAAAGGTTACCATCGATACAAACGGCGGAAGAAGACGAAGAGAAGATGACCTTTTTCAAAGGAAAAGGCGCTTATTGTTACAAAATATGCCTTTTGGTTTGAAAATGCAAAGCCACCTACCAACGATTAGTGGACAAAGCCTTCCACAAGTAGATAGGTAGGAATCGGAGGCCTACGAGATGATATGGTCATCAAGAGTAGGTCGGAGGAGGATATGCTCTCCGACATTAAAGAAACCTTCACCGACTTCGCGCCATCAATATGAAATTAAATCCCAAGTGTTCCTTCGTGTGGAAGAAGGACAATTTTGGGGCATCCGATCGCCAAGCAAGGTATTAAGGCCAATCCTTGAAGGTTAAGGCTATCATGATTCTGACCTCCTAAGTCCCTAAAGGAAGTGCAAAGTCCGAACGGAAAGCTAGCGACCCTCACAGATTCTTGTCGAAGGGTGCATATAGATCTTTGCCGTTCTTTAAAACACTCGAGGATGCACAGACAAAAGAGACGTTCCAGTGGAGTATGGACGCTGACGACCTTCCAAAAGCTAAAGGATTTCATGGCTATCCTACACACTCACACCTAATCAAAGGCGAAGGTTTATTCATGTATATAGCGACCTCCTTGAAAGCATTAGCAGTGATGTTATTGGCGTAAAGGAGAAAAGCAAATCCTAATCTACTTCGTTAGTAGGGTTCTACATGGAGTGAGCTAAATTATCCAAAGATTGGAGAAGCTAATTTTGGCTTTGGTTCATGTCATGAGACGCCTTCAAGGTACTTCCAAGCTCACCCCATAATCGTATTTCATCGACAAACCAATCAAACAGATACTTTTGAAGCCGAGAAATCTGGGAGAATAGCTAAATAGGCTATTGAGCTAGGAGAACATGAAATCGAGTACAAGGGTAAAAATTCAGTCAAGGGGCAAATATTGGCAGATTTTTTAGCAGAAACACCCTCTGAACCAAAGCATGACACAAAGGTTGTTGAAGAAAATCCTGACAAAGCGATCGAAGGGTGGAAACTTTATATCGACGAGCCTCCACTCAGATGGTTGAGTCTTGGTCTCATGCTTGTTGATCCCAAAGGAAAGGAATACACTTATGCACTCCGCTCCGAATTCGATGCCACGAACAATGAAGCGGAGTACGAAGCCTTGCTAGCAGGCCTCCGATTAGCAAAAGACATGGAGGTGGAAGACTTGGCTATTTTCGTTGATTCACAACTTGTAGCCAATCAGATTAAAGGCTCCTACGAAGCAAGGAAACCTGTAATCAAGCAATACCTGGATAAGGCCAAAGAAATGCTCAAAGGGTTTGCATCCTACACCATAGAGCATGTTCGGAGAAACCAAAACAAGAAGGCGAATGCTCTCAACAAACTGGCATCAATGGCATTTTCTCATTTAACTAAGGAAGTTTTGGTCGAAGTATTGGCAGATAGGTCCATCGTCCGAAAGGAGGTGTCGACGTATCTTGGAGGAAGACTCGAATGGATGACTCTATTAAAGAATATCTAATAAGTGGTATCTTCGGAGGATCGGTTGGCTCGAAGGTGCGCATCAAAGCACCACGATGTAATCATGGGAAATTACTTGTACAGAAGGTCTTTTCTGTCATGTCCCCTTGGCTCCGTTGTGTAGGACCAAGGCAAGCTGCCAACATCATCCAAGAAGTGCACGAAGGCTCCTGCGGACTGCATGCAGGACCCCGTTCCGTTGTCTCCAAAGTCATGAGGGTCGGATATTACTGGCCTTCAATGCACAGGGACGCTGTCGACATCATTCAGAAGTGTGAAGCCTGTCAAGTCCACTCAAGAGTCCCAAGGCTACCAAAGCAAGATATGACTTCCGTAACGTCCGCATGGCCCTTCAGCCAATGGGGGATCGACATCGTAGGCCCGCTGCCAATTGCTCCCGGAGGAGTAAAATTCTTGGTTGTAGCCATCGACTACTTTACCAAATGGGTGGAAGCGAAACCTTTGGCATCCAATACAGGCAGACACATGGAAAAATTTGTATGGGAGCATATCATCTGTCGGTTCGGAGTACCTCACATCATCATTTCTGATAATGGGAAGCATTCACGGAGGGTATTCCCGTGATTTTGCAGAGGTCTGAACATCAAACAATCTTTCACTTTCGTTTACCATCGTCAAAGGAACGGGCAAGTGGAAGTTACCAACGAGACATTGTACAAGGAATAGAGCGTGGTGGGATACAATCATCACGGTTGGGTTGATGAGCTACCTCAAGTACTTTGGGCACATAGAACGATACGAAGTCAAGTCACGGAGAAACACCTTTCGACTTGACATATGGCACGGAAGTTGTCATCCTTCGAGTAAGTGTCGAAGCAGAAGAGTCATGAACTTGAAGCGGCGGATAACGAAGAAAGACTCCGTAGTAACTTGGACCTACTTGAAGAACGAGGGAAATAGCCTCCATTAGAGGCTATCCACAAGAAAAGATTGAAAGGTACTATAACAAGCGGTTCGGCCTTCAACTTTCAAACCGGGGAATATGTCCTCCGACTCAAAAGCGCAAGTAAAGTCGAGTACCGGGGTAAACTAGGACCTACATGGGAAGGACCCTACGTTATTAAAGAAGCATATGGCAACGGAGCCTACAAGTCGGAAACCTTGGAAGGAGACGCTATTGATAGAACCCGAATGGCACTACTCTTCGTGAAGTTCTACGATGAAACTTACAATGTCTAAGGACACATTTTATTTACTTTCAATCAATGTATTTGCATTCTTCTCACTTAGGGAAAGAAGCATTAATGGTAGGCGTCTAGTATTCATTTCTTAAAATGATGTAATCCTCCCTACCCACTTAATGATAATAACACATTTCCCTCAAATCTCTTGTTTCGTTCAATACAACAAAGATTTGTCCACCAAGTCACTTTATAAGTTTCAATGTTGAAGGGATGTACAAAGACTAAACAACATGTCTTGCTCACATGTATAACATCCATCTCAACTTCACATTAACTTTCCTATATGGCCTTAAGGTATTTCAAGCCTTTCACGCCTAAAGGATCAAGACGGAGTGGGTCGCGACCCTCCGCCAGCGCTAAATTATACGATTTCTAATATTCTTGGTGAAGTAACTACACTCAATGAGGCTATGCATCTACCATACGCCTTAGGTTGTAACAAATATTTTTACGTAAGTAAAAATAAAATGAGAAGAATCACATGGCAAAATTCGAGCCCTAGTGGCTTCATTGTAGATTAATGACTAGTTTAACTAGTCTAAAACGAGCCATAGCCTTAACGATTCAACAAAATAAAATATTGTCTTAGGCCGTAGCCTACATCACACAAACCACAAGTTAATTGTTTCATCGACACGAAGCCTAGAAAGGAACACGGACAATTGTTTTAAACAGGTACATACCACCACAGGATCAAATTGCAACCACATGGTTGCCTTCATTAAACCTTGAATGAGTGGGATCACCGAACACAGGGATGGAACACAGGGTGATGGAGTCCTCTTGGAGGAAGATGGAGGCTGAACTCGTCCTTGGCTTCTTGGCTAAAGGGTCCTCAATTGAGGCCGCGGGTCCTTCGTCACATCCGCAAGGAAAGGGAACTCTAAAGCGCTTAATTGATTACCGCATCATCATATTCTTTTTCATGAGTTGCCACGTAGTACGAAATTTTCTCCAAAGACCACCGGTTCCCCGCCTTAGCTACCTCCTCCAAAGTGGTACACTTGCCATGAAAAATGGCAAGATTTACCACATTCCCAATGGCAATCCCCACATCATCGCTATGGTAAAGTTCCATAGCAATATAGGGATCACCTTGGTTATCGTGTCCACTGCCTTTCTTCAAAGATCTTCGAGACGAAGGTTCAATCCATCCACCTTTCTCGGAGCTTGATCTCTTGGTCCAAAGAACTTTGCCCTCTCTTGTTCGAGGCCTCCACACTTGGATAAAAGAACAGATATTCGCTCCTTATAGCCAACGACCATAGAGCCTTGACGGTTAACCTACCGCTCGACCTCGCTCGTTGCCAATTGACCTTTGAGCTTTTCATTCTCACTACGAGATCTTGCACCAAGGGTTCTTATCAAAATCCTCCAATGCTTCCTCACACTTCTTCTCCGTGTCCGCATACTTGATCCTAGCCTTCTCCTCCTCGGCATAACATCCATTTCTTCTCGAGCTTTGGTGACAAAGACGGAGCAATTCCCTTGTCCTAGCATTGAGTTGGTTGTCAAGCATGCACTGGCGAACATAGCTTTTATCATGAAGGTTGCAGAGCCTCTCTATGGACATGTTATCCATCACCCGCTTCCACTTGGGTGGGATCACATGGCTCACGAGTTGGTGACAAACTAGGGGAGAAGGAAGCTCATTCGTATCAGGAAGACCTACAACAAATGTACATTTCATTAGCATATTATATTTGGTACCTAATTTTGTTTCACAGAAAGAAACTTACCATGGATATCATCACCGGCTGGGCCTTTGATGGTGGAAATTCCACACCTTACCCCGACACTCTTCTCAGGGTAGTTCGAGAGGAGGAGTAGGTAGAATAAGCTTTCTTTTGGCGCAGACTTCACACCTTAGCACGGCACCTTTCTCGCTTGGACCCTCTCACCTATGCCGAGGGTCCCACGATGGCCAATGGTCCTTCGGAGACGGTTCGTCTCGAGTCAACAACGTTCTCCACGGTGATCTTCTACATCTATGGGTTCCTTTGGCGGAGGAGCAGAGGATCTGAGCTCGACAGCCGGGCTTCCACCTCGTCTTTGTTTATGGACACCGATGGGGAGCCCACGCGTAGCTTGTCTCTTGGGGATTTTTGAAGAAAGCTTACCTCCTTTGCACCTCCAACCACAACAAAGTTCCCGAACGACATCTCTGCACAAAAGCAAATAAGATAAATATCGTGAGATAAGTTTTTGTTTCTTAAGTTAATTTAAAAATACATACTTTCTCCATCACAAATTATCTCGGTACCAACGGAGACCCCTCCCATCTTTCGAAATGCCGACCATGAACAGATTGGCTCGTGGAAGGTCCGGCGGTCGGTGGATGACGAGCCAAACGCCGATACAATGGGTTTCTTCTCACGATATAAGGCAATGGATCGGTGAACCTTTTCTCATCATATTGAAAGTCCGGGTTTAACAATGCGAGTATCCAAGAGGGATAATGGTAGTCGGATATAAAAGAACTTGCCTTTCCGTTCCTTATGTTCGTAAAAGGTCTATCTATCAATATGGGCACATCCTTTCACCCCTCTTAGCCAAGGTCAACCAATCTCCTCCCGGTATAGATTCAAAAACCCTAAGCACGGTCAAGGATGGTTCAAACCCATAAGCTTTGCACATAACAATGTATGTTGTAAGCTTGGCTAGGCCAAAGGTTGAACCTAGAAATGTGTACTTCATAATACCGGAGGAATTCTAAGATCAAAGGATGCAAAGGTAAAGGTTGGAAGTGGTGAAAGCATGGGTATCTGAGCCTACATAATTTTCGGGGCATCAAATATCCCTTGATTTTTACTCGGTAGCATTATTTTATGTTCCTTTGAATGGGATAATCGATGAGGAACGCTTTAAGCTCCTCCACGGTTAGTGTGCGACTTTGTTGTTTTATCACAAATTTTTATTGGTAGACATGATACCTTCTAAAGAACACAAAATGTATTTGAAATCAGAGAAGAAGGAGCGCTTTACCTTGTTTGGTCGAAGGCTTGATCGGAAGAAGTTTTAGTAGGTGAAAACTTTGGGCGAGAGTTAAACTTTGTTAGGGTTTCTTGTCTTTTGCATTTTATATACCCTACAAGCGTTGCATCTCAGCCCTACACGTGTCCGGACTTATCCCTTTCCTACCGGATTTCAAATCATTTTAAATTTTGAAAGGATGTTTAATTTCCGAGAAACAGGGTAGTTAGGATTAATCTTGCATTTAATACGGTCAATAATTACAAGACTTTTCATCTTCGCTCGCTTTTATTTCGAGTCGTAAGCAATATTTCTTGTTCGTACATATCACTTTCGATTGGGGCTTGATGACGCGTACCCTCGATCGGTCGAAGGACCCCCTTCGACCTCGATCGAAATTGCATTACGAAGACCCAAGTCTTTCTTCATAAGTCATTGGTGGCGTAAAACCATTCATCATTGACATGGTTACCAGGTTGGGAATCCGGAAAGGCCTATGCCTTCGGTGTCTTCTCTTGAAGATGCCAAGACAAATAAGAACCTTGACTTGGTCTTCCCCACGTTCCACTATGTCTTTAGCTTCCGCCAAGTCCGAGATAGTGGGATGAAGCCCTAGCGGTTACCATAAATTAGGGGCGCCCCATGATCTCCTAAACGTGTGCTAACACTCTCCAAGCTGTTTTCATCATCTATAAATAGGTTGGACGAGTCATTTCAATGGTATGTTCACTCAACATGATTTTCACATACATCATATTATCCATAACTCATGTCACATACTTATTCACACGCGGAGGTGGTTCGCAGGCCCAACCCTGCGCAATCACTTAACGAAGTGTCTACTATTTCTTATTGCAGATTGACTACAAGTTTGGCGCAAGCATATCACCCCTCATATGCTTCGATCATCATCGAAGGCCTGGTCGTACGAATTATTGTACAATCAGATATCACCATCCTTGGAAATAAACTAATACTTATATGTATAACGATGCACCTCATCGATTATACGACTTAGGTATTCTTCCCTAATGCCACTTGATTTGATTCCTAGGTATCCTTCACTAATGCCTTTAACTTGACACCTTTAGCATTCTTCACCAATGCTTTTGACACGGACGTTAAGCACCTTTCACTAATGCTTTCGTCTTGAATCTTTCGGCATCCTTCACTAATGCATTCAACACAACATCTACGGAGGAAGAAAGAACTATCAACAAGAGAACCTCGGCTGTCTTGATGATGACGAAGCATGGCAACTCATGGACTTGAGCTTGCTCGACTTCAAGAAGTGGTGATCTCGCCTTTAAGAGGAACCTAGAGAATCACACTAAAACAAAAGACAAACTACATAGAAAGATCCCTTAGGATCAGTGATTAGAGAGGTACAATACTTGGAGAAAGTATGTGTGAAAGTGGTGAGCCAAAAGGAAGAAATGGCTCACTATTTATTGAGGAGAAAGTTCACTGTTCCCCGGATCCCACAGATCCCTCCCACAAAGGATCCGGCTAGCATAAAGCTAGGGATCCGTGGGACGCTCCTCTTTGCCCATGGGTATTTTTGGTTATGGGTCATGGGTTATGGGTTAATCCATGGGTTTCTTTCTAGATACAATGTATCTCTAGAATATAATGAACCTAGTTAAGTGGTTTGGACAAAACCATGGGTTATGGGTCAATACCATTTGTTAGTTTTTACCCATTTTAGTATATACTTGTTTTTACCCATTTTAGTATATACTTAGTTAAGTATATGTTAGCCCAATATGTAAACACTAGTTGTTGTACATATGTATTTCTAAATCATAAAATCACTTATACTTGTTTTAGTGTTTTATGTGAAAATGTAAGTGTGTTAGAAAATTATTGGCTCAAATAGTTTACGTATTTTATTTGTTTCGTTAAAATGATTTTACGTTTGTTATCGACAAAACATTAGAAGATCGTAAAATATAAATAAACGTTTTTATGGCTTATTTGTATTAACAAATTTCATGAATACCATCATCCATATTGACAATAGCAGTACCATTTCTATTATTAAGAATCCAGTTCAACACACAAAGACTAAACATATTGAAATTAGACACCATTTTATAAAAGATTGTTATGAGAAAAGGTTAATCCAAGTTGTCAAAATCCATACTGATGACAACTATATATGCTGATTTATTAACAAAAGGACTTAATGTGGGTAGATTTCAGTACTTGGTAACAGGTATTGGAATGCTAAATCCATAAACTTTTAGTGTCTAATTGTCTTTGGTGTTGAGAAGAAGTTTTTGGGTACTAAAATTGTTGTATAAGTTTGTATATATTTGCTTGTATTTTGTTTCACCTTTATGCAAAGAAAGATAGGAGTTGATCATAAAGGTGTGTATCCGAGACACACAATAAATGGTTATTGATTCACCATGTCTAATCCACATAAGAATCAACTAGTCCGAGCAAACGCCTCTTGGTAAAGACTTAACAAATCCGTTTATGGTTGATAGTTTACCAAAACTATATGGTTATCAACTCACCATATTCTTTATGATTAAGAGTTGGCTAGTCCATAGCAAACGGCTCATGGTAAAGACATATCAAATCCGTTGATAGCTGGTAGTTTGCTAAAAACTATGATAAAGAGCATCCAATTTTCATATGTTTTTCTTACCAACGCTCTTTGAAAATCTTTGTGAAAAATTACCATTTGCTAGTTCACGGTTTCCACCGACGGTGTTATTTTTACCACTGTTGATCTAGTCGTTACAACTGTTGTGTCAGTAAAAAAAAATTTACTAGCCGTTGAAGAGAAATTGCTTTCCGTATATATAGGGTAAAATTTTAAGCAGATTATCTACTTTCCTTATTGCTATTTATCCTCTAAAGATAAATCTTTTCCTTAGATAATCTTTCTTGCGCAAAACTCTTAAACCCTACCACTATATATCTTTCTCTCTCAATTGGCGAGTTCTTTATACAATTCATACTGACACAATATATTTTTCATCAAAAGATTTTATGGCACCAATCACCTTTGCAGATGAGCACAACCAAGTGGCCTTCTTGGAAACGTCAAATGAGAAGAGTGGTCCTGTTTTTCATCAGATTGTGGACTTTCTAAACACTACCCATATAAGGAATGTTTTACTTCTTAATCCCACAATCTATATCTCTCAAATCAAACAGTTTTGGACTTCTATTCAGTCCATAACCATTGAAAATAGAGATACAAATGAAACAGTGGATGCTCTTAAAGCCACTGTGGACGGGTAACTATTGATGTTACCGAGGCATCCTTGAGGAGAATTCTTCAATTGGATGATCTCAATGGTATCATCACATTACCTATGCCGAAATTCATACATCTTTCATCCATGAGGTATGATACCACCGATAAAAGGCTACATTCAAAAGAGTGGTTTCGTTCTCATTGGAGATTTTTGATACATACTGCTACATTGTCTTAGTCCTAAGAAAACATCTTATGAACAATTCAGTTCAACAATGGCTTACCCTTTGGTTTGTCTAGCCACTGATAAGATTTTTAATTGGTCAAAATATATTTTTACAAGTATGATAGGCAATGTAAAGAGTTCAACAAATTTTATGATGTATCCAAGGTTTGTGCAAGCAGTGTTAAATGAATTTCAACTACAACCCCATACAAGAGTTTATAAAATCCGTTTCCTTAAGCCTAAAGTTTTTTAAAACATGAACAAAGATGGCAATAGGATTATTACACCTCTTTTTCCTCAAATGTTTGCAAAGATTTCACAAGTACAAAACTCACCCATAATCACTGTTCCAAACATTAATTACACTCCACCAGTTTCTCACACCTATGAGAGGAGGCACAAACAGCCAACTCCTCCCGTTACAACATAACATGTACCTGATCCTTTTGGTTTAGGCACAAGCATTGGTGGTTCCAGGCTTCACTCTAGTCCAACTAGGGAGGAATCGAGCCAACGCCTATGATTCACCTCTCCCAACATGTCACACAACTTGGAAGTGTTGAGGCGATGGGCAACAAATGGATTTGATCGAACTTTGTACCAAATTAGCAAAGCGAGTTGAATCTCGGAACAAGACTTGGAACAAGTAAAGAAGCAAACATGCCAAGGATATTACACATTTGAAAGAGGAGATTCAGACCTTGAAGGAAGAGTTGCGGGGTTAAAGCATAGAAAATCAAAAGATTGTGATATCATCTCCATCCTCACTGATGATCTTGATTCACAGATTTCAATAAAGATTTGGGAAATTCTCCCAAACAGGGAGGAAAATAGATGCTAAAACCAAGGGAGGATAATTGACTTTGGAGATGAAGGTGTTTCAAGTAAAGTTCTTGAAAGCAAGTCGATACTCAAGAAGTTCCTCAACAACAACTAGAGCAAGAAATTTTAGTCATCGCAACCATCGATTTCATTCCCATCGCAGAAGAGTTACCACTGGCGATCAAGCTATTACCACCGCAGAGGAAGAAATCAAGAAGAAAGGTAAAAGCAGGTTGTGCGAGTGTAGAGCAACAAAGAAGGAAGATTTCAAAGAAAGAACAAGCTCAAATTGCTCATGATGCAGAGGTTGCTAGAAAGATCAATGAAGATCAAGTTGATAATAAGAAAAGACCGGAGGAGATAGAGGTTGCGCGACTTCATAGAGGCTAAAAGGTCAAGTAATGGACACCACCGATCCAATGGATGTAAATCCGGTTCCAATGCTCCACCTACAATATTCAAAGAAAAGACTCCGAGTTCACTATGCACCTACATAACAAGAGATTGATTTCTTGATTGCTAATGATCCAAGAGTCAAGAAAAGGCAATTGACCTAGTTGCAGATAAGTATTTAATCGAAGAACAAAGAACAACACGGTTAAAGGATTTTATACGAGATGAAGAATAATCAAGCACTTCAAGATGCTATTGTTTTACCAAGAAGGGTAAAAGAAACCAAGACAACCAACCAAGGCACAAGTGATTTCAATGATGAAAGATTATTGTTGCGTGTTGGTGGTGGGAAAAGACATCGATTCAAAGGAATGCATGATGATAAAGTTGAAGGTATCTACTACGAGTTAAAAGACAAGACCAAGATTTTATTCCAATGAACTCGAAGAAGAAGAAAGAAGGTATCCTAATCAAGAGAAAGGCCAAAGAAAGTGAACCTCGGACATTTAAGAAGACAAAATTTGTTGAAGAACAACAAGTTCAAACCGAGAAATTCAACGAAGAACGACTAACCGGTATGATCCTCGATTGAAGAAGAAGATTTTATCCTAAACCACCGCAAGTCGACATCCTATTATGGATTGGGAAGTGTTTACTGCTAGCAATTTTGCTCCAACATGGAAGATTACAAGGCTAGGTGGTGAAACTTCATCATTTATTCAGTTTGAAAAACTCATCAAAGCATGTGACAGAGAAGATCTTGATACATTGTAGAGATTAGTTCAAGAGAGGTTTGATGTTGAAGATCTTAAAGATAGGAAGGAAATGCAGTTATGGGTTAATCTAAGAAGGCTCTATGATCCAAATGCTAATGATGATTTCTGGAAATTTGCATGTTCATGTCATGGTACTAAATGGTTTTATTATGATTCATGTGATGTTTATCATGTTTCTACATCAGATGGAGTGGATTCATTCATGTTTGCTGAGAAAGAATACCCACTCAGAGCTGGAACTCTCACTGTGATGCTGTGTACAACAATAAGAGTTCATGAGGATAATGAGAAGGTTAGAGCATTGTTACTTATGCTTCAAGATCAATGTTCAAGAGCTATTCAGGAATTAAGGAGAAAGTGAAGTGTTTGAAAGAATTCCCCAAATCCTTACAGAAGATGCAGATTGAAGAAACTTATTGATTTACAGAGAAATCATAAGTTTAGGAGAGGATTGTTGGGAATAAAGCTAACAGTTACCACTGATACACTTGTGGTTAACACTGCTAAAGATTACACTAGCAGTGGAAACTCATTACTACTGTCAGTACATTTTTACCATTGCTATTAGGATAATTGTTATGTATCCGTATATTGATAAGTATAGAAAAGATCTTGTGTATATTCTATATTGTTAGGATTATACTTATCTTCTAAAGGACTCCTTGTGCTATAAAAGGAGATCCTAGGTCATTGTTTAGAGTACGAAATACTCACGTAAGCTTCAAGGTGTAACCCTAGTGATAAACAAGATCACTCGTATTATTTCTTAATAATATTGGAGCTTTGTGTTAAACTATTCACTAACATTACATCATACAAAACATCTTCTAAGTATTACTAAGTATATTCCGCGTGCTTATTAATATAATTCAAAATATCACTAACACAAGGTGTGTGTTTAGATCCATCAATTGGTATCAGAGCTTGGGGAGCTCGTTACCTAGGGATTCACAAGGTTTTATTGGTCGAAGAATGGCGAAAAGAAGACAAAACTCGAATCTGGAATTCTTTTGTAAAAGTTTCGGCAAGACTGTTTTCAAACGTCGATAACTTTTTTTTGAACCGTTTGATCGGGCTACAATTTTTACTGAAGCTTCTCGATATAGCCATCTAACTTTTCACCGGAGGGATTGTCGATCTTAGCTTTTATGCGAAAGTTACACGGTGTCAAAGTTGGCTGCAGAAACAGGTTTAACAATTCGAATTTTTTTTTTGGATTTTTAGGGGTTATTTATTACTTTTTATTGGAACACTCGATGCTGCTTTAAAACCATAAGGACATAATTTCTCTTATTGTTGCATAGTACATGGTCATGATTGGATGTGCCATAATTACCTTGTAATAATTAATTTCGCTGTTCATGGCTTATTATTATTTATGAGTTGGTCGGTGATACATTCAATCTGAATGTATCTCGTATTGAATTAATATATTTTGGTCGGTGGTGAGTAATTGTAGAAGGTCAGTTTATTATGCATGGGTGTGTGAGAGTGAGGCATAAGGAATTCAATGACAACATCTGTACATGGTCGTCTACTGGTCAAGTTTGTTTCGTTTAATTCAGTGCTCAAGTGCAAGCTTTAGGATTGTAAAATCATTGTTTACTATTTGTCATATATTAGTGTGGTAACCACGACCAGGTGCTGTAGTCTCATTGATATCGTGGGGTTTTGAAAGATGGATGGTTAACGAGTATTGAAAACCCAAGATGCTACTGTTTGTTTCACGATCGATGTTGTTCAAGGTTCGTTAGTGCTGCTCGAAACTGTTAAGGCTTCTAGTTTCGGTACTTTCCGTTGGAGGTTAAGTCTGGTCATCGCACATAGTTACTTCTACTGCTCGAGCTTCAAGCAGTTTGTTCGCGAGTTACCACTGCTACTTTATTTGGTTACCACTGCTAGTTCATTGTGTTACCACTGCTCGAGTTATTGTTTCCACTGCTAGCATATTTACGTTACCACTGCGAATATTGTTTATAATACTGCTTGTAATGAACCTTTCAAACTGAACAAGAATCTGCTGCTACTACATGATTGTTTCGCTTCTATCTGCTGCTACTCGTTTAAATGAATATCTGATGGGCTTCGTTTCTTAAAGCAGTAGACTAAAGTAAAATGGTTAATTTGAATATTTTAATGGATGGTAGCATGATATATTTGACCTTGACCTCTACAATATAATAGGACGTTATTTATTTGGAGGGTTTATTTTGGGTCTCATGTGAATTGAAAGGTTTTGTGGATTAATATTTAAAAGGCGTTGGAACAGTACATGAATTTTGAAGTCAAATGGTTCAAATATGCATAAGTTCAACATGGATATTACAAAGTTTGAGTTCAAGTTCATATGGAGATTGGTTCTCGAATAGTTTTTGGAATTGAGGGGAAGTTGTACAAGTTTTTGGTACTGAGATTTTTGGCGACACACACAGGAGATTTGTTCACACACACAAGGAATTTGGAATTTGTTCTTAAAAGTTTTAAAAGGCTCGTTTTTGGTTTTTATTAAAGAATTGATTACGAAGGAGGTTATTTATCACTTATTTGAAGGTGAAGTGGATTTTTAAGATGCGTGTTCTTATTTTTGTGCATTCTTATTGTGACGAAGAATTGACAAAACACTTAAAGGAGTGACGTTATTGTGCTCAGTGATTGTTGTCAAGGGATTACGGTCTCCCTATACATGGGTATACGTTCGGAGTCATGTGGTTTGTACAAGACATAAGACATACGTTTGGGTTATTCTACTTCTTCAACAAATTCGTTATACTTGGTTTTCTTCACAAGTGATCATTACAAGGAGCTTACAGATTTGGAGAATTATGAAGATGATTAACACATTGGTTTCAAGGGAAGCTTAATCTTTTGATGTGTTTTAATCATTTGATGTTCATGCACCACTCAAGGGGAAGTTTTTTTTATTTTTACTACTGTTGATCATTATTACTACTGCTAGTTGGAGTTTCTACTGTTCAAATTCATTATTCGTATTGAGCTTCATGGAGGGCAATTTGGGTCATTGGAATACTTGGATTAGGAGTGTGATATTGGTTTGTGGTGGTCAAGATCATCATGATTTGCATATATTCCTTATTTGGATAATAAAAAAAGGGGAAGAGATGTTGGAGTGGCATGGCATGGATTAAGGGAAGACAAAGGAAGACATACTTGTTTCATTCATGGCGAGATCCCCGATCTCAATTTCTACTGCCTAGGGAAGTTCGTTCAAGAATGGTTTTGTCATTATCAACTAGGGAAGATTGTTGGGAATTATATGTTTAAGTTGATAAGACAAAAGAATAAAACAAGAGGGACTTAATACGACAAGAAGGAAACCTACAAAAAGATGGAAGGACTTGCTTGCAAAATAAGTTTTATTTATTAGTCCTTTGTAGTATTTTGTAAACCATAACCCTCTAGTATATAAAGAGGACATGGGTGTAGGTTTTAAATTAAGTCTTCCAATATGTAGTCGACTAAAGGTGTGTGTGAGTAACCTAGACGTGTTTCTATAAACGTCTAGGGTTAGTATAGTTTAGTTGTAGCCCCAAGGATCTTTGATCCCTGTTATAGGTTAGATAACCGTACTAGAATTGATCATCTAGTATTGGGGCTTGGAGTGTTATCAATGAAAAATCTTGTTCAATAACAAAGTACTCTTTTGATTATTCCACTGTGCAACGTTAATTATCTTTGTTATTGTTAATCCCTAGCGCTCTAAATGGTCCATGGAGTATATCAAACTCCATAGACTTGAAGCCAAAGATCAATGCCGTGATGAGGGACTCTATGGAGTAAGTCCTTGAATCGAGTCCATGCTTCGTAGAGAGATTCACCTTGACGTTGTTGGAAAATCAAGATTTCATTCCTAAGCTTAGTAGTTCTCCCCGGTGGGAAAAATTGAGCAAGGAAATGAGAGGTGAGATCATCCCAACTTGAGATGGAGATGGCGGGAAGTCGCTCAAGCCAATTACTAGCTTGGTCCCGTAGAGAGAATTGGAAGAGACGCAAGCGCGTGGTCTCCCGAGTAGTAGCATCGAGGTCACTAGAATCGACGATTTTAAGGAAATCCTTAAGATGCTGATTAGGGTCTTCGGAACGAAGTCTATGGAATGCACATCCGTTTTGCACCAACCGGATGGTTTCGGATTGAAGGGCCGTAGTTTGGGATTGGTCGGGAAGCTCAATGGTGTTTCTATAGCCTAGGTGGCTTGGTCTTGAGTATTCACCAAGAGTACGGCCTCTTGGCGGGTCATTTGGTGGTGGGTTGATGAGTGGTGGTTGATTATCACCTTCCATAATGAAAAGTGATGGGGTTACTAAAAAAGGTCATGAAGAAGGGGGATAGACTACGAGGAAGCTAAAATGGGAAAAATCTTACTTGATAGGAATCAAGCAAGGAAACCTAAACGAGGTGGAAATCTAACTAGCTATTCTATTCCGGCGGCGCCAAAACTTGATACGCGTACAGCGTGCGTTCGGGGCCAAAGGAACTTCCTTTCGTCGAGCAAGTTTTTAACACCCTAGGCGATGAACCTAATCGTTGTAGTGTAGTATTAGGGTAAGCCTCGGAATTGATATCGTTCTCAGGGAATAGGAATGCTAGCGAGAAATTACTACACTAAGGTTGGGGTTGAGGAAGATTATTTTTATCTTTTTATGTTTTAAAAAATGGAAAGGTGCGAATCTCGGGTATTGGATTTGGGGGTTGGTATTTCACCGATTACTCTACTTATCTAATTATCTAAACTAAGGTGAGTGTAGTCTATGTCTATTGTTTTGTGCTCTTATGATGATTAAAAATGTGTTTACTTAGATGCTATTACTCCCTAGTTATCTCCTATTGATGGTTGAATTGTCACGTCCTTATTCTTAACGCGTTGTGTCTTCTAAGGTCATAGGGTATGCGTTTTTCCCTAACTCTTTAAGTCTACCTTAAGGTTATTTCCTACGAAATCTCTAGGATTCATAAATTAACTCTAAGGTTATCTTTGGATGTTTAGACTACAATAACTCTAGGTGATTATAAACTAATGTTCACAAAGATTACTCAAGCATTAAAAACACAACGGATGACCTATCGCAATACTAGGTCAATCACAATTAAGATAAGAGACAACCAATCAATATTCAATAACTAAGTTTCATAGATCTAAGCAAACACACAAGTAAATTAGCCGGACATGGAAAACATGCAAGCATACACACAAACAATTGAAGACATAATTGAATTAATGAAGTAAATCACTTATCTTGTTGTAAAATAGGTATGGAACCTAAGATCTTGCCCAAGACGACCAAGGTTCGGTTTAGGTTTTACTCCACAAAACTACTTCTCTAAAATACTAAAATTCAATTCTATATATAGAGTTACAATATGCGACGGCGTCACTCTTTAATTGTGACGCCGTCGGGTCACCGCCATTAGGTTTTCGTCTTGGCCACGTCAACTCTGTGACGGCGTCACCTTATGCTTGTGACACCATCGGCTTCAACCTCTAACACCGTCGGGATCCAAATCTAGGCCGTCTGAGTTATGACGCCCTACTCTTTTAAACCTGATGTCATCACTTGTAAAATAGCAATTTGCTCTTTGAGTCGTCTCAAGGTGTGTCGCGACGGCGTCGCTATTAAGCTGTGATGTCGTCCCCTTCAGTTCTAGCAGCTTGAGTGTCTCGATTCTTGACTTTGGCCATTTTCTTTGTATTTTTTCGCCTTTTCGTCCGAATAAGTGTCATTCCAGCAATTTGCCTTCAAGAGACCTAAAAAGTGAAAAGGAATGAAATTAAATAGTAACAGATACAAAAGTGATCAATTAAGGGCTTAAATGACCCTTCAAAAGTGTACCTTTTAAATCCTTATCATGCCGTCACTTTAGGTTTAGGAGGATTAAGGTTTTCTTTTGTGTTATTTTGGAGTAATGAATGGTAGTTAATAGGAGAGTAAATGGGAAAATAAAAAGTGGTGATAGGGGCGTGATTTGAGGAGTGGGGCGTGTAAATAGGCCGACCAAAGGGGGGAAGGTGAGACCAATTCAATATTTTCCATATTTACAATTTGGTGATGTATCTAGTCTATTTTGTGAGTAAGTGAATTTGTTACATATTTTTAATATGGTTAGGTACATTGGAAGTCATTTAAACTTGTGATATGTATAAATCATAAGGCAAGCCAATTTTATTTCTTGCACATGTTAATATATGTTATAAACGTAGTTAAAGAGATCGACGTATTTTACGTATTTCACAATTATAAATTCTGAGGGGCAAAATGGTCTTTTAACACGTTTACGATTTTTAGGGTTTTACAACCTCGTTCAAGTGTCGGGCTGAGGTGGTTAGATTCTTAATCGAAAAAGGAGTTGATATCAATGCAAGAGATGAAGATGGCTACATAGCGCTACACTGTGGAGTCGAGTCAGGACATGTAGACGTGCTCGAGTTGTTGGTCAAGAAGGGTGCTGACGTGGAAGCAAGAACCAACAAGGGCGTCACACCTATGCGATTGTTGAGTCTCTAAACTACCGGAATTAAAGAGTTCTTATTCAAGGAGGTGCAAAAAGGATGAAGTCACGCAAATCGAGAAACCGCACCATTTGGAAGTATAAAGGTTGGAAGAGCGGAAAAGGATATGGGCTTAAAGAAAATAACACTGAGGAAAGCACTTCGTGGTAGTTTTGATCAATCTGCACATATGGTTTCCATTTAATTCAATAAACCTACATATGGTTAAAAATGATTATTGACTAATTTGTTTTCTAGATATTGAGGTAGCGAAAATTCATAAACTGCTCATTCTTATATTAGCCCCAAAGATTCATGCTTGTTATACACTTATATTGTAAGATTCTTGATCTCTCACCTAGTAAAACTGTAATATTTCCAGCTCTTTTTGCAGCATGTATACACTTCTTAAATATTTTTGGATGTGTTATTTTCCTGTTAACCACAAAACTAAGTTTGTTACGCATACATATTATGTTTGAAAGCCTATGTAACTTTGGAACCATTCCTTATTTGCATAATGTACCTGTGACATATATACGACAAAAGACGGTATCAAACATTTACTTTCAATAATGTGTGTTAAACATTTTTTTTACAAAGGCGTGAGGCTTTGCTAATGTCGTGATTACTAAATATTTTAATGGTCATCTGAAGTTGAAAGGAAATACATGATCAAAGTGTGTAACATTGTCATTTACATACACAGAAAGTTTGAAAACGTGGACGTGCAACACAAGGATACAAGACAATAATATCTACTCGTTGTTCATCTATAGTACATTATTAAAAGTGAAAGTAAAGCAAACAAACCATATAGTTGATCCCAAGTATGGCTAGACATTTTAGTGAAGCATGTTAAACCAAACAACCTCATTACTGCAATTTTAAGCTTCACTAATATTGTAAAAGCACTAGGTAACGTGCGAGTTATAGGTTGAGGTTAGGGATGCTATATCAGCTTTTTCAATCATATAATATGATACAAAAACGCACTCACTCATAACATAAGTCACCATTACCCATGAAATTTCAAATACAAACACAGTAGTAAGTGCTTGTTTGTACCTATAACATGATCGTACCGGGTAATGATTGAATGTATTATGTATAGTATCTACAATTACAATTCATTTGTTTCGCAAAATGAAGTGATCGAGTTCTAAATGCTTGTAGTCATTCACTAAAAATGCGAGTTGGTTGGTGCAGACAACTCTGATTTTGGTTACGCAAACAGTCCTAAAAAAGATAACCGATTGGTGCACGTGTGACTGTGGGCTAAAATCACGTGGATTAGCTATCAAAAAATTTAAAAACCGTAGTCCCAAAAAACTAGTATTTATGATTTAATGCTCTAAATAAAACATGGTGGGTAAAATGTTATAACCTTAAAACTGTTTAAGAGACAAAAAAAACTTTTAAATTGCTTTATGATTATTTAAAATGAAAAATTATAAAATATTTAAACATTTGAAAATTTCAAAGATATAACATGAAATATGGTTTATACATTGATAAAAAGATTTTGAGTCATATCTAAGTCCTTAAAGGATTTTGATCATTTCACCATAACACTTTTCGAGATTCAAGAGTTCGGTATTATTTAATAGCATCTTATGACTTAGGTAATAATGAGATAGAATGTTTTTCTAGTTATATGTTACTACGTATAAGATAATCATAGGGCCAAACTTCACGTACCAAGATATAACTTTAGTATAGTATAACTCCATCACATAAACAAACTAAATCGATATCCTTCTTTTGGTAAGCCTTAAAAGTAAGCCCAAAAATAAACATACCCAAACCCCATGTCAGAACAATTCCCAAATCTACACTTTTGAAGGTGGTTGCTGTTTTTCAGACAAAAAACTAGGTCAAGCGAACATATCACATTGGTAGGTGGGAATCAACTTTACAAGTCAAGCGAAGAAGCACACAGGTAAATCTTTCTTATTTACCTTAGTACTGTTATCTGTTGCAAGTCAATGCTATATTACTCTCTTCGTCTCAAAATAATAGTCCACATTTCCCCTTTTGGATGTCTCAAAATAATAGTCCACTTTCCCTTGATAGTAAAAAAAACAATTTAGTAAAGGGATAATTCTTTTCAATGGTTGAACATGGAACCATTTTTACAAGTCAATGCTTGTTAAAGTTTTTAAATTTTGAAGTTGCTTTTGCTATATTAATATTACAGCAAAATATGGATATTAGTATATACCGATTGTTTTTTATATTCACTTCAGGCTCTTAGTTCAAACCTTGAAATATATGCATTTATACTAGAACTAGACTATAGACCCACGGGTTTCGCGGGTGGCAATAAAAAATAGTATCGTAAATAAAAAAAAGTCGCATAAAAAATCATACTCATATAAACTACTCCGTAAAACATAAAAAAACCTTTTATGAATGATAAAATAAATTCGTAAAAGTTATAAAGGTTCACCAAATACGAAAAAAAATGACAATTACCATGATGCAAAAATAAAAAGAAAACACACAAACCAAAACATATTAATATAGATAACATCATGATAAACAATTACTACAACGAGGATGGCGCCGGCCCCCTCTTTGCGGCGGGGTGGTTTTTTTTGGCCGTTGCAGCGACCATTTCAAGTCGATATCGGCATTAAGTTATCCATAGATAATATCACCTCTACATCGTAAATAATACAACATTCATTGAATTTAAGTTCCAAAGGACCAGCTAAGTAAGCTTAAGATACACATCTATTCCAAACTACATAAATATCAACTCACATCTTCTTGTTGATCTCTTCAAGAAGGTTCATTAGTTTCTTTGCTAGCTGCTGCATGCGAAAGTCAGCAGCTACTGTAACAGCTGTGACATACCTATGAAGTAGCTAGGCCGATTACGAAACATAGAGATATAGAACATATAGCCATATAGAGTTGATCAAAATCCATAAAAGTAAACCAACTCTTGGCCTCTAAAAAGTTGAAGGAATACTAAAAAAGGTTTTTGTATAAGAACTTACTTGCACCCTGTGAAGTTCAAGAGTTCACAATATTGTTATAACATCTTTGCAGCTGTCAGAAATCCACCCATGAAATCCTGTAAAGTCATGTTTTAACAGAAAAAACGTGTAGCTAGGCATGAAATCCTGTAACAGCTATGACATACCTATGAAGTAGCTAGGCAGATTATGAACATAGAGATATAGAACATATAGCCATATAGAGTTGATCAAAAGCCATAAAAGTGAACCAACTCTTGGCCTCTAAAAGTTGAAAGAATACCAAAAAGGTTTTTGTATGATAACTTAGATGCACCCTGTCAAGTTCAAGAGTTCACAATACTGTTATAACATCTTTGCAGCTGTCACACATCCACCCATGAAATCCTGCAAAGTCATGTTTTCAACCAGTTTGGCTTGGTAACAAAAAATCGTAGAATGTTGGTCCATTTTTTTTATTATATATAAAGATTTTCACACATTTGTTTTTTTTTTTTGTTATTTTAGGACTCTCTAGTACAACCACGCCATGGAACCTACTGCTGAAAATTCACCTCAAGTTCTCGACTATTGGGACATGAAGAATGTCTAAAGGAGTGCTACTAGTACATTGAGTTACTATGAGGGCGTTAAAACTTTAAAAATGTAACAACATACCCGCTTGATGTGTTTAAAGGTTATGGGAGTAAGAAGTATCATTACATCAACAGCTAGACTGTCAATATGCGGGGGTTCAACTCGCGCACATCCCCAGTGAAGGGAATAATTCAGTTGATCTGAGCTTGACAGTTGATCTGTACAGAATTGTAATATCCCACCCACCACCATCTACTGTAGTCTTGATAGCTGGGGATGCAGATTAGGCCATTGCGCTAAAAAAGCTAAAAGAAAGGGGATACACCACTATCCTAGTGCACCCAGATAAAAAAGACATCAGCCCAATTCTAGCAGAATCATGTGATTACTCGATAGGCTGGGGTTGCTTGTACAATGAAACAAAAAAAAGCTTTTAGTAAATGGGTGTTGTCAACTTCATCCACTTCCAGGG
Source organism: Chrysanthemum lavandulifolium (assembly GCA_022545495.1). Taxonomy (NCBI): domain Eukaryota; kingdom Viridiplantae; phylum Streptophyta; class Magnoliopsida; order Asterales; family Asteraceae; genus Chrysanthemum; species Chrysanthemum lavandulifolium. Next base: position 109,989,604 of record CM040245.1, on the reverse strand, counting down.
CCCCCTACTACTTCTTCACCCACATTACTAGTAAAACAACCACTTAAGCTCGACCATGCTGGTCTAAATGTGGTAACCTTGATACTGGGGGACACAGATGCCTGTCCTGTGGACAGGAATGCGGTCACATGGGATGTTATCAAAGAAATCAAATCTAATATGGCAAAGAAGATGGGTTTGGAAAGAGTAAGTAAGGAAAAGACACGTATAAGATCATACGGAACTCCTTTACCAAGTACAGTATCAGGGTCTCTCAAAGCGTGTGGAGTTCATCACACAAAAGCTTATCACCTAAAACATGAAATAGTTAAAAACCCTTCATCAACTCATGATTCGGTTCCTATGGATTGGTTTACTACAAGAAAGAAGCAAGTGTTTGTTGATAGTGGTATTAGAGTCATGTTTGTTGGGTCAGTTGTGATGGCTAGTCTTGTGAGGAATGGATCTATGGATGAGAAAAGGGATGTGCTGGAGAAAGGTGATCCTAGTTGGCGTGCGGTTGATGCAGTTGATGATGAAGGTCAAACTTTACTTCACTTGGCGATTAGTCAAGGTCGGCGGAACCTAGTTGAACTACTACTTGAGTTTGAACGATATAGAGGCTCGTGGCGGTTCAGTGTAACCTCACTCGAGGTCGCATCGGCCTCGGTGAAGGTTTGATTGTGGAGCTCTTACTCACACACGAGTTAGTACGGAGAGGTCGAGTCATCCACAGGGCCCACTTCACCTAGCAACTAGTGCGGGACATGTGAATGTTCTAAGGCTCCTTTACAAAAGGGCTAATGCAAACATGCTTACTAAAGATGGGAACAACGCTTACACCGGTGGTGGAGGAGCAAAAGGGATGCGCTTTGTTTATAGTTGGCTAGCGGTGCACAACCGAATATCCAAAATTCTGGTGATGGTGACACTCCGTTGCATATAGCTGCAGCTTTTGGAAATGAATATATGGTCAAGCTTCTATTACAAAAGGGGGCTTACAAAGAGATCCAAAACCATTCAGGGAAAACTGCATATGATATGGCGGCCGAGCAAGTACACACAAAGATTTTTGATGCACTCGGGTTAGGTGACCGGTTATGTATAGCTGCACGAAAAGGCGAAATCAGAACCATAAATAGGCTTCTTGAAAGTGGAGCTTTGGTCAATGGGCAGGACCAGCACGGATGGACCATTTTGCATAGAGCCTCTATAACACCCCAACCCGGCAAGGGTAGAAGTATCACATCATGGTGTCATATCAGAACATACTAATGAAATTTATACAAGCGGAAGCCATATAGAATAAAATACCAAGTCATAAAAATGGATGACTTACAAAGAAAATATAAAATCCAATATGTCAATAAAATGAAATGAAATATCAAAACAATCGCTCTTCAAAATAAGTCTGAAAGATAAGGGAAACTAGGGTTGGCCCACTAAAATATTCCAACTCTCAGCCCATCAAGCCCATCTTCCAAACTAAAACTTGCCGCAGGAAAAAAATGCGGCTGAGGTTAAAAAGCCTAGTGAACAGATATAACAAACGAAAGCTAAACAAAATCAGAAGTGCAAAAAAATGAAACAAGGAAGCTAATAACAAGGTCGCAACGAAATGAGAACAATGAGTCAATGAGGAACCTGCAGAACACAATAGTAACAGATATCTTGAAGGAACGTATAACAAAGGAGAACAAAGCACGTAACACATCGATGACATACACATAAGCACATCTAAATAACCAGGCATACAATTAATCAGGAAGTCAGAATACATATAAGCCAAACGGAAATCTAAAAGCTAGCGGAAGCAATTAATTAGTAAGTGAGCATGGCAATCACACAAGTCAAGTAAGCCACAGTTAATAACATACAAGTATCATAACAACGGAAATATTATCAGCAGTCAAAACATGGTAACCACACGTATCAAGTAGGAATACAATACTAACATTATAATTGAATGAATTAAGGACATAGCATGGCAACTAAACAAGTTAACAAGCCAGACAACATAAGTTGAACCATTTACCTAATCAAATAGTAGCATAAACAGAAATGTAAATATGGCAAGTCAACAATAAGCAGATAAGGATACTAACGGATAGTCATAGTCCACGAGATTAACTGAATGAAGTATACATGATAAACAGATAAATCAAATGACTACACACTAGCATGATCACTAGACAAATCAAAGTGTCACATAACAGCATGATAAATGGATCAGATAGTAGCATGACAATAAGTGAATCATGAAATCGCATATTAATCATATAGTAGCAGAGTAAACGGTAATCACATAAATCATGCAATAGCATAATCAACACAAGAATTCAATAATCATATAATAATTCGGTACGTGAATGGAATGATAGTTTGAAGTAACAGAATAAGAGTATGATAGATCAATGCAATGGAATATAATATGGTAATAGAGTGAGTCACATAAGGGTACTGAGTAATGGATAATTAATACAGAATATGGTGCGTTGGGGGATACAGAAGGTACAATATAGGTATATCAAAAGTGTAAGGGTTGTCAGAAATCTACCACGAGCCAACAAAACAAACCAATATCAATAGTGGCAATAGCAGCCAAGTAACCAATAGTAACCATTGTATTCGGAGGGGTGACCTCGGAATACCAAACCAATAGGAGGGGAGACCTCAAGTAACCAATAGAGTAGCTAGCTCCTAGAATGTGAGGGGGTGTATTGCATACACGCACCACATCACCAGAACAGATCATATTATAACATATCATATACAAAACAAATCTAGGATGCATCCATACGCCCCTGTGGAAAAAAAGTGGCCATACAATATATATCTTGAGCTCATAATCATATAACAAAAAGGGACGGTGTGGAACATCACTCAACCACACTAAAGTCATGCCATTGGTGCATCAATGACACAGACATGGAACCCCCATGCCTAGTTAATGGCTCGGGTATCAAACTGACATGTCCAAACAAAAGGTCCAAAATGTAGCAATATATAAGTCTTCATAATCAAAGGTTCAATATCAATGGTCTCCAAATTCAGAAATTCATATCAATAGATCAATATCAAGGTCCAATATCAAAGGTTCAATATCAAAGGGTCAATAGCAGAGGTTCAAAAGCAAAGGTTCAATAGCAAAGGGTCAATAGCAGAGGTTCAATATCAAATGGGTCAATAGCAAAGCAAAGGTTCAATAACAAAATGGTAAGAGATCAAAGATGCAAAGAGATCATGAGAAACCTTATGAGAAAGGTCAGAATATATGTACCTCATTTGAAGCAAGCAAAATAGGAAAGTAAAGTCACAAGATCAATCAATTCCGCTGCCCGAAACCTATATGAATTAGATAATGCTTATTAAGATCAGAATACTTATTTTAGACGGCTTTCCATTTTTAGCAGGTTTCCACTTTTAGTAACTTTCTATTTTAGGCAGGTTTCCATAATTAGTAACTTTTCATAAATAGTAGGTTTCTATATTTAGCAATTTTAGTCATTTATGAAGTACTTAATGTCATATTAAGTTAAGTGATGAAAAATGAGTATAATTATAGTTTAAGATTCATTTATTTCAAGTTTCATAAGTTTAGGGTCTAAAGTGTAAATATTACAAAGTATAGGGTCCTTACTGTAAATATATCAAGTTTACCCAATTTACTCATTTTAGCCCTTTTATTTATCATGTTAAGATATGAAACCCCCAAGTTTCAATAATTACAAAACCATCATTTAACTTATATAAATCGTACATATGTAATTCAAGCCCTAGTTTTATATTAGGGTTTCTGTTTACGTTTTCAATTATTGGGACGCGATCAATACATGATTACGCGACACTTACATGGTTTTCCTTTTAATATCGAGACACCCTATAAACCCAATAATACATACGACCCAAACAAGTAGCCAAACGAAGCCCTAGCTCATAATTACGATTTCCATTCACGTTGCTAACCTTTTAGACTCAATTAATACAAGTTAACATGCCACTTATGAATACCCCTTTTTGTGTCGTGGCTCCTTCACCCCAAAACAGTTTATACACCCCATTAAAACCTCCAATAAACCCTAAATCTTTGTGCTATTCGACCCAAATTAACACCAAGCATGTACACGTGTTTTAATCCATTCACTTAAGCTCGATATCAAACAAGAGAACATGCATGTTGAGATGTTTACAAATCATATTCCAAGACCAGTTCCATGCACTCCTAAATCGACATATATAGAATTCTATACCATGATTTTATGTAGCCTTTTTACTTGATTAACTTTGTCTTGTTTTAACATTTTATATGACATGTTATAATTGTACAAAAGCATGCGCATGGAGGGATTTATACACGACCAGATTCATGAAGGAAAAGAGACGAGACGAGGGTCATAAAGGTTACCTTTATAGCGTGAGTAAAAGAGAGAAAACAAAGATCGAAACAAGGCAAACTAAGCCTCATTTGCCTAGTTAAAACCCACAACAGCAGCAGTCCAACAAAACCCATGACAAACCAACAGCCCTCGAACCAAATACCCACTATATCAGCCCCTACACGAAGTCTACAACCCTCCTCTTGGACCTTCTTCTTGGCGACAGAAAAATGGAGAAAAATATAGGGTTTCCGTCACTTTAGGTTTAGGAGGATTAAGGTTTTCTTTTGTGTTATTTTGGAGTAATGAATGGTAGTTAATAGGAGAGTAAATGGGAAAATAAAAAATGGTGATAGAGGCGTGATTTGAGGAGTGGGGCGTGTAAATAGGCCGACCAAAGGGGGGAAGGTGAGACCAATTCAATATTTTCCATATTTACAATTTGGTAATGTATCTAGTCCATTTTGTGAGTAAGTGAATTAGTTACATATTTTTAATATGGTTAGGTACATTAGAAGTCATTTAAACTTGTGATATGTATAAATCATAGGGCATGTCAATTTTATTTCTTGCACATGTTAATATATGTTATAAACGTAGTTAAAGAGATCGACGTATTTTACGTATTTAACAATTATAAATTCTGAGGGGCAAAATGGTCTTTTAACACATTTATGATTTTTAGGGTTTTACAACTTCGTTCAAGTGCCGGGCTGAGGTGGTTAGATTCTTAATCGAAAAAGGAGTTGATATCAATGCAAGAGATGAAGATGGCTACACAGCACTACACTGTGCAGTCGAGTCAGGACATGTAGACGTGCTCGAGTTGTTGGTCAAGAGGGTGCCGACGTGGAAGAAAGAACCAACAAGGCGTCACACCTATGCAGTTGTTGAGTCTCTAAACTACCCGGAATTAAAGAGTTCTTATTCAAGGAGGTGCAAAAAGGATGAAGTCACGCAAATCAAGAAAACCGCACTGACATTTGGAAGTATAAAGGTTGGAAGAGCGGAAAAGGATATGGGCTTAAAGAAAAATAACACTCGAGGGAAAGCACTTCGTGGTAGTTTTGATCAACCTGCTGCACATATGGTTGCCATTTAATTCAATAAACCTACATATGGTTAAAAAATGATTATTGACGAATTTGTTTTTCTAGATATTGTGGTAACGAAAAATTCATAAACTGTTCATTCTTATATTAGCCCCAAAGATTCATGCTTGTTATACACTTATATTGTAAGATTCTTGATCTCTCACCTAGTAAAACTGTAATATTTCCAGCTCTTTTTGCAGCATGTATACACTTCTTAAATATTTTTGGATGTGTTATTTTCCTGTTAACCATAAAACTAAGTTTGTTACGCATACATATGATGTTTCAAAGTCTATGTAACTTTGGAACCATTCCTTATTAGCATAATGTACCTGAGACATATATACGACAAAAGACGGTATCAAACATTTACTGTCAATAATTTGTGTTAAACATTTTTTTACAAAGGCGTGAGGCTTTGCTAATGTCGTGAATACTAAATATTTTAATGGTCATCTGAAGTTGAAAGGAAATACATGATCAAAGTGTGTAACATTATCATTTACGTACACAGGAATTTTGAAAACGTGGACATGCATCACAAGGATACAAGACAATAATATCTACTCGTTGTTCATCTATAGTACATTATTAAAAGTGAAAGTAAAGCAAACAAACCATATAGTTGATCCCAAGTATGGCTAGACATTTTAGCGAAGCATGTTAAACCAAACAACCTCATTACTGCAAAGTTAAGCTTCACTAATATTCTAAAAGCACTAGGTAACGTGCGAGTTATAGGTTGAGGTTAGGGATGTTATATCAGCTTTTTCAATCATATAATATTATACAAAAACGCCCTCACTCATAACATAATTCACCATTACCCACGAAATTTCAAATACAAACACAGCTGTAAGTGCTTGTTTGTACATATAACATGATCGTACCGGGTAATGGTTGAATGTATTATGTATAGTTTCTAAATTTACAATTCATTTGTTTCGCAAAATGAAGTGATAGAGTTCTAAATGCTTGTAGTCATTCACTAAAAATGCGAGTTGCTTGGTGCAGACAACTCTGATTTTGGTTACGCAAACAGTCTTAAAAAAGGTAACTGATTGGTGCACATGTGACTGTGGGCTAAAATCACGTGGATTACCTATCAAAAAATTTAAAAACCGTAGTCCCAAAAAACTAATATTCATGATTTAATGCTCTAAATAAAACATGGTGGGTCAAATGTTATGACCTTAAAATTGTTTAAGAGACAAAAAAAACTTTTAAATTGCTTTTATGATTATTTAAAATGAAAAATTATAAAATATTTAAACATTTGAAAATTTCAAAGATATAACATGAAATATGGTTTATATAGTGATAAAAAGATTGTGAGTCATATCTAAGTCCTTAAAGGATTTCGGTCATTTCACCATAACAATTGTCGAGATTCAAGAGTTCGGTATTATTTAATAACATCTTATGACTTAGGTAATAATGAGATAGAATGTTTTTCTAGTTATGTGTTACTACGTATAAGATAATCATAGGGCCAAACTTCACGTAGGAAGATATAACTTTAGTATAGTATAAATCCATCACATAAACGAACTAAATCGATATCCTTCGTTTGGTAAGCCCAAAAAGTAAGCCCAAAAACAAACATACCCAAACCCCCTGTCAGAACAATTCCCAAATCTACACTTTTGAAGGTGGTTGCTGTTTTTCAGATAAAAAACTAGGTCAAGCGAACATATCACATTGGTAGGTGGGAATCAACTTTACAAGTCAAGCGAAGAAGGACACAGATAATTCTTTCTTCTTTACCTTAGTACTATTATCTATTGCAAGTCAATGCTATATTACTCTCTTCGTCTCAAAATAATAGTCCACATTTTCCCTTTTGGATATCTCAAAATAATAGTCCACTTTCCCTTTATAGTAAAAAAAAATAATTTAGTAAAGGGATAATTCTTTTGAATGATTGAACATGGAACCATTTTTACAAGTCAATGCCTGTTAAAGTTTTTAAATTTTGAAGTTGCTTTTGCTATATTAATATTACAGCAAAATAGGAAAATTAGTATATACCGATTGTTTTTTATGTTCACTTCAGGCTCCTAGTTCAAACCTTGAAATATATGCATTTATACTAGAACTAGACTATAGACCCACGAACTTCGCGGGTGGCAATAAAAAATTGTATCGTAAATAAAAAAAAGTCGCATAAAAAATCATACTCGTATAAACTACTCAGTAAAACATAAAAAACCCTTTTATGAATGATAAGAGAAATTCGTAAAAGTTATAAAGGTTCACCAAATACGAAAAAAAGACAATTACCATGATGTAAACATAAAAAGAAAACAAACAAACCAAAACATATTAACATAGATAACATCATGATAAACAATTACCTTATGAAAAATTACGGGTTGCTACAGTCTCTACCCCTTAAGGGAATTCCGTCCCAGAATTCAGTGTGTGTTATCCGATGTTGAAGTGTCTAGGAAAATGTGGGTGTATCGTTAATTCCAATCTTTGCTCTCAAGTTTACGGTCATAGAATGTGTTATGTACCATTCTAAGTTTTTGGTGGTGGCTTAAGTTGATAATCTAAAGGGTTTTGTTAAAATTTTATAGAGTCCAATATACCTTAAATTTGGCTTTTCCCGATTCTCAAAATGAATTATATCTTATTGTATTTGAGGCTTTCAACAAAACCTTAATTTCTAACATGGAGTTTTTGGTAAATTTTAACGCCTTACATCTATGTAATTTTTGTTTCTGGCGATAGCGTGCGGCATGCAGCCTAATTTTTATTTGTATGGTTTTATTAGTTGTTTCGTGGTTGATCTCTGAAAACATTAGTCCAGCAAATGGTTAACTGACACTTTCGTCGATATAGTGCCTCAAATGGAATAGTTTTTGTTGTTGTTAGGGTAATTTTGTTAATCAAAGGTGTAAGATATTGTTGATGTGAAATGGTTTATAATGATGTGATAATTGTTGTTGTAGGAAAGTCTTGCTAGTGGCAAGTGGTTATCCAAACCATTTCCAAAGTTGATCATGTCTTAGATGGTTTCGGGATGAAGGATATATCGTATAGTGTTTATGTCTACTAGTGTTTGAAAGAAACGTGATACTATGAAGTTTTACATACTAACTTATAATGGGGTTCAGATAATAATGTGGTATGTTGACGATTAGAAGAGTGTAGTGTACGCTTACCATTATTCTTAGATAGGGATGTAAAGTTTGCTTTAAAATCAAAAGTGAATTTTAAAGGATTATGGCAGAATGATATCCTTGAAACCTAAACATGCTAGTACTTCTAAGAAATGACGAGAAGATTTGATGACTATCCCAAGATAGTAGTTAGGATAATTTTATAAATGAAAACTTTCAAGAATGAAATTAGGTAGTATAAATAAGTGTTAAGATCTCGCTGAGTGGTAAGACACTATCGTGTCTCTAGATCTTTTTAATGAATTATGGTGGTTTATCGAGTTTAAGTAGGAAATTAACCTGAATATAACCCTTGTATAACTATTCTCAGTGTTTGAAAATTTTAAGTCGAACATAGTTAGTCAGACTATGTTCCACTGTCCCTAGGTTAAATATATGTGACTAGACTATATTTAGCCAAGGTTCGATAAAATTTCCAAATACCTAAATTAGGTATATTCGTGATATGTCCATAGCTTTTGAGAAAATATCCGCAAGGCAAAGGCGATATCAAACCATTCAGTTGCAAGTCCCGGCCATACAAGACTTGTAACCTATGTTTTCACATTCCATTGCATAGAAGATAGTATGGGTAGATACGTGTGGAAAGGAAGTCTTAAGTAATTCTAAAATTGTCCATACTTGGCCAGGAGCACGAACTTTCAACAATGAAGGTTTCAGAATAGAACTTTGATGAATGTAGAGAAAGTTGCTGAACTTCAGCTTTTGTAGATGAAGAATTAGTTTGGCTTTTGGAAATCCCATTTCTTGTATTTCCATTAGGGAAATTGATAGATTGTGATGGGTTTTATGTAAAACAATATCATATAAGGTTTTATAAGATAATTTCTAAAGACTTTGTATAACTTATAATGTCTATGAAGTAAATTAGACTATTATGTAACTCATAAGGTCTGAGAAATGATGGAGAGATTATTGTGTAACTCACAATGTCTTGAGAAATGATGGAGAGATCATTGTGTAACTCACAATGTCTTGAGAAATGATAGATAGATCATTGTGTAACTCACAATGTCTTGAGAAATGATGGAGAGATCATTGTGTAACTCACAATGCCTAAGGAATAAATGAGTTAATTGCCTCATTTACGATTATGCGGGGATGTAATTGAGACCATCAGAGGATTTCTGATGTCCGAGAATGTAATGGAGATCATCATGGGATGAGAGTGTAATAGAGACCAATGTATCTCACAACGTCTTGAAAAATGAAGGAGACCATTGTATCTCACAATGTCTAGGAAGTAGGAAAGACCATTATAATCAGTTACAATGTCTTGGATAAAGTTTCGTAATCCTAAAATGCACGAGTAGATACATGATTGGGAAAATATGATTGTGACGTAATACCTTATACTAGGCATACGCAAATATGTTTAGTACTTCGTTTATTGTTGAAATTATGTCGAGTGTATATATCAATATACTAGTGTGTTTGTGTAGCTTAAAATGCTTAAAAGTCACATAATCGTCTCGAGGATGGAAGGCACGGAGAACGGAAGGCTATAAAATATTTTTGTTTGTAAAAGTAGTTATATTTTAGGTCACAATTATACCCGTTTCTCTATAATTAAGAATCTGATACCAATCTGCAACACCCCCAATTTCATGATATGCAGCTGAATTCAAACTGGGTGTTACTTCATGGCACAACAGTCATAACAATAGAAAACGAACTCTAATGGAGTCGTTTTAAAAGATTCATCATTCGATTTATATAAATATCAGAGTTTACAAAGATGATGTCCTAGTAGTTTCACGGTTTACAAAATACATTAAATGGGTTTTTGAATGATAATAAAATTTATAGCCTTCTTGAGTATCCGTGCTCCTCCGTGACATCCTCGTACAATATGCACCTGAAATACATGCTTAAAACTGTCAACACAAAGGTTGAGTGAAATTCATAGAGTTTGTTTGATGGTTGAATACATTATGTTTGTAGTGTGAGCTATAGACTCACGTCAATGGTTTGAAAACAAAACAGTTATTATTAGACTAAGCATCATGCAACCAAGGCATTAACGTGTTCCAAAATTAATTGGTGAAAATGTTGGTACGAGCCCTAACAGGTAAAAATTGCCGTTTTTACCTAATTTTATTAAAATATAGTGCGTTTGTTTGCCTACCTGGTCAACACAAATGGGATTCGTCAATCCCAATAGATATATTCACAATATTCGCGCCCACTCTCACTAGTGATTAATGATTCATGATTTAGGGACTTAAGTTTGGCAAATGCGGTAACTTAGTGCTAATAAAACAATCAGATAAGTATACATTTTGAAAGAAATGTGTTCGGTTTAAAATAAAGCATGTATCTCCCCCAAGGGTTTGTAAAACAATTAAGTAATAGAAAGTGGGGCTATGAACTCACCTAGAGTTTAATGATGTTAAGTACTTTAACGGATGTGATGGATAAATCGGGAAACTTCTACGTGCAACCTAAAAATGGAATGTTGCGACTTAGGTTGGGAATAATGTTTAGGAAAAACATAAACCATCCTATATATGTCTCTATGTTGATCATGATGTAGTCATTTATAGTTTGATATTTATAGTAACAAAATTAATATGTGAAAACGTATTTAGTTTATAGATATCGTACTACCGTTCGGGCCATCATAATTCAGAGGTCATGTAGTAAACGTTAGGAGCTAGGACACTTTAAATCAGAATCAAAGAACTCGTCGATCGTTTACCCAAATGAAACCCCTCACATGAAGCTCCCTAGTATTGTAGCACTTAGTAGATAAAATATATATTTTGAGTGGAGATTATTATATTATAAAGTTTTATTATGTTTTTAATAAACATTTAGTTTTTACAAATTCTCATAGTTTACAAGTGGTCACAACTTATTAATATAGACAATAATAAAATTTTAGTAAAAATTCAATATGTAACTAGTTATGAAAATGACATGGTTTTTATATTTTTAACTTGTAAAAATCCAATTTTGCCGATAAAAATTGTTTTACAAATATTAGGCAGTAAATGATATCATTTGGCCTTTTTAGGCCGAGTTCCCTCACGGTAGATGTAAAACATGCTTTAAGTAAATGATATCAGGCTTTAAGTTTTTGATGATTCGGACCAGAAGTACCACCTATTTTAAAACAGATTCAGCAGTAATCAAATTGGTCATTTCTAGAGTTTGTTAACTTCTTTTTACCATAACTTTTGACTCGTTTGTCCGTTTCGGGTGATTCAAGTTTCTATGTTTACCTTTTTATTTTCTCTACAGTAATATGTAAGTTACCAAGTCCATATATAGTTGTTTTAAATGGTTTCAAATATTTAGAATATGACTAGTTTACTAGTTTGTTAATTTTATGACAATATGTGAATTAAAACATATGTATGATTATATGTACATCATAAAATCAACATAGTAACCATATATATAGAATGTACTTGACAAGATTAGTAATAATAAACATGAGACAATGGAGTGATGGTGGTGATGAGTTGCTTACAACTTTTGGCTTTCTAAAGAAAGGAAATCAAGAAAGGAACTAGGACCACTAAACCTATTCTTTCAACCCATCAACACAACTCTTGCTAATCCTTGATATAACCCTTGTGAAAACCTTATGAATTCAGCCCCTAACACCTTGTATAGCTCTTATTCCAACCATGGAATCACCAAATAAACTCTTGCTTCATGTAGAGAATAACTAGGCCTTTAACTTTGTAGTATAACTTGTAACTTGGAAATCAAAGGATCAAGGGTTTGTGAATTTATGTGTGTAGTTTGTATTATAAAGAAAGGAAGGGATTATCTTACTTTTGTAGTGTAAATGAGGAGCTTAGGAAGGTGCCTAGGAAGTTTCCTTGAGTAGGTTAAAGACTTAGGATATTTTAGGAAGCTTAGTTAGTAAGTTTCTTGCAAAAGTGTATGCTTCCTATGTAAGCTTCTTTGACTTGGTCAACACACAAAAATGGCTCATATACACGTTCTAATGGGATAAGGGATGACTAGATGGATAAACTTGCATTATCTTGATTTTACGGAGTCGTTTTAGTCCTGAAAATCGCTAACTGTAAGTCGTTAAGTCATGAAACTTAAAACCGGGTATCCGAAAAATGTGAAACTTGTAGAAATGATTAAACTTATCATTATACTCCATAATAAAATATAAAATGAGTGGTAAGTTCCATCGGGTTGCTTAAACGCTGTTTAAAGCTGGAAACACGGGTAAAAAACGTGTAAATCGCGTAAAACGCAGAACTGGAAAACGTAAAATTTTGAAACTTGTAGAATTGTCGTAGAATGGTAGAATAACATATTTTTAATGTTTATAGTGTTTTATGGATATAACGTGATGCCCGAATGACGTTTAAACCCTAAAGTAGTTCTCAGACACGGTTTTGTGAAATCGGTTATGTATGGATTCGACGTACGTCGTCAGGACGACTTGTCGAGTTTTATTTATCTTGTCTATATGGTAAAATAAAAATAAATTTTTTTATGGGATGAATAGTAAAAGTCAAATAGTCAAAAGTCAAAGTCAAAGGTCAACTTTAAAAAGTCAAAGAGTAAAATAGTCATTTTACCTTATGAAAATTTACGGTTGGGTGTCCCTGCAAACAACAATTAGCAATAAAGCGCACGAAAAGTGTCTTTGATCACATACGTTGAATGGGTTGCAAGAACCACGGTTCCCGTTGATCAATTACAAGTCTCGCTGTGATCGGTATAATTAAAGAATTTCCTTGACGAGGTTTCGCATTGCTCGGCCGATCTCAAACCGGAATGTCTCAAAGAAGACAACGCGAGTGAGTGAATCAACAAATTGAGTTTCTTGATTGATTGACAATGATTTGAAAACAATCGCGTATTGCTTGCGTAAAGAGTTTTGCAACTGACGAAGGTTTTATAAGAAAAATAAATTTTCAATCATGAATACCCCTTTTAATTTTGAAAACATACTACACAGTCGATGTGCTAGAGAAAAAAAATTTGAGCACAACGACCGGTTTTTCAAAGGTATACGTCAATCCATTCTTGAACCAGGATTGATTCAATAGTGAATCCCCCCCATTGTTTCTGTCCAGTTATCACATGATTGATCTATTGGATAGATCTCACATGTCACCCACCAAGAGCTTCTTTGATGTTGGCTCTAGAAGCCTTTCCATCTTCATTGTGAATATTTATATATATCACTAGGATGTTTTGGCAATACCACAAGGATAATGCGTAGGACTCTTAAAATATATTCTCACATTCCACATTATGTGAAACTGTGAGTCTTCATCAATTGTGTCCTACTGAGATTTATTGATGATCTCTTGGCTCTAGACTCAATCGTGCATATTTGGTTTCCTATGCCGGAGACTATGGAGAGGGTCTCCTTCTTCAATATCAACAATCTCTAGGAGAAGGTCGATAGATTATGTAGGTTCCCCATTAGAATGAAACAAGTACTTTTAAGAGGAACTTGAGTAGCTTGTTAAGTTTAGTGCAGTGCGTCACTGGGTCCATGACGTCTTGTCTTCAATACCAGTGTTAGCATAGTAAGCACTAGTAGCATATGAATTTGAACCCGGTTTCTGCCCTAAGGTTGAATTATTGGAGGGCTATTTCATTTCACCCTTTTCTCATTTATTTCTTTTTCATTATTCAACCCCTCAGTGCTTACCGAGACTTCATTACTAGAACCTTGTTGGGTTTATGCCCGTTCTAGCTCTATCTCAGTCCGCACTCTTCCCATTTCTCACTTTTCTCCTTTTTCATCATACCTAAGGACTTTTACCCTATCTAGTGGATTGTCCCTGGGTAGATCCCTCCGGCTCTGGCGGGATCGTGGGAACGAATACCTAACCTAACCATCCTTATATCTTCATGCATAAAATGAATTGGTCGGTCTGTTGGTATTGTTCATTCCACCTCGAAACCAATTGAAAAGCATTTGAAAATCAATCAAGGTACTTGTGATATAAAATCAAAGCATTTTGTACCTTAATTGTTTTTGATCTTTTTAGAAAAGCTCCCCCTCAACATGTGCTTCAAGTATTTGAAATCATTTTAGCACATGGAGGTTAGAGGACTTTTGAAATCTTAGATTAAGAATGAAAGATCCAATCTTTGATTAACATTTTCTAAAATAATCATCATCACTTCCCGATCAAATCTAGTATTTTAAGTACTTTGGATAAAATATTTTGGGAACGATGAGGTTTGCATTAGATTGCTCCCCCTCAATATGTGCATCGAGATTCAAAAGAGTTTTGCACATATTAGAGGAACACACTTTGAGACTGTTGGGAATTATGTGAAGTTTGGATTATCTTGACATTCTTTGAAGTGTTTCTCTCGAAGAAGAGTGGATTCTCTTGAAGACATAATCTGTCAAGCATAATAGTTATTAGTCTGCTTCTGGAAGTGTTTATTCCGTGTTTAGTTTATTTAGTATGGATATACATGAGCTTTATTAGGAAGTGATTGTGTATATCTTATTTAGTTTTATGATTATCGTTTCTTGGGAAGCGGTTTAGCGATATTGTTTAGGGTTCCTTGTCTATAAAAGGAACACATTAGAATGAGTTATGTACCGATTGAAAAACTTCGTTTAGTTAATATAAAGATCCATAGAGGATCACGAGTTCTTAGTTATTTGTTACTTGTGTTTATATTCCGATAATTTGGAAAATTGCTTACAAATGGAACTTTAGTCACAGTGGCTTGTACTAAACCAATGAACTACCAACCCATCACAACCAACCCATTGAACTCAAAACAAACCCATTTCCATGTCTGCATCCCCCTGTATCCATTTCCAACCTGCTTAACCAAATGTGCTTCTGTAGTTGACTTTTGTTGACTTTCAAGGGATCTTGATTGAAACTAGATAACAGGTTTACAAAAAGCTAAGATAAGCTCAAATAAACCTGTTTAACTTATTAAATAAGCTTATTGAAGCTTGGTAACATGAGTTGAATTGAAAATTTGCAACAGTGAACTCAAAAACTTGAAATGTAAAGGAACCATAGAATTAAGCTTGGAAACTGAGTTATAATGATTAAAAGGTTTAGTATTAATACAATAAAGCTTGATATTACAAAGTTGTGAACTAATTAAAACATTCAAAGAAAAACGACATTCATGAAATTAAAAAAAACTAAGACTACTTCTTCTCTGCTTCTTTCTCCTCTTTTATGCTTCCAAATTGCTTACACGTGTCCTTAGAGCAGATCCCACCTCATTTGAGAACCAATGGGATTGTTTTGAGTGTATTTCATGTTTTACCAATTTTGGCGGGAAGATGCAATTTGACCTGTAGACCTCTGAATTTGTAGATAGGGGGTGGCATTAATTGTGGAGTGCTAGTGATGATGGGGGTGGTGGAAAAGTGATGGGAGAGGTGATGGGTTGCGAGCAACAAAGGGGAAGAGGGATGTGGAAGAAGAAGGAGGCGCGTGTTCTGTTTATTTGACTTATTTTGACCAAGGGGTCAAAATGAGTTTGTGACAGGGGGTTCAAAATAGAATAATGGCAGGGGTCTAAATTGCTTTGACAAGGCTTATCTTAGAATTGACAAGGACTATAGTTGTCAATCTGAAATTATGAAGGACTATTCCTGCCATTTTTCCAAAGTTACCATAAGGACTAAAACTGACAACTTTTAATAGTGCAAGGACTAAACTTGCCATTTTCCTATTTTCAAAGGACTAAATTTGCCAATTTCAAAGTTCGTGGACTAAAGTTGTAATTTTGTAAATTTGAATCTCAAGGACCAATTTTGACAACTTTGAATCCCTAAGATTTAAAATGATATTTTTCTTTATTTGGTTTTACCAGGACTGCTTTTGACAACTTTTCAAACTTGGGGACTAAACCGCCAATTATGCAAACTTGATACGCTTTTTATCGATTTTGATATTTTTGCATTTAAAACACATAAAACACCGATTTGTGATATTTTTATCATTTTGATTCATTTCGAGTGTTTTCGGATGTTTTGCGATCTAATCAAGACAAAAATGATGAGTATTTACACACTCATCAATCCCCGCTAAGATATTGCTAGTCCCTAGCAATGATTTGAGAAAATTAATGGATTTGAATCTCTTTACCAAAAGCCATTACTTGGAGTAGCCAAATGTTTCGATTCAAGTAAGAACCATGGTACATCGATAACCATGTGATTTTGAGCAAACCACCACTTCAACGGGTTTGATTTGTCTTTACCGAAGCCGTTTGCTACGGACTAGCCAACTCTTAGATAAAATATCTTTGGTGAGTCGATTACCAATTATGGTTTTCCAATCGCCTTTACCACAAGCCATAAACTTGCGGGCTAGCCAACTCTTCACTTTTAAGGATATGGTGGTGAATACCATACAATTTTGGGCAAATTGCAAGTCAACGGATTTGAGATATCTTTACCAAGAGCCGTTTGCTCTGGATTAGCCAATCCTTTTGTTTATTAGACAAGGCGGATCGATAACCAATTGAGTAAGTGTAGAACACTTACTCGAAAAAAAAAAAATTTTGGCCAAAATGGGGAATTAGGCGGTATAATTACATGATAAAATTGTGAAAATTCCCCGCACTTAGAAATGAATATTGCCCTCAATATTCAAAGTACCGTGGTTATGCGAAACATAGAACGTAAAGGGAAATACTAAGGCCATAATTTAGCAAGGATTTTTTTTTTTTTTTTTTTTTTTTTTGAAACATTCTTATAGACACAACATGGGCAACCCCCACACTAGGGTGGTGCACACGGTGAAAACCCATGTAACATGCTCTGTTTTTTGATACCGAGTCGCTAGCTTGACTCGATCCCCGCATTCATTGGTTCATGGGAAAGTTTGAAGATCCGGGACAATCACGGGAGGAATGTCCTCTCCAGTAATGCTTCAACCGATGACCATTCACTTTAAAGTTTGGACCATCGGGCCGAGATAACTCAATGGTGCCATAAGGATAAACCTTAGTGATAGTAAATGGTCCGCACCGGTGATTTAAGCTTTCCGAGAAAATCTTCAATCTTGAATTGAAAAGAAGGACTCGATCACCAACGCGAAAACGCGGTTCTTGATTTTAGAGTCATGAATCTTCTTTGTCTTTTCTTTATAGATCAAAGAGTTCTCGTAAGCTTGATCACGGAGTTCATTTAATTCATTCATTTGAACTTTCCGTGATCACCGCATCGAATATCAAAGTTGGCATGCTTCAGGCCCGGTATGCCTTGTGCTCTAACTCAGCAGTAGATGACACGCCTTCCCGTATACCGGCTTGTATGGAGTGCACCATGGGTGTTTTGTAAGTCGTACGGAAGGCCCGTGAGTCGTCATCTAGCTTATCCGACCAAGAGGCACGGTTTTGCCAACCGCCCTCCGCATTCTTTATCCTCGGTTTGAAACTTCCACTTGCCCACTAGTTTGGGGTGGTGCAGCGATGAGAGACGGTGAGTTACACCATACTTACGCATGACTCTTTCAAGCCGGTCATTGCAAATGCGTACCACGATCATCGATTATGGCTCGTGGGTTCCAAACCTAGCAAACAAGGATTTTAAGAATTTCACTACAACTCGGGCATCATTGGTATGCAAAGCCTTAGCTTCCACCCATTTTGACAGATAGTCAACGGCCACGAGTATGTACTTATTACCATGCGAGAAGAGGAATGGCCCCATAAAGTCAATGCCCCGGATGTCAAAGATCTCACACACTGAATGGCGTTTTGTGGCATTTCATTCCTTTGTGAGATATTCCGTGACGCTGACAAGCGTCACGCCTTTGACGAATTCATGGGCATCCTTATAGATCGTGGGCCAATAGAATCGGAATCAAACACCTTCTTGGCGGTGTAGTTGGGGCTATGATGTCCCCAAGAGGTCCAAAGATGGCAAGCTTTGAGAATGTCAATAGCTTCCCGACCATACACACATCGCTGATGACTTGATCCGCAAATTTTAAACAAGTAGGGTCGTCCCGAAGTAATGTTTACATCCTTGAAGAATTTGTTCTTCCGCTGGGACGACATCCCTTTCACTATGAAGTTACCCGCATGGTAATTTGCGAGATCAAGAAACCATGGGTAGTAGAGTCTCCACGAAAAGAAACCGCATTGAGTGTCTCGAGGAAATGTTTCATTTATTTCCTTTTCTCGAAAACATCCTGATGAGGGTTCTCTAATCGGGACAGATGATCGCACAAGGTTCTCGGCTCCTTTTTATCACGTATAATGATATCAAATTCACGGAGGAGAGAACCCAACGGAGCAATCTCGGCTTTGCATCTTGTTTTGCAAAGAGATATTTAAGAGCCGAGTGATCCGTATACACCACGCATTTGGTCAAGATGAGGTATGGCGAAACTTTTCAAACGCATACACCACGACTAATAGTTCTTTTACCGTAGTGGTGTAATGGGTTTGAGCTTGATCATAGTCTTACTTGCGTAGTGTATAAATTTGAAAATGCTTTGTTTTATGTTGCCCCAAGACCGCACCGATAGCAAAATCACTTGCATCGCACATTAGCTCGAAGGGTAAATCCCATCGGGGCAACTAGAATGGGTGCTTAGTAAGCCTTTTCTTTAGTGTTTCAAAAGCTTGACGCACTCGGAGAGAAGATAAAAGGAGCTTTTTTCAAGAAGATGGGTCATAGGCCGAGCGATTTTAGAAAAATCCTGTATGAATCTACGATAAAACCCGGCATGACCAAGGAAACTCCTAATACCTTTGACGGTAGTGGGATGAGGCAGTATAGCAATAACATCGACTTTTGCTCTATCGACCTCAATCCTATTTTTGGAAATCTTATGGCCAAGGACTATGCCTTCTTTGACCATAAAGTGACTCTTCTCCCAGTTTAGACATAGATTGGTGTCTTCGCACCTTTTAAGCATTCTGTCTAAATGGGAGAGACATGTCTGAAATGAATCCCCGATGACTGAGAAGTCATCCATAAACACCTCCATTGTTTCCCCGATCATGTCGTGGAATATGGCCATCATACATCGTTGGGCGCGCACGGAGCGTTACATAAGCCAAAGGGCATACGCTTGTAGGCAAAAGTTCCGTATGGGCGGTGAATGTGGTCTTCTCTTGATCCCGTGGATCAATGGGGATCTGAAAGTAACTCGAGAAACCATCAAGGAAACAATAGTATTCGTTCCTCGCTAATCTCTCAAGCATCCGATCCATGAAGGGTAGAGGAAAATGGTCTTTCTGGGTGGCGTCATTCAACTTACGATAGTCAATACGTATACGCCATCCGTAACCAATCGAGTTGGAATTAACTCGCTTTCTTCATTCGTGACAACAGTTATGCCACCCTTTTTGGAACACGTGAATCGGGCTAACCTAAGGACTATCTCGAGATAGGGTAAATCAATCTGCATCAAGAAGTTTGATAACCTCTTGTTTGATAACATCATGGATTTTGATTCACCTTCTACGATGTTGAACTCGCGGCTTGAAGTCATCCTCCATCAAGATTTTGTGAGTACAAAACTCGGGTTAATACCCTTGATGTCGGAGAGTTTCCAAGCAATTGCTTGCTTGTGTGACTTCAAGACCTTTATGAGAGCGATCTTTTCATCTTTACTCAAATCTCGAGCAATAATGACGGGTAATTTATCATCACCCTCAAGAAATGCATACTCGAGATGAGGCGGTAAGTCCTAAGTTCGACTTGAGAAATTCTTCGCTTTCTCAACCGACTTGACTTCCTTGTTATGAAGTTTGACGGGAGGGAGAGGAGGAGAAGTGTCTGATTTAACAACTTCTCGAGTAAGAATATCTCCTCCGGATTAATCTCATGGTGATTAATCTCTTCGGAATTGCATCATCGATGTGAGGGTTGATGAGTGATCATCTTTAAGCATTTTCTCAATGAGAAGTATGTCCCCTCGATGTCAATTGGGCGTGATCAATTTCCCATGGAATGTAATCACTAGCCAAGTATGCTTCAATCTCTTCCAAGATGAAGTCGCCTCAAACGGAGTGAGAGAAGGAGTAGAATTGGCTATGATAGGTTGAGAAGATGTGGTGGGATTCCCACTCACGTAATTATGAGAATAACCCGTAACTTCTTGAGAGTACTCTTGAAGCAATATCAATGATATCGATTCGGTTAACCGACTCGTAATCATAGTTTGCGGAGTACCTCGAAGTTTGATCAAGGTTAAAGGTGTGACTTCATTACCAACACGTAATGTGATTTCTTGCTCAAATACATCAATGAGAGCACGGCCGTTCTCGTGAATCCTCTTCCAACAATGAGAGGAACCCGTGGATCGAAGATCGAAATCAACAACTACAAAGTCACCGGAAAATGGAACTTTCCTACTTTCAAATCGCCCTCGCAATTCCAAGAGGACGAGATATTGTACGATCTGCAAGCTCGAGAGTCATGCATGTAGGAGTAAGATCCTAAGAGAAAGTTTCTTCCATATTGAATGAGGCATCGTTTATGCTTGCACCAAGATCGGCTAAGGCAAAGCATTCAACCATTCCCGGAAATACACAAGGTAAGAGAAATTTTCCAGATCTCCAAGCTTCTCGGAAGCTTCTTCAAGATAACTCGCAGAGCGAGTTCTCGTTCGAGGAGTTTAGCCATTTCAAACGCCTTTTCCTTGTTGCTTAACATGTGTTTGAGAGTTGATGCAAACTTGGGCATCAACATGATAGCATCCGCGAAGCTTATGTCAAAATGAAGTTCTTGGAAAATTTGAAAGAATTTTTCCATTTGATGACCGACTTTCTCATGAGCTTCGCTCATGTAAACGTGATGGGTAAGGAATAGAAGATTTGGATTTTTCAATCGAGCTACAGGAGGTTCAAAACAACTCTGGATTGGATTTTGGTTTCGACAACCCGAGGATGGACAGATCTTGGTACCTCCGTTATTAGTAGGAAGTTCCTTGTCCGTTGTCGCCTCGTGTTCACTTTCCACTACCTTCGGGAGAGAAGAAGAAGAGGTAGTAGGAATAGCGGGTCCATCATATGAAGTACCACTTCGGTAGTGATCGCCTTTGCATCGCCCCTCGGATTAGCGATCGTGTTGCTAGGTAAAGTACCGAGCCCGAGGGTCGATCATTTAAAGACTTCTTTAGTTCACGATCCGACCGACCAACAACTGTTTGTCTCCTCTTGAGTCTTCATGAATTGCCTTAAAAGCTCATCGATGTTGACACAGGAGGAGGAGGAGGAGGAACAATTTGAGGCCGTATGTTCGGTTATAGCGAATTCCCTTGATTAGGGTTCATATTCACGAAATTGATTCCCTCGGTTGTAAGTGTTTTGATTAAGATTTCCTTGTTGTTGGAAACCTTGATTGGGTCCGAATAGAAATTACCTTGGTTTTGATAACCTTGGTTCATTCTTTGTTGGTTCGATTCGGTTAGGATTACGGTTGAAACCGGTGGTGCACGATAAGTGTTAGCACGGTAGTTTGGTTCATTCGAGGACGGTATTGATTACCTCCTTGATTTGAAGTACCGGCTATAGCATTAGCTTCAAATGGACTACCATCGGTGGCGATGCAGTTGTAGTATGCATGAGGACCACCACAAGTAACACAAACTTCAACTTTCTTCACTTCACCATATGATGGTGCTTGTGTAAAGTGACTTTCTTTGGTTAGCAAGAACCAAAGCTCGAACAATATCCGTGAGTTTGTCAATCTTAGCATCGGTGCTAGATGTACTCGCGGAGATGAAGTAGAACGTCCAACATTAGACTCGGTATGATGTGTCTTTGTGCGGAAAGGACGGACTTGGGACTTGTTCTCAATGATTTGTAAGGCTTCTTTTGTGGTCTTGCTCAAGAAATTACCTCCTGAGGCATTGTAGAGTCTTGATTGGCCGGTTCGCACCATTGTAGAAAGTATCCATTTGCATTAATTCGGTAAAACCATGATGTGGACACTTGCGAGCAAGTCTTTGTAACGATCCATGCCTCCCGAACGATTCATCAAATCTACGAGAAAATTTCATTATCTCATTCTTAAGACTTGTGGTTCGGGATGGAGGATAGAATTGCTCACAAACTTGGTAACTAGATCTTCCCATGTCTCAATGGAACGAGGGGTTGTTTCTCAAGCCAATTTCGGCTTGTCCTCTAGAGAAAATGGGAATGTAAGAAGCTTGATAGCTTCATGTGGGACATTCTTATACTTGATGGTAGATGCAATCTTGTTAAACCATCGAATGTGTGCATGAGGATCATCCCGCTCAAAACCATAGAATTGGCTTTGGGTTACAAGATTAAGTAACCCGGTTTTGAGCTCAAAAGTGTCGCCCACGATGGTCGGGACAACAATGGCATCTTCGTAACCCTCGATGGGTGCTTGGAGAAGCTCATTCATCGGCTTATCTTCCGCCATTATGGCGGTGGTGGTGGTGGTAGGCGTTCCTCATCCACGGTGAAGGAGCGTAACGTCCTCACGCTCTCGAGGAATCTTTCCAAGTTCGACAATGGACTTGTAGAATCGGAAGAACGAAAAGATGCACTAAATATAAAATCGATTTTCAAAACAAATGAGGCAAAACACAAGTGAACTTAACCAATAATCACAAATGAAATGGCTTTTTGAAAAAGGTACACCAAATCACAAGTGACACAAAGGCAAGTTTTAAATCGATGTTCGGGAACTTATTATGGTCGCACCCCGCTAGGTAGTGCAATGCCTTGATTTCGCGATGGTTGATTTTTATGTATATTAAGTATCACCGAAAAGACGAGAAGTCTGATTTGTCTTGATGGGTTTAAAAACTTTTGGACAATATTTTTGTTATCGTCTCGTTTAACCAAATCGTATTTCTTTAAGAATCACCTTAAAAGAAACACAAGCTAGAAAACGTTACGATTGTTTTGTTGTTTTATATTGTTTTTGGTGTTTTTAACACTTTAGGAAAAGTGTTAATGAACTTTTGATTTTGTTATAACTTTACAAAACTGCTTACAAACCGTGGTATATGTGCAATACGGGTCCGAAAATGCTTAGGACACGCTTACGACCTCCCGTGCGCCTAAAATTTGATCGGTGCAAAACCGTCAAGTTTTTCACGCAGTGATCACTTGTGAATGATCGGTAGTAAGGAACTCAAAACAGACACACACCAATGCAATTTAAGATCGGGAGAATACAGGTGGATTCCGGGTCGTTAAGTCCCACGGAGGTTGACCGTGTTTAACACTTGATCGAGATGGTAGAATGATCACTAAGGATAGTGATCAGTAAGGATATCGATGGAAATTTACCTAAAGAAAAGATTTGCAAATTATAGTGACTTAAATGCAAATTAAGAAAATTAAAAGGTTAAAATCTATTAAATAAACGCTATCACTAATTTTAAACTAATGTTTTTGTGTTTTTATAAAACTAAATAACTTAAATAAACTATCTTAACTAAAACGTAACCTTAAATTATCTAAAAATGTTACTTAAAATGGAAACGTACGTTATTTGCAAAAATTACGCTGGAGCGCAAGCAAAAACGTAAAATTTATGAAATAAAAAGCCTACGAGTGTAAAACTAATTTTATTACGTACTATATGACAAAAGAAAATTTTAGAAAAAAGATTTGTATTTTTTTGACTTTTATATTTTTTATTATGATTTAATTACTATAAAACACTAATTAATTGATTAAAAATATTAAAACTAATTAGAAAAATCTCAACTTTTTACGTAAAATACTTAAGACTAATCTGATTTAATAAAAATACTAAACCGAAAAAGCTATACTAAATAAGCTAGGAATAAGCTAATTAAACTTAATAAGCTAAACCGTAAAAAACGTATATAAGAGATGAGTTGTGTAAGCTTTTAACGAGAAAGACCCAGGCGCGTTGGTAAGGAGTGTGTGTGGTGAGTCAGGTGGCGGAGATCAAATCCCGGATTGGCACTTTTTGTAAACTATTTTTTTTTTAACTTTTTCTTTTTACAAACTTATTAACACCAATGAGATAAGCATTTTTCACAACTGTGACTTTTTCTAAAAACCACTGATAAGCACAGAATAAGCACAAGAATAACAACAGTTGGCTTTTGAAAATGGAAATAAGAACTAGTTAAGCTTTTTTTCAATTTTCTTTCTACAAACTTAATAAGCACAATACAATGAGCATATTTTATAACTAGAACTTTTTGTAAAAACTATTAATAAGCTGAGAATAAGCTGAAATATCTTAACAGTGATGAAAGAAAGAAAATAAGCACAAGATTTTAAGCCAAATGGCTTTTAAGCTATTTAACAAGCTAATGATGACTGAAAATAAGCTAGTAACCAATAATAAGCTACTCAGAGAACTAAGAAAGCATTTTGACTAAAAATTAAGCACTATTCAACTCAAAATAAGCACAAGCTAGCTGTTTACACAGTTAACTGAAGGTTTTATGTGTACCTTACAGATAGAATTTAAGCACTTAAATAAGCTAAGAATTGAAAACAGCCACTTGAACTAACTAGCTAACCAACTGAAATTTCTAAAAAACTAATTTACTCACTTTGGATTACAAAAATGAGCTTTTGAGGAGCTTTTGAAAAAACTGAAAAAATCACTGAGTAAAGACTCAGTGAATGCTGAGTTTTGGACAAAACTAAAAAGCTATAGCAGCCTACTCAAATAAGCTAAAAAGTGAAAAAGTGAACTTGGAACCTTAAGTTGGCTTGGTTAGCTATCCCAAGAACCAAGTATCACAAGCTGAGACCAACTGATAAGCTTTTTACAAGCTTGTGAAAAAGATGGCAAAGCTGTGCACAGGGCCTTATTTGACTTTTTAAGAAAACTAAAAGCTTGACTTTTTTTGAACTTCTGATTTATTCTATAGACCTAATTAGTTGTATTAAGCTATAACAAGACTATATTAAGCTATTATAACAACTTATGACCAAGAAATCATGAGCATAGATTACGAAAATCAAGCAGCTTATGGTGTTTTAACAGATCTAAGTGACTTTTGACTTTTGAAGTTCTAATGACCAAATGACTAATTACAGTGATTCAAGAAACTATTATTGAGACTGCATAGACAAGTTGCAAGCAATAACAAGAGCTTAAGCTCTTGTAATCCACTAATCCAAACACCCTTTAATAGTCTGAGTTGCAAATTAAACATAGACTAACTACTGTTTAAGCTAATAAAACTGATTAATCTAAGTTTACTTGAACTAAACACAACTAATTAAACTTGTTTTAACCACTTAAGATTACAATAACAGATTAAGCTAATGAGATTTGGAAAATTGCTTACAAATGGAACTTTAGTCACAGTGGCTTGTACTAAACCAATGAACTACCAACCCATCACAACCAACCCATTGAACTCAAAACAAACCCATTTCCATGTCTGCATCCCCCTGTATCCATTTCCAACCTGCTTAACCAAATGTGCTTCTGTAGTTGACTTTTGTTGACTTTCAAGGGATCTTGATTGAAACTAGATAACAGTTTACAAAAGCTAAGATAAGCTCAAATAAACTGTTTAACTTATTAAATAAGCTTATTGAAGCTTGGTAACATGAGTTGAATTGAAAATTTGCAATGATGAACTCAAAAACTTGAAATGTAAAGGAACCATAGAATTAAGCTTGAAACTAAGTTATAATGATTAAAAGGTTTAGTATTAATACAATAAAGCTTGATATTACAAAGTTGTGAACTAATTAAAACATTCAAAGAAAACGACATTCATGAAATTAAAAAACTAAGACTACTTCTTCTCGCTTTTTTCTCCTTTTATGCTTCCAAATTGCTTACACGTGTCCTTAGAGCGAGATCCCACCTCATTTGAGAACCAATGGGATTGTTTTGAGTGTATTTCATGTTTTACCAATTTTATGGGAAGATGCAATTTGACACAGAGACCTCGAATTTGTAGATAGGGGGTGGCATTAATTGTGGAGTGCTAGTGATGATGGGGTGGTGGAAAAGTGATGGGAGAGTGATGGGTTGCAGCAACGGTGGGGAAGAGGGATGTGGAAGAAGAAGGAGAGGCGCGTGTTACTGTTTATTTGACTTATTTTGACCAAGGGTCAAAATGAGTTTGTGACAGGGGGTTCAAAATAGAATAATGGCAGGGGTCTAAATTGCTTTGACAAGGCTTATCTTAGAATTGACAAGGACTATAGTTGTCAATCTGAAATTATGAAGGACTATTCCTGCCATTTTTCCAAAGTTACCATAAGGACTAAAACTGACAACTTTTAATAGTGCAAGGACTAAACTTGCCATTTTCCTATTTTCAAAGGACTAAATTTGCCAATTTCCAAAGTTCAGGGACTAAAGTTGTAATTTTGTAAATTTGAATCTCAAGGACCAATTTTGACAACTTTGAATCCCTAAGGATTTAAAATGATATTTTTCTTTATTTGGTTTTACCAGGACCTGCTTTTGACAACTTTTCAAACTTGGGGACTAAAGCGCCAATTATGCAAACTTGATACGTTTTTATCGATTTTGATATTTTGCATTTAAAACACATAAAACACTGATTTGTGATATTTTATCATTTTGATTCATTTCGAGTGTTTTCGGATGTTTTGCGATCTAATCGATACAAAATGATGAGTATTTACACACTCATCATGGGTCGTGAGGTGTAATGTGTATTTATGGATCAGGTTTGATTATATGAGATTTATGAGACTTATGAAATTTGTATAAAATGGTAGTTTGAATCGGGTGTTAATTGATTATGGGCCTAAACGGGGATAATGTGTGTTTCGAATGTGATATGATATTTGACTGGTATTGATACTGGATGATAACTTGGAAGATTTTCGGGCCTTAATTGTTATTAGTCTGGTCAAGCATAATGGTTAGATTGAGCTCAATCAAAATATGAACCATGGACGTGGATGTTGATTGCTAATTTGTCTTGAATCGGGCAAAATGTCACATTGATTGGGTATGGTTTTGAACCTGGTCAAGATAAACTTGATTATTTGGACTTGTTGATATCTATTATTGGATATGGACGACTAGTCGTTAGTTGATGATGCGAGTTGTGATAATGAGATCTGATGATGAGATTTGGGGTGATGATGAGATTTGATGTGTTATGAGGCTTGATACTTTGGTTTATACAGTTTCACGAAGGTTATATTGTCACGGCTTAAATTGTTATAGAAACTAGGTTGTCTACGGGGTTGTTTGGACGGTATTTCTTATTTGGATTTGAAGTGTTTTCCGGGCACGTTTACTTATTTCGTCTTCTTTCTTTCTACCCTTCCACGAAGATGACTTGTTTGGGAATTTATAGAGTGTGATAAAGACTTGGCTATTTAGTTACGTGTGTGATTCTTTCTCGCTCAACTCACAACGTAACTATCACTTCGGTGTCTCACGCAGTTGAGGATACGTCAAGAGGTTTTGTACATTGGGTACATCGTTTCGTCTTCACAAGGATTAGTACAAGCTTAAGTAGCAAATCTGGGGAATTCTACTTCATGTTCAAGTTTGGTATATCGGATTTACTTCACCAAATGGTCACAGCAATTGCCGACATAATTCGTGAATGATGTGTTTACCAATGTATTGAATGGTTGAGATGTGATCAGCAATTCTCATGGAATATTCTTCACTACAAAATGTCTGTTAGGATTGTATATTTTATGTTGTTTGATGATTCGGGTGGTCTAGGATTGTGATGATATAAGATTACCATGTTTAGAGAGATGAAGAGAGTAGAGAGGGTGTCTTAGAGAGAGAAATAATCAAAAGGAAAATGTTAGATTGAAAGAAGCACCAACCCTCTACCTTGAGAGGTAGAGGGTATTTATAGTTACACACTAATACGTCATCCTGTCGGACTGTGGATCAGGCATACAATGGGTAAAGACCCTTCCTTCCTCCACGGTGTTACTCTAAACTAATCTATGCTAATAACTAACTAATAAACTAGTAAACAACGTAAATAACGACATGTCTACGAGCTAACTTATGCTAGATTGTATTTGGGGTGACTGACTCTTCACCATGGAATTTCTAATTCCTAACAATCTCCCCCTAAGAGAGGTCACCCCATGATTTACATTTTGAATCCTAGCATTCTATTTTATCTTCGCCTTGAGCTCGTAGACTTGAATTCTTCAACTGTGCATCTTTGTGCTTTTAGCAGGGACTCTTCATAGTCCGAGTGCTTTGTACTTTCGGTGGAGGTCATTAATCGATCCACATCTTTGATGATCTTGAGCTTTATGGAGATCATCACCACAATAAATCTACGGATCACCCTTTGTTGTGTTGCCATCATGTGATGTTGTGACTTTTGGACCGACATGCTCACACTTTCTCGGATCATGACATCTTTCCATCGAGTGGCGGAAGCTTTCTTTGGTTCATAATATTTGCGTGCAGCGAAGCGAAGCATAGTATAAAAATATCGAGCCGTGTTATGTAGATATGCATTAGTCATGATTTCTTCAATTAAGTGTGGATCAGCATGCGGCTTTGGATTGACTTCTCGATTCGATTAGTCGTTGTCACACCCCAAAATATCGCAATGAACGATAGTGTCATTGGGGTATAACGTCATAGCACAAAGTATGGATCTGAAAAACGACCTCTATAATGAGGCGTTTTGAAAAGTTTACCATTCGATAAAAAAGTTAAAGTTTACACCACAAGAAATCACAAGGTTTGATAATACATAAAAGTTTACAAAACATGTCGAATGGTACTTGTTAAAAGCACAAGACTTCAATGTAT
This sequence comes from Chrysanthemum lavandulifolium, assembly GCA_022545495.1. Taxonomy (NCBI): domain Eukaryota; kingdom Viridiplantae; phylum Streptophyta; class Magnoliopsida; order Asterales; family Asteraceae; genus Chrysanthemum; species Chrysanthemum lavandulifolium. Next base: position 109,960,284 of record CM040245.1, on the reverse strand, counting down.
GCCATGCGACCCAAAAGCTCCATGAAGTGCTATCATCTTAAGACCGAGATAAACATGCTAAAAGTGTCAACACAAAGGTTGGTGAGTTCATAAGTTTGTAATTGCATGATTTGAAATAATTTGAGAAATGTTCACACAACAAAGGCATTGTAAATCCACTCGGTTCCAAGTTCCGCCCATACAAAACTTGCAACCCGTGTGTTCACAACCCATTGCCTAAAGTAGAATGACAAACATGAATATACACATTAAAGTAGTTAATAGTATAAATGTCACCACAAGGGTCTTCCAACAACTCGTGTTGGGATGTTCCTCCAACGCTCACGTTGGGATGTATCCATAAAAATGGCCTTCCAACATATGAATGCTGGGATGTTCCTCCAACGACTCACGTTGGGCTGTATCCAAATTAATGGCCTTCCAACATATAAATATTGGGATGTTTGTTTAAGTCTAGTCGCAACACGCACCAAGTCTAAAGTATAAGTAATATTGTTTAGCAATAGAGTTTAAATGTTTTGATAAATAATCATGTATCTCGCCCCAAATAGTTTATAAGAATTTAAACGAGTAAAAGGGGGGTATGAACTCACCTGGTGTGATTAATATGCTAACAAAATGAAGTGCACGAAAGTGAGGCTCGGAAACTATCCGCGACCTAAAATGAATGTTATGACTTGAGTTATGATATGTGTTGAGTTATGATGTAATGTTATGCATGCATTTCGTATGTTATTTATACCATTTACGAGTTTTGAAAATAATACTCATCGTCGAAAATACTCTTTTGACGTCTTGACCATTCTTAAATCACTTTACAAGTATTTACGTCCAAATGTCATCCTACAATGGTTTCGTAATGATTTATAGTGAAATTAACACTTTTCGTCGCAAAACAATGTCGTCGGAAAAATCATGAAATCAACAAAAATGGCTCCGGAAAACTAGTCGTAAAACGGTGTACGTCGATCGTTAGAGAACGAACTCGACGGTTTTGGAAAGTTTGTATCGATATCTAAAAGTTTCAGTTCAGGAGTTTTCGTTCAAAAGGTCTCGATCATAAAGATATCAAGGGCTAAAGATGGTGGTTTTGGCTAATTGTGTGCGAAAATGAGTTTCGCCAAGTTTGAACATCCGTAAATAATTTATTATAACTCCGCTTTACAAACGTCTTTTGTTTTGAAAAATATGGCCGATGAACTTGATTTTACTAGAAGACATTTCGTTCTAAAAGTTTCACATCATGGTTAAAAGCGCATAAACATGGTCGTTCTGACTAATGTAACACTTGTAACGTAAAAATAATATAATTTTTCAGAAAATAATAGTTACGGCAACTTTATAAAACGTGCATATCTTTGTCGTTTTAAATCCGTTTTCTACGTATAATACGTCCTTAGCTTCGTATCGAAGTAAACTAATATATTTTTGACAAGTCGAAATAATTTGTGAAGCTTAAGGCTCGTTTTTGACCCGAACAAAGTAAAAACTGCATGCTGAAATTTCAGAAAAATATACGTTTCGTCGTCAAACTTTAAAAATCCATAACTTCTTCGTTATAAGTCCGTTTTTATCCGTTCAAAAGGCCACGGATTCGTTTTAAAGTATATTTTCTAAATATCAAGGCCAAAGTTTCGTACCAACAGTAGGTTTTTCCAGAAATCCGAAATAAGGACAGAACATATAAATATACATATCGAAAATAGTTTTTCTCGGACAAAACCTAATCTAATCCCTTCAAATCAACTCCAAAACTAATCTAATCCTACCATACACCTTCTTAGGGTGTCATGGGTTCCTAATCACCATCAAGACCAAAGAATACCATGGGAATAATTATAGGATGACCAATATGTATATATAACTCAAAAATCATGAAATAAAATGGTATAAATCACATAACATACATACTATCTCCAAAATGAAAAGAAACATATGAAAATGAAAAGGAAACTTGAAAATGGAAGAAATATGCTTACAAGTGATATGATGAGGTGCAAAGAACAAGGTTAGTCTAAACACCCTAGGTTTTTATTTCAAAACCTAAACAAGAGTGTTATCTAGATTGTGATTACTTGAACTTGCAAAATTTTTGATGATCTCTTGTAAAAACACCTTGATGGCCGGTTGGTGATGAGGAAGAACAAGAGAGAAAAAGCTTTCTAACTATGTGAAATAATGAGTTAAAATAAATGAAGTGAATGATTGAAAGGTTAAGTATAGGTGAAGTAAAAAGTCTAACCAAATCAAGAAAATTTTCCAACTTGATGATGCATCCCCCCCCCAAGAACCGGTTTTGGGGGGATTGTGTCTTTCATTTATTATTATTTTTTTTCCTACTTTATAATGTATAATTGTTAAAAAGAATGTAAGTAAAGTGTAGTTTTAAATGTAACTTGTAAGGTAAATGGTAGTTTTTAGGTACAAGAGATTTTTAGTAGATCAAAATAGAGTACAATGATATCATAAAAATTGTAAAAATACATTCCTTGTAAAATTTGAGTGATAAAATAATTAGAGTAGTTTTAAGAAAAAGCGTCGTAATAATATAAACTTAACGATTTTGTACTAAATAAATTTAAAACACTAGGTAAACTAAAATATAGTTTTATAAACTAAATGTAAGTATAAAAATATATTGGGATCATTTTGGAAGTATCGGATTAAATTTTTAAAATAATAACTCACACGATAACTTTTAATTAATAAGAAAATAAAGTGTAATGTAAAATGCAAAACCGTTATGAAATGATGAATATGGAATATGAGAATGACCGGAAAATGATAATTGTGACATTCTTCCCCTGATAGAAGAATCGCGTCCTCGCGATTCAATCGATGATACATAAGGTTCTACCCTAAGGTTCGCGAAATCAAGTGTATGGTCAAGTGTTTATGTCAAAACTTACGCGTCTAGGTTTCTTATCTAATGAGACTCACCGAATCGAATAATACGGTGGATCACTTAATGGTCTAGGAAAAAGCGTGCGATTCACGCATTGCGGGCTTCCTCGGTCCCTATATAAAATGCTCGACCTCGAGGTGGACCGATATTGAGTATGAGGTTCGGGTTATTTCCTTCAATTGCCATAGCTAGATGAGCTTGTATCGGCGGCTTATTCAATCGAGGACAATTATTCCTAAGTGATTCGGTTGTTACATTCAAAGCAAGTCTTTGATTATTCCTCATGTTGCCCGTGTTAACCGTTGTTGTTGGTCTTGCACGCTCTACTACATCGCTTGAAAATGATTCGACCGATTGCATATTGTACATAAGCGGCGGGGCTTGGTCTTGGTGATGATAAGCACATTTAGCACATTTGGGATGTGTACCGCATACTCTCTTTGTTCAAGACTAGTTGCCACAAAAACTCTCGCCTTTTGTTGTATCGCTACCACGTCTATCTCGCTTATTCGACCCACTTGCTTCCTTCCTCTTATCAACGCTCTTCAACGTACCATTTCTAACCATCTCGTGCATCGGGGTTCCCGCCTCGATGTCGCACTTTGGATTGTAGACGGCTCGGTTGTTTTCACAGTTCCACGGTTTGGGGACAAGACCATATATGTACCTCGAGATTCTCTTGGATTCGGGGTAACTAGATGAGGAACTAGTCTAGCTAACTCATGAAATCGGTCTGTAGGCTGCGTGACCAGCCCCTATCATGGAGTGGTGATAAAATTCATCCTCCGGTTTACGCATTTCATTGTCCGGCAAGACTCCTCTTTCAATAACTCCTTAAATTAGTCCCACGTCATACCTATAGCCGCCTCTCGCCTCTAGCTTTGTGGCATGTGTTCCACCATGTCAATGCCTTTCACGATAACAAGCAAGCGAGATACTTCACCCTCGATGTGTGGCACAATTGTTGATGTCGATCACCGCCTGCCTCTTCTCTACCCATCGAGTATACGCCAAAGCACCTCCTATACCATCAAACTCCACGTGTTTACATGCCGAAAATTCCTTGTATGTGCATCCATTACATTGTTGTTGTTGTTGGTGTTGTTGTTGTTGTTGTTACTACCAGCTACATTGTTGGTGTCGCCATGATCTGTTCCGTTCCGTGGTTTCCGAGTTATTCATATGATTTCCAACTTGTGTGACAATAGTGGAAGCAAGATTTGAAGTTGTTGAGCGATGATGGCGGCAAAATCGGGGTTTCCGCCGATGTTGTTGTCGATGTTACCCATGTCGTTACCACCTTCTCTACCTCCACGCCCACCGTCATTCCACCCTTTGCCGCACCACCTCGGCCATCTGCGTGTTACCTCTTTGGTGCCATGATCTCGCAAGTAAAGAATCGTTGAATTCCCAATGTCTATACTTAACGTCCTCAAATATAATACTACGCCACAAATTGGTTCCTAGGTGTCCACACGATCTACGTATCGTAGTCGCATATGTCCACGTGAGTTGTGACGCATTTATAATTATGTTGGCCACCATAATTATAATTGCTTCATTTCACACGTGTGCATACCACCAACATACATGTCTCGGCGATTGGTGTTACTTAAGTAGGTAGCCACCATCATCCGATTCTAAGCGATGAAGGAGGGATTTAGGGTAGGTATCTAGGAAGAGTCGCACTTGGTGTATAGGAAATTCCGTTAGGTGCTAAAGTCACTATGAGGTTTAGTCGCGGCGGTTCCCAAAGTATCCTCAAGAGAACTCCCATCCTCGGGCAAAATCATCAAATCTATCCACTTTATAGTAACACTTATTTAGCTCGATCTCGCATCTCATCAAACAAGAACTGTCACGAGATCAAGTTAGATAAGTGCTCATTCTTGAGCTCCATATCTTTGATGACCCAACTAGATTTTGGGACTCCCCTATTGGTACAAGGAAACTACGCTATCTAATGAGGTGGTTCTAGAAGGAATACTTAAGAAAACATATGCATACGAAAAGTGAGTAAGGCAATAGGAAGCGAAAGGATCGACGTGAGAGCGGTTATAGTCTAGGAACTAAATGCAACCTAGTTCTCTATAACCAAGGCTCGATACTAATCACACACCCCAAAATATCGCAATGAACGATAGTGTCATTGGGGTATAACGTCATAGCACAAAGTATGGATACAGAAAACGACCTCTATAATGAGACGTTTTGAAAAGTTTACCATTCGATAAAAAAAAGTTAAAGTTTACACCACAAGAAATCACAAGGTTTGATAATACATAAAAAGTTTACAAAACATGTCGAATGGTACTTGTTAAAAGCACAAGACTTCAATGTATGCCATGCGACCCAAAAGCTCCATGAAGTGCTATCATCTTAAGACCTGAGATAAACATGCTAAAAAGTGTCAACACAAAGGTTGGTGAGTTCATAAGTTTGTAACAAAATGATTTGAAATAATTTAAGAAATGTTCGCACTGCAAAGGCATTGTAAATCCACTCAGTTCCAAGTTCCGCCCATACAAAACTTGCAACCTGTGTGTTCACAACCCATTGCCTAAAGTAGAATGACAAACATGAATATACACATTAAAGTAGTTAATAGTATAAATGTCACCACAAGGGTCTTCCAACAACTCGTGTTGGGATGTTCCTCCAACGCTTCGCGTTGGGATGTATCCATAAAATGGCCTTCCAACATATGAATCTTGGGATGTTCCTCCAACGACTCACGTTGGGTGTATCCAAATTAATGGCCTTCCAACATATAAATATTGGGATGTTTGTTTAAGTCTAGTCGCAACACGCACCAAGTCTAAAGTATAAGTAATATTGTTTAGCAATAGAGTTTAAATGTTTTGATAAATAATCATGTATCTCTTCAAATAGTTTATAAGAATTTAAACGAGTAAAAGTGGGGTATGAACTCACCCGTGTGATTAATATGCTAACAAAATGAAGTGCACGAAAGTGAGGCTCGGAAACTATCCGCGACCTAAAATGAATGTTATGACTTGAGTTATGATATGTGTTGAGTTATGATGTAATGTTATGCATGCATTTCAGATGTTATTTATACCATTTACGAGTTTTGAAAATAATACTCATCGTCGAAAATACTCTTTTGACGTCTTGACCATTCTTAAATCACTTTACAAGTATTTACGTCCAAATGTCATCCTACAATGGTTTCGTAATGATTTATAGTGAAATTAACACTTTCGTCGCAAAAACAATGTCGTCGGAAAAATCATGAAATCAACAAAATGGCTCGGAAAACTAGTCGTAAACGGTGTCGTCGATTGTTAGAGAACGAACTCGACGGTTTTGGAAAGTTTGTATCGATATCTAAAAGTTTCAGTTCAGAGTTTTCGTTCAAAAGGTCTCGATCATAAAGATATCAAGGGCTAAAGATGGTGGTTTTGGCTAATTGTGTGCGAAAATGAGTTTCGCCAAGTTTGAACATCCGTAAATAATTTATTATAACTCCGCTTTACAAACGGCTTTTTGTTTTGAAAAATATGGCCGATGAACTTGATTTTACTAGAAGACATTTCGTTCTAAAAGTTTCACATCATGGTTAAAAGCGCCAAAACATGGTCGTTCATACTAATGTAACACTTGTAACGTAAAAATAATATAATTTTTCGAAAATAATAGTTACGGCAACTTTATAAAACGTGCATATCTTTGTCGTTTTAAATCCGTTTTCTACGTATAATACGTCCTTAGCTTCGTATCAAGTAAACTAATATATTTTGACAAGTCGAAATAATTTGTGAAGCTTAAGGCTCGTTTTGACCGAACAAAGTAAAACTGCATGCTGAAATTTCGAGAAAAATATACGTTTAGTCGTCAAACTTTAAAATCCATAACTTCTTCGTTATAAGTCCGTTTTATCCGTTCAAAAGGCCACGGATTCGTTTTAAAGTATATTTTCTAAATATCAAGGCCAAAGTTTCGTATCAACAGTAGGTTTTCCAGAAATCCGAAATAAGGACAGAACATATAAATATACATATCGAAAATAGTTTTCTCGGACAAAACCTAATCTAATCCCTTCAAATCAACTCCAAAACTAATCTAATCCTACCATACACCTTCTTAGGGTGTCATGGGTTCCTAATCACCATCAAGACCAAAGAATACCATGGGAATAATTATAGGATGACCAATATGTATATATAACTCAAAAATCATGAAATAAAATGGTATAAATCACATAACATGCATACTATCTCCAAAATGAAAAGAAACATATGAAATGAAAAGGAAACTTGAAAATGGAAGAAATATGCTTACAAGTGATATGATGAGGTGCAAAGAACAAGGTTAGTCTAAACACCCTAGGTTTTTATTTCAAAACCTAAACAAGAGTGTTATCTAGATTGTGATTACTTGAACTTGCAAAATTTTTGATGATCTCTTGTAAAACACCTTGATGGCGGTTGGTGATGAGGAAGAACAAGAGAGAAAAGCTTTCTAACTATGTGAAATAATGAGTTAAAATAAATGAAGTGAATGATTGAAAGGTTAAGTATAGGTGAAGTAAAAGTCTAACCAAATCAAGAAAATTTTCCAACTTGATGATGCATCCCCCAAGAACCGGTTTTGGGGATTGTGTCTTTCATTTATTATTATTTTTTCCTACTTTATAATGTATAATTGTTAAAAAGAATGTAAGTAAAGTGTAGTTTTAAATGTAACTTGTAAGGTAAATGGTAGTTTTTAGGTACAAGAGATTTTTAGTAGATCAAAATAGAGTACAATGATATCATAAAAATTGTAAAAATACATTCCTTGTAAAATTTGAGTGATAAAATAATTACCGAGTAGTTTTTAAGAAAAACGTCGTAATAATATAAACTTAACGATTTTTGTACTAAATAAATTTAAAACACTAGGTAAACTAAAATATAGTTTTTATAAACTAAATGTAAGTATAAAAATATATTGGGATCATTTTTGGAAGTATCGGATTAAATTTTTAAAATAATAACTCACACGATAACTTTTAATTAATAAGAAAATAAAGTGTAATGTAAAATGCAAAACCGTTATGAAATGATGAATATGGAATATGAGAATGACCGGAAAATGAGAATTGTGACAATTGTGACGTCCAAATGTACCGCAAACAACGCTAGCAATAAAACACACGAAAGTGTCTTTGATCACTTTCGTTGAATTGAGTAGGTACACGCCCACGGTTCCCGCTGATCGATTACAAATCTTGCTGTGATCGGTATAATTCTAAAGAATCTCCTTGACAGTGGTTTCGCAATGTTCTAGTTGTTCTCAAACCGAACGTCTCAAAGAAGACAACACGGAGTGAGTGAACCAATAATTGAGATTCATCGATTGATGAAAAATTGATTTGAAAACAATCGCGTATTGCTTAAAAGAAAGAGTTTTGCAATACGATGAAGGTTTTATAAGAAAGATCAATTTTCAATCAAAAACACTTTTGTATTTGAAAAGAATACACATTTGATGTGCTAGAAAAGAAGAGATTTGCACATCGAACGGTTTTTCCAAAAGTATTTTCAATCGAGATACTTTTGAGTTTGAAATATGAGTACACATTCGATGTGCTAGAGAAAAGAAGATTTGCACATTGAGCGGTTTTCCAAAGTATTCGTCAATTCATTCCCGGACCAAGGTTGATTCAAGAATGAATTGCCCCATCGTTTCTATCCGCTTGTCACAAGCTTGATCTTTTGGAAAGATCTCACACGCCACCCACCAAGAGCTTGTTTGATGTTGGCTCTGAAGGATTTCCATCATCATCGTGAATATTTATCATATCTCTCGGATGTTCGCAAAACCACACGGATAATGCGTGGACTCTCAATATATACTTACTTTCCACATTGTGTGAAACATCAAGTCTTCATTATTTTTGTGTCCTAATGAGATATAGTGGATGATCTCTTGGCTCTAGACTCAATTGTGCATATTTGGTTTCATATGCCGGAGGCGGGGAGAGGGTCTCTTCTTCAATATCAACTATCTCTAAGAAAGTCGATAGATTATGTAGGTTCCCGTGAGAATGAAACAAGTCCTTTAAGAGGAACTTGAGTAGCTTGGGAAGTTAGGTGCGGTGCGTCCTTTGGGTCCATGACGCCTTGTCTTCAATACCGGTGTTACCTTAGTAACCACCGGTAGCATAAGTATTGAACCCGGTTTACGCCTAAGGTTGAATTAATGGAGGGTGTTTCTTTTCACCCCTTTTCACATTCAATTCTTTTTATTCTTCAACCCTTCAAGCTTACCGAGACTTCATTACTAGAACCTTGTTGGGTTTATTCCGGTTCTAGCTCTATCTCATCCGCACTCTTCCCATATTCTCATTTTCTCCTTTTTTCATCATACCTAAGGACTCTACACTATCTAGTGGATTGTCCCTGGGTAGATCCCTCTGGTTCTGGCAGGATCGTGGGAACTAATATCTAACCTTACCATCCTTATAACACCATGCATAAAGTAGAATGGTCGGTCTTTTGGTACAGTTCTTTCCTTCTTGAAACCACTTGAACAATCATTTGGAAAATCAATCAAGGTACTTGTGATATAATATCAAAGCATTTTGTACCTTAATTGTTTTGATCATTTAGAAAGGCTACCCCTCAACATGTGCACATGATTTGAAATTGTTTAGCACATGGAGGCAAGAGCTCTTTGAAATAATTTATTGATCACAATTTCCGTAGAAAACGCCATTTGATTTTCTTGGTAAATTCTCGCCCTTAAAATGTGCGTTGGTTGTTTAAAATCATTTAGCACATAGAGGAAAGAGTTCTTTGAAGTACTTTCACGATCACACTGCCATTTAGAAACCATTAGAAAATCAATCAAGGTACTTATGTTGAAACATAGAAATCTTTGTACCTTGAAAGTTTGTTTCTTTAGAATGCTCCCTCAATATGTGCTTCGAGATACGAAGAGTTTAGCACATATTAGAGAGAACTTGCACTTTGAATCAAAACGATCACCTTTTATCAAATTTCATTATTAAATCACAAATTCTCCCCGATCAAAAATATCAAACCCTTTGAGATTTTGGATCCCAAGTGATTTAATAAGGTTTAAGAACATGGGAGAAAATGTATCCGATTTAAAAGCTCTTCTGGTTTATGGTTAAATGCTCCTCCACAATCATGTGCATTATGTATTTCAAAATCGTTTGGCACATGAAGGAAGGAGTGCTTTTGAGACAATCACCCTTAGAAACCGATTTGAGATTTAAATCACGATCTCTCCCCCGATCAAAAATTTCAAACCTTTTGAGATTTGTGATCCCAATTGATTTAAATCATTTAGAAAATTTTAGGGGAAAGACATGGCAAGATTTAATTTTGAAAAAATGATGGATAAGGAACAGTTTTTCGGCATTAAAGATTGTTAGTGTCAGGTATGATAGTTTTTAAGAGATCTTTAAGTAAAATAAAACAATCTCACAATCAAACAAGAATAGAAAAAATTTCATTTTGAAAGATCTTTGAGTTTTAAAGAGAATCATACCATGACATAACATTAAATCTTTAGATCACTACTTATTTTGTACAAACCGGACTTTTTATGAAGAAATATTGTTTGAAAATATTTTATTTTAAATCACTGATAAGTGTCTAAATACTCATCATTTTACACAATATAAACTGCAAAATCATCGAAAACACTCGAAACACATCAAAATGATCAAAATATCACAAATCGGTGTTTTATGTGTTTTAAATGCAAAATATCAAAATCGATGAAAAACATATCAAATTTGCAAAATTGCGCTTTAGTCCCCAAGTTTCCAAAATTGTCAAAAGCAGTCCACAAGCACATAATTTCAAAAGTAAAAGTCACAAAGGTCCTTTTAAAATCAAAACTTGTCAAATTTAGTCCTTTGGTGAAAATATTAAAAGTTTGAGAAAATTACAAAAATGGTCCTCCAAGTTTGAAAATTGCGAATTAGTCCACGGAAAATGTGAAAATGGCAAAATTGGTCCTTGCACTTTTGATGATTGTCATTTTTAGTCCTTGGATTAACTTTTCTGAATTGGCAGGAAAGGTCCCTTAAGTTTCAGAATGTACACAATTGGTCCTTGTCAATTATTAAAGCTTTAAACCTAAATTTGGACCCTTGTACCCATTGTGACCCTGTCAAAATTGCATTTTGGACCCCCTGGAATATTAGCCTCCCAAGTCAAAATTCGTTTGACTTTCCCAAACGCGCCAAACCTTATCTTCCTCCCCCACTTTCTCTGCAATCCCCTGCTACACTCCAACCCACCATCACCTTATCACCAATCCTGTCCCCCCTCCTCCACTACATCCAAAATCATTAATCCTTCACCCTTACCCACACTCAATCCCTTACAACTGTCAAAATGAGCAATTCATAAAATGACAATTTGGCCAAAAGTCACAAAAGTCATCCTAAGGGTCGAAAAGAGTGGGATTATATCAAGACATGAGAGAGAAGACTTTGGGTATAAAAAGGAGAAGAGGGAAGCAAGAGAGGAGCCATGTAGTATAGCTTAGTTTTAGAAAATGTCGATTAGTAACTCCTTTTAAATTTCAGTGTTATTTAAGCTTCTAAATACCTTGTTATGTAATTTTAGTATATTGTAAAACTTTTTAAGTATTCAAGTTCAGTTTCCAAGTACGAATTATACTTATGCAATTTTCAAGTTCGAAATTTCAAATTTATATGAATGTTGTTTGTATTTGATGTTATGCAAGCTCATATAAGATCTTATATACACTTAAATAAGCTCACTTTAGCTTATTGTTTAAACAGACGATTCTTACTCGGTTTTACTTGTAAACCTCTCATGGTCAACAAAAGTCAACTATGATGAATTTGGCGGTGGTGATGGATTTTGGTGATGCGAGAATCGATATGGGTTGGATTAGGTTCAACTAGTGTAGTAATGGGTCTTGGGTTAGCTCGCAAATCGCTTGGAAATATGTAAGTGAGCATCCTACTTTTCAAGTTTCAACCCATTTTGCATTGTATGCTTATTTATGCATCCGTGGTCACACTTGTTTTCAAGTGTTTAGATAGTTGTATTATGGTTATATAAACCTAATTTGATCAGTAGCTCTGCTTGGTTCAATGTTTTTGTCAGTTTTAGTTTGTGCTTCAGTTCTACAGGGGTGTTTGGATTGCTTGTTTAAACTGTGCTAAAGGTTAAAAGAATGAAGTAGTTTAGTTGCCTTAGGTTTGTTTTAGAGTGTTAAACCTTTATCAGTCCTTGTTTTGCATCCAAGTTCCTTTTTAGTCAAAATTCCTTTTCATCTGTTCTATTTGCTTATCTGTGAAAATTCAGTGGCTATACATCCATCATATGGGTGTATATCTAGTTAAGTGATCTTGCCAAAGTTTTATTTCATCATTTCTAAGCTTAATCAGTCCATCATTGGATCTTAAAACTCATTTTGGTCAAACTTTTATCTGTTTCAAAAAGTCAAACTGCAGGTCTGGATCAGTGTTTTAGCAGACCTTGCAACAGTTGCATAGGGTTCATTTTCACTAGTTAGGGTCTAATTTTTGGCACAAGTGTAGTTGGGTAGGTGGACTTTAAGACCACAATTCTGTTTTTCTCATTTGCTTATTGGATTAGCAGTTAAACTAGCTTAAACATTGTACTGTTTCGCTATCACATCGCATCGATCACCAAGTAATGACTTGGGCAGTTTTTGTTAGATCCATACCTGTTTCATTTCAAGTCCTTATAAGCTGAAATTTGGTACTTATGATCTATGCCAGGTGGTCTTAAGATCCACACTTTAGGTTTTCCTTTAGCTTCTTGAATAAGCGCTTTCAACCGCTTATTCAAGAGGGTTGTTAAACTTATTGCTCCCAGTTCGGTTTCTATAATCATTGGTTAGATGCTCATTAGGTGTTAGAACTAGATTGCATTAGTTGCCTTAGAGTAGTTTTACCTTAATCTAGCTTCTGTATCAGTTTGGTTCACTGTAGTGCTTTATAGCTTATTTATAAGTGCTTATTTTAGTTCAATTTACATAGCAGCTTCAGATTCTCCCACATAAGCCCTGTTTTTTATATTTTTCTCTGCTTTAGAATAATGTTTTAGATTTTCCCTGAAATTTTCATAATTTTTAGACACTGTTTAGTATTTTTCTTAATTAAAATCAGTTTTTAATCATTTTAATTAGCTTTAATTGCAATTAATTGAGAAAAGTTCCAAAAATAGTTTTTCAATTTTAATAGATTAAGATAAATATAAAAAGCATAAAAATATTTTCCTTATTTTTCTCTTTGTATTTGGTATTTTAATAATTTTAATTAGTTTTAATTAGTTTAAAATTCCTAGAAAATAGAAAATAATCATAAAAATACAAAATAGTTTTGAAAAGTCTATTTTGATATTTTAGACTTTTCCATTTCATAATTTCATTTTTCTATCTTTGTTTCCTAATTTCTTGTATTTTGGTTAATTATTAAATAGTTAAAAATAGTTTTTAATTAATAATAATTAATTAAATAGTTATAAAAATAATTTTCTTTTTCTTAAAATTTTCTTTTATCATTAGGATTGTAAAAATGTATTTTTCATATTTTTAGGATTTATATGTTATAAGTCTCACGTTTTTATTTGTACGTTTACGTTATTTGTATTTAAACGTAAGTTTTAGGTTTTAAACGTTCATCACTTTAAAAATAGTGATAGCGTTTATTTAATAGATTTTATCTTTTTAATTTCCTTTAATTTTCATTTTAGCCCTTGTAGTTTATGTCCTTTTTCCGTAGTTATAATAATTCCAAATTATCCTTTTCCCGTTCAAATTCGCGATCACTATATCGTTTGATAATCCATTGCATAGCTCATTTGGGACATAACGACCGGGAAACACTATACTCTCTCGATCTTAATTGCATTAGTGTTTGAGCGCTTTTAGTCTTTAGACTTGATGCTTAGCACCAATCAAATTTTAGCGCCATTGCTTGAGCTATGCTAATTATCTTACGCTTAGCGATTAGTGATTTGGATATTCACCCTTGTTTATACCATCGTATATGTTTATATTTTCTTTTAAAAATCAAAATCCAAAAGATTTTCATCTTTGTTTTTGCTTCATGTCTATCCAAAATCCAAAATATTCATCTTTACCTCTAACCCTATTTGATTCTTTATCTCTTTACCCTCATCCATTTGATTCTAACTTCTTCTATTATGATGGAATCATCGATTCCTTGTGTCGGTTGTGGAGAACCGCTTTTAGTTTACCGTGTCGTTGGTGTGCGTGCGAGCGGTGCGGTAATGACATTCATAACGGAAGTTGTTTGTTTTATGGTTCGAGGAATTCATGTTCTTATGATCAAAATTCTTTCAATGAGCCGAAAAACTTCTCCGACTACCCACCCCAACCCCAAAATTTTTCGTTCAATCAGCAGTGTTGCTATGGTTGTGGGATCCGTTAGTTGATTTTCGATGTCAACGATGTTCTTGCGAGAGGTGTGAAATGATCTTACGGATGGATTTTGTTCGCTTTGTGCTTGGAAGTCGAAAACTCATGCACTTATCCGAACTTTTCCAATCATCCTCAAAACGATTTTAGCCACACTCCTCAGTATTCATTTGAGCAAGAACCATGCTATCAAAGTTTTAATGACACATCGTTTCAGAATGTACCGAATTTTTCTTGCACAAATTGTGGAGGTCCTCACGATAATCTTCAATGTCAACCATGGAATCAAAATTACTATACTTCCGGTTTTGACAATTTCCAACCTCCACAGCACCATACGGTTCAAACTCCACCTGAGCCGTTGTCTCAAGAAATTTCCTATGATTTTGAATCCACAATGAAAAAACTTGATGATATACTTCAAAACCTTAAGAATCAAGTGAGTGGTGAAAAACCATGGAGAATTGCTAGTCAAGAACGAGAGGCTCGCAATTCTAGGAAGAATTATTAGCCCTAGAGCATGCAACTCAAGGCTTCCCAATTCTTAATGCAATATGTATGATGATGACGAGGAGAGTATTCCTTTGAAGAATATTATTTCTCAACTCCTCACCAATTGTTATCCCAAAGAGCTGAGATTCCATCTCAAACAACCGCTATCACACCAAGCTCCCACTCACTCTCTCGAACATGGGGACGAGCATCTTGACACTGTTCTAAAAGGAATCGGACGAATTCATAAAGTCTAGTGTTGAGGACCTTGTCCCAATCCCAAGTGAGTCCGAGGGAATTCTTGACAAAGAGTGTGATGTGTTTTCTCCTCTTACAAATGATTTTGTTGAGACTTTCTCGCTTTTGACAAATGATTATAGTGATGCCGATTCTTTATATTCTAAAGACATAGAATTTATTGATGCATTACTTCCACATTCGAGATCGCCAACTTAGAAGAGGATGTTGACCATGTTGTTTCCATTAACAGCTTAATACGACTATCACTAATCCCTTATTCGAATTCGGTTCGAATTTACTCTAAATTCGCTTAATCCAATCTTTGATAGTGATGAGTCCGACACGGAGACTATAATGGACGAGGTGCATATTTATAGCCCAAGTACCGCACATGTCCCACCTCCGTATATTCTTCATGAGGAGTTCGCGGTGAACTCACTCATATCATATCTCCGCGGAGTATGATTGCGTGGATGGCAAAATCATGATCGGGGAGAGAATCTCAATTTGCATAGTTATGACAAATCTTCCCACCCATCCTCCCGAGATGCCTTCCAACCCTAAGAGCTCTACCAATAAAATCCAAATAAGTGCAACTGCACTTAATCCCGAGGAAGAAGATCTAGTCATGATTGTTATCATGATTTTCTTTCTTTTCTTCACCTACTCGGTGACTTCCTCTCTTCTTCACTCCTTCGGGAGTGAGGACACTATTTTTGACCCCGGCATTTTCAATTATAATTTTTGAGCCGGTTCTCTATATCTCATCGGTGTGGAACTTTCACGTACTTCAATGTTTATCCAAACATCTTGAATGAAAGTCCGATGGAGATTGTTTCTTCCACTTTGCTTCCCATGAACCAATGAATTGGGTCGAGTCAAGCTAGCGACTCGGTAATCAAAAACAAGAGCTTAAAATGGGTTTTCACCCGTGTGTACCACTAAGTGTGGGGTGCCCCACATGTTATATATATAAAAAAAAAAAAAAAAAAAAAAAATCTTCTTTCTAAATAATGGCCGTAATATTTCCTTTCACGTTCTTTGTTTCGCATAACACGGTACTTTGAATATTGAGGGCAATATTCATTTCTAAGTGTGGGGAATTCTCACGAATTTTATCATATAATTACACCAATTCCCGCTTTTGGCCAAAATTTTTTTGGAGTAAGTGTTTTACACTTTCTCATTTGGTTATCGATCCGCCTTTGTCTCAGAAGACTAAAGGATTGGCTAATCCAGAGCAAACGGCTCTTGGTAAAGATATATCAAATCCGTTTATATGGCTTGCAATTTGCCCAAAATTGTATGGTATTCAACTCACCATATCCTAAAAAGTGAAGAGTTGGCTAGCCCGCAAGTTTATGGCTTGTGGTAAAGGCGATGGAAAATCCATAATTGGTAATCACTCACCAAAGATAATATTGATAATTTATCTAAGAGTTGGCTAGTCCGAAAGGGTGCGACTTCGGTAAAGACAAATCAAATCGTTGAAAGTCGGTGGTTTGCTCAAAATCACATGGTTATCGGTGTACCATGGTTCTTACTTGAACTAAAACATTTGGCTACTCCGAAGTAATGGCTTTTGGTAAAGAGTTTAAATGCATTATGTTTTCTCAAATCATTGCTAGGGACTAGCAATATCTTAGTGTGGGGATTGATGAGTGTCTAAATACTCATCATTTTACACAATATAAACGCAAAATCATCCGAAAACACTCGTAAACACATCAAAATGATCAAAATATCACAAATCAGTGTTTTATGTGTTTTAAATGCAAAATATCAAAATCGGATGAAAAACATATCAAATTTGCAAAATTGCGCTTTAGTCCCCAAGTTTCCAAAATTGTCAAAAAAAGTCCACTGAGCACATAATTTCAAAAGTAAAAGTCACCAAAGGTCCTTTTAAAATCAAAACTTGTCAAATTTAGTCCTTTGGTGAAAAATATTAAAAGTTTGAGAAAATTACAAAATGGTCCTCAAGTTTGAAAATTAGCGTAATTAGTCCTCGGAAGATGTGAAAATGGCAAAATTGGTCCTTGCACTTTTGATGATTGTCATTTTAGTCCTTGGATTAACTTTTCGAATTGGCGAAAAGGTCCCTTAAGTTTCGAAATGTACACAATTGGTCCTTGTCAATTATTAAAGCTTTAAACCTAAATTTGGACCTTGTACCCATCATGACCACTGTCAAATTGCATTTTGGACCCCCGGAATATTAGCCTCCCAAGTCAAAATTGCTTGACTTTCCCAAACGCCAAACCTTATCTTCCTCCCCACTTTCTCTCGCAATCCCTCGCTACACTCCAACCCACCATCACCTTATCACCATCCCTCCCCTCCTCCACTACATCCAAAATCATTAATCCTTCACCCTTACCCACACTCAATCCCTTACAACTGTCAAATGAGCAATTCCCGCCAAAATGACAATTTGGCCAAAAGTCACAAAAAGTCATCCTAAGGGTCAGAAAAGAAGTGGGATTATATCAAGACATGAGAGAGAAGACTTTGGGTATAAAAAGGAGAAGAGGGAAGCAAGAGAGGAGCCATGTAGTATAGCTTAGTTTTAGAAAATGTCGATTAGTAACTCCTTTTAAATTTCAGTGTTATTTAAGCTTCTAAATACCTTGTTATGTAATTTTAGTATATTGTAAAACTTTTTAAGTATTCAAGTTCAGTTTCCAAGTACGAATTATACTTATGCAATTTTCAAGTTCGAAATTTCAAATTTATATGAATGTTGTTTGTATTTGATGTTATGCAAGCTCATATAAGATCTTATATACACTTAAATAAGCTCACTTTAGCTTATTGTTTAAACAGACAGTTGCTACTCAGTTTTTACTTGTAAACCTCTCATGGTCAACAAAAGTCAACTATGATGAATTTGGCAGTGGTGATGGATTTTGGTGATGCAGAATCTGATATGGGTTGGATTAGGTTTAACTAGTGTAGTAATGGGTCTTGGGTTAGCCTGCAAATCAGTTGGAAATATGTAAGTGAGCATCCTACTTTTCAAGTTTCAACCCATTTTGCATTGTATGCTTATTTATGCATCTGTGGTCACAGCTGTTTTTCAAGTGTTTAGATAGTTGTATTATGGTTATATAAACCTAATTTGATCAGTAGCTCTGCTTGGTTCAATGTTTTTGTCAGTTTTAGTTTGTGCTTCAGTTCTACAGGGGTGTTTGGATTGCTTGTTTAAACTGTGCTAAAGGTTAAAAGAATGAAGTAGTTTAGTTGCCTTAGGTTTGTTTTAGAGTGTTAAACCTTTATCAGTCCTTGTTTTGCATCCAAGTTCCTTTTAGTCAAAATTCCTTTTCATCTGTTCTATTTGCTTATCTGTGAAAATTCAAGGCTATACATCCATCATATGGGTGTATATCTAGTTAAGTGATCTTGCCAAAGTTTTATTTCATCATTTCTAAGCTTAATCAGTCCATCATTGGATCTTAAAACTCATTTTGGTCAAACTTTTATCTGTTTCAAAAAGTCAAACTGCAGGTCTGGATCAGTGTTTTAGCAGACCTTGCAACAGTTGCATAGGGTTCATTTTCACTAGTTAGGGTCTAATTTTTGGCACAAGTGTAGTTGGGTAGGTGGACTTTAAGACCACAATTCTGTTTTTCTCATTTGCTTATTGGATTAGCGTTAAACTAGCTTAAACATTGTACTGTTTCTGCTATCACATTGCATCGACCAAGTAATGACTTGGCGCTTTTGTTAGATCCATACCGCTTCATTTCAAGTCCTTATAAGCTGAAATTTGGTACTTATGATCTATGCCAGGTGGTCTTAAGATCCACACTTTAGGTTTTCCCTTTAGCTTACTGAATAAGCAGTTTCAACTGCTTATTCAGTAGGGTTGTTTAGCTTATTTGCTCCTAGTTCAGTTTCTATAATCATTGGTTAGATGCTCATTAGGTGTTAGAACTAGATTGCATTAGTTGCCTTAGAGTAGTTTTACCTTAATCTAGCTTCTGTATCAGTTTGGTTCACTGTAGTGCTTTATAGCTTATTTATAAGTGCTTATTTTAGTTCAATTTACATAGCAGCTTCAGATTCTCCCACATAAGCCCTGTTTTTTATATTTTTCTCTGCTTTAGAATAATGTTTTAGATTTTCCCTGAAATTTTCATAATTTTTAGACACTGTTTAGTATTTTTCTTAATTAAAATCAGTTTTTAATCATTTTAATTAGCTTTAATTGCAATTAATTGAGAAAAAGTTCCAAAAAATAGTTTTTCAATTTTAATAGATTAAGATAAATATAAAAAGCATAAAATATTTTTCCTTATTTTCTCTTTGTATTTGGTATTTTTAATAATTTTAATTAGTTTTAATTAGTTTAAAATTCCTAGAAAATAGAAAATAATCATAAAATACAAAATAGTTTTGAAAAGTCTATTTTGATATTTTAGACTTTTCCATTTCATAATTTCATTTTTCTAGCTTTGTTTCCTAATTTCTTGTATTTTGGTTAATTATTAAATAGTTAAAATAGTTTTAATTAATAATAATTAATTAAATAGTTATAAAAATAATTTTCTTTTTCTTAAAATTTTCTTTTATCATTAGGATTGTAAAATGTATTTTCATATTTTTAGGATTTATATGTTATAAGTCTCACGTTTTTATTTGTGCGCTTACGTTATTTGTATTTAAACGTAAGTTTTAGGTTTTAAACGCTCATCACTTTAAAAATAGTGATAGCGTTTATTTAATAGATTTTATCTTTTTAATTTCCTTTAATTTTCATTTTAGCCCTTGTAGTTTATGTCCTTTTTCCGTAGTTATAATAATTCCAAATTATCCTTTTCCCGTTCAAATTCCGCGATCACTATACGTTTGATAATCCATTGCATAGCTCGCTGGGACATAACGACCCGGGGAAACACTATACTCCTCTGATCTTAATTGCATTAGTGTTTGAGCAGTTTTTAGTCTTTTAGACTTGACTGTTTAGCACCAATCAATCACTCTCCCCCTCAATCGATGACCGTAGTCGATGATTGAGTGACTTAAGTTTTGATAAAATGAAGTCCGATGATTTCCAAAATTAAGTCCAATTTATTTTCAAAACCAATATTTTTCCATTTTTCAAAACAATATTATTCAAAAATTGTTTAAAGAATGGTATCATCACTACTTATCATGCACAAAGATAAGTTAGGTGGTTAAGAAGCTTTTGTTGTTGCTGTAAGGCTGGAAGAAAACCTTCTGTTGATGAGTGAGACCTCTTAAGTTGCATCTATCGTGCCAGCTCTCCATGGAGATCTAATTAAGCTCCGTTTCTTCATTTTTCAACCTAAGAGATACTTGCCCTTTCCATTCGGCATCCAATCATCTTCTTTTATGGGATCCGGATCGGGAACATTCTTATATAACATGTTATATGTATACGTTAGTAAGCACAAATAGACATATATGGTGGTCGACAACACCCAAGCAGTAATCGACTAATAAAAGTCAATCCAACATGTCAATCAGATCATATAAAGCATGGGAATAATGTGTTTATCAAACTCTAATCATCTAATCCTAACAATCATATCCTAGGCACCTAGTCCTTCGACATAGGTTAACATGTTTTGCATTTAAGTATATAGGATAATTAGATAAGCTCGTTAGATGATATAGATTTGAAAACATTCTCCCCCTCAATCAATGACTAATTTTCTGAAAAGTTTAAAAGCGCTGAAGTCATTGATTGTGTTTTCAATTTATACGAAAACTCTTAATCTGATTGATTTACAAGCAACTCATTTACCACCATTTTGTTAAAACAAATATTTTTCTGAAGAATTTTAGAAGGAAAAATATTTGAGTAGGAACAGCAGTCCTTTGACATACTTTCCTCATTTCGTTTTAGGATAAGTGCACGAAATATTTGAAAATTGGTTTAGCGCAGCACTTTCCTTCTTTTGAAGAGCGGGTTGCTATCTGAAATAATAACAAACCATAGTTTTAGACATGTTTTGAAAAAGAATATTTACACCTCCTGCTCGAACTTCATCTATGGTCCTGTGCCATTATTGAATGTCATTTCTAAGACCGTAGATGTTATTGATACCAGAAGACATGTCTTTAGAAAACAAGATTTTTGTATTTTGAAATTTTCCGATTTTTATGGGTTTTTGTTGATTTTATATTTTCTATTTTGTTTTTGTTGGTTTTATATTTTGTATTTTGTTTTGATAAATATTTACAATGATAGAGAAGATGATATAGTTTAAGAAGATGATGATCAGAGTACGAGATAAGGATATCGAGCGACACGTCGTAGAAGATAGAATTCGCCATCTCTTGAACTTCCACCACCAAAGCTTTCGAGGATCCGAATAGAAGATAGAACATGAGCCTTTGAGAAAGTGAGACTTTGGCGCTTCCCCAAACCGAAAATCCATTAGATGAGCAGATTCAAGCTCTATTTCAAGCTTGCCTTAGCCAGTGCATGAGAAGCACACCATTATCATAAATCCGCGCTCCTTTTAAGAACGATAGTCGAGATTCTTCGTTCGGGTTATATCATCAACAAGAACAAAGAACGTATCATCCCACTCTTTAAATTTCTTCTCATATTTCATTACCATCAAGTTTGAAGCGATCCATACCAAAAGGTTGTCAAGAGACCACTTTCCCCAAGTAGATGAATTGATGTAGTCGGTCTCTTAGACTAGAGCTCACGAACCCGAATACACATATACCAAGACGGAGAAACTTATACCATCAAGTAGCAGATTAAGTCCGATAGCCAAAGAATAACCCCATGTATACTTTTCTCCCACGATGATAGTGTATGAAGCTCAAGAATCTGGCACCGAATGCCCAAAGAGAGAATAACCGATAACATTGAAGAAGCGGGTCGAATCACGGATTATCTCTGCGGATGACTATCTCTGCGGATGTCAACTCCGAATAAGTGATCATATCTCGAATCAACGATTAAGCACTCAAGTGAAACAATGGCGCCCCAATGTACACAATTCTCTCCCGATGATTGCGATAACAAAGAAATCATCACACACTTGTGTACCTCTTTTATCTTCATAAACTTTCTCTTCCATCTCTTCCCCCACATAGATGGAATAAGAACACTAAACGCCATGAGTCAAACCATGAGTGTCTCTGCGGTAATGACGTTTTTCTTCCTGGGATATCTTCAATCACTTAGAAGTATTAAGTTCATCAAGTTTACTCGCGTTTAGATACGTGTCACCTTCCCCCTTGCTGGTTTTGATGCTTCAGAATAGGCAACACATTATACGCCCGTATACTGGAAATCTTTTGAGAAGAACATCATTAGCTCAGATGTATTTGTGAGAATCAACTTGCTGAAGAATGTGAGCAAGTCTAATTAAGGATTAACTTTGGCTTTTCACTCTCCCCCAATTAGTGCTCTCCCCTAAACCGACAATCTTTATGATGAATGCTTGAATTAAGAAGAAGTCTTTAGATTGTTAGATGCAACTCGTCTTTAGTCTTCTAACATGTACCAGAAAATGTAGAACTGACTGTTGACTCGACCTTCTTCAAGATTGTCCAATTGGGGAATAGAAAGTCAACATCTTCAACTCACCAAATGCATTCTGTTAACATACAAATAGCAAATCCCTTAACTCAAATCCTCCCAATCAAACAAGAACGAAAAGATGTTCATTAAGGAAATCAGCCCCAATCGGAAGCACTTTGTCATTAATCAAATTAGCCCGTGTGAAGATGTTAACCAACGACTCTTAAAGAAAACCCATGTGAATATGACCCGATAAGAAGAAGCTCGGTTCTTACATGAGTTTGGAGCCGTTTGACCATTTATTCTCATAAATCAATCAACCATGCAGTAAATTCACACTTCTTCTCCCCCTCAACAATTGCATACGAAGTTGCCATTCTTGATTGAATAAGTGAATATCTTTAAAATGTGTTCTATTCACACTTCTCCCCCTCAAAGGTAGCATATGATGTCGCCATCATCATTATAATTGAGCAAGTGGAATAATAAAACAATCAACAGTAGTTCGGTTCACTTGATGATTGAAAGCGCATAGAAAAAGCATGAAGCATGTTGATGAGAATGGTCATAAATAAGAAGATTTCTCTTCTTCTGAAGATAAAGCGCACTGAAATGTACAATTTTCTTTTCTTTAGAGAGCGAGGCTTGAACTGTTGTGTTCAAACGTCATAAGAAGATTTCTCTTCTATCGAAGATAATGTGCACTGAAACGTAAACATTTCTTTTTTTTAGAGTACGAGGCTTGAACTGTTGTGTTCAAACGTCATAATCTCTCTCTTTTCAATCTCTCTTGGCAAACTTGTTATCAATCCCATTATCATTTAGTAGGCTTTTTGCAGTGACAACTGATGGAGAAAACCCAATATGATGAATTTGACCCTGAAGTAAACTAACCTGAACTCGTGACTTAAGCTTGCACATATGTAACAAAGAACGGTGCCGAGAATTCATCCTCCATTGTATCCCTAAGTACTCTATACTCTTCATCCAACCAACCATCAAGTATAAGACGTACATCACCTCTTGAAAGTCCACAATTTAATGTGACACTGAGCACTACAACGTAACTCCTTAAAGTGATAGTTATTTTATGGTGGTAAGAGCCCAATTCCCCCAAGTGGTAAAAGAAAAAGAAAAAGTCACCCAAAAATAACTAGATTTCCAAGTCTTTGTTTTTTATAATAAGCTCGAACAAGGATCTTGAAGAATCTTCATCCAACCATCCCCGATACCTTCAGATACTAAGTACACTCGCCCGTGATATTTCACTTCAACCTCAAACAAATAATAGTGAATTAACCCAGATATTGCTAGTCCCTAGCAATGATTTGAGAAAACATAATGGATTTTAATCTCTTTACCAAAAGCCATTACTTCTGGAGGAACTTAAGTTTTCTTACGCGAGCTAGCCACTTGTGAATGGCTAACTGTAAGGAACTTAAAACAGCTCACACACCAATACAATGAAGATCAGGAGAGTATAGTGTTTCCCCGGGTCGTTATGTCCCAGCGAGCTATGCAATGGATTATCAAACGTTTAGTGATCGCGAGATTTGAACGGGAAAAGGATTTGGAATATGATTATTAACTACGGAAAAAGCCAACAAATAAAAACGGTTAAAATGCAAATTAAAGGAAACTAAAAAGATAAAATCTATTAAATAAACGCTATCACTATATTTAAAGTGATGAACGTTTAAAACTTAAAACTTAAAACTTACGTTTAAAATAAAATTACGTAAACGTACAAATAAAAACGTGAAACTTATACAATATTAATCCTAAAAATATGAAAAATACATTTTTACAAACCTAATGATATGAGAAAATTTATAGAAAAAGAAAATTATTTTTATAACTAATTACCTAATTATTATTAATTAAAGACTATTTTTAACTAATTAATAATACTCTAAAATAAAAGAAAATATGAAATAAGACTAGAAAAATAAAATTAAGATTTAGAAAAATCTAAAATATGATAAAACTAATTTTAAAACTGAAAATATATTTTTAGACTTTTATGTATTTATTATTAATTTAAAACTATTTAAAACTAATTTAAATTATTAAAATACCAAACAAAAGGAGAAAAATAGGAAAATACTTTTAAGCTTTTTACATTTATCTAAACTTAAGAAAATGAAAAATTATTTTTTGAGACTTTTCTTAATTATTTGTATTTAAAGCTAATTAAAAAGGATTAAAAACTAATTAAAATCAAGAAAAATACCAAACAAGCTTGGAAAAATCTGAAAAATTCAGGAAAAGCTTAAAATAATATTAGGAAGCTATGAAAAATGAAAAAACATGGGGTGTGGCGCGAATCAAATCGATGAGCAAGAGCTTAATGGAATAAGCACTAGAATAAGCAAATGGACTCCAAAAGCTACCCAACTGATATGGACACTATAATAAGCTGAAATTGACCAATTGCAACTGAAATCAACAAGATCTAATCAACGGATTAGCAAATTGAGCAATTGATGTGTTGAGTAAATTTGCTAAAATCAGTTGAGGGGGGGTTACTTTGAGCTTATGCATAAGCTCCAAA
Organism: Chrysanthemum lavandulifolium; assembly: GCA_022545495.1. NCBI lineage: Eukaryota > Viridiplantae > Streptophyta > Magnoliopsida > Asterales > Asteraceae > Chrysanthemum > Chrysanthemum lavandulifolium. Next base: position 109,935,144 of record CM040245.1, on the reverse strand, counting down.
ATAAGCTGAAAAGGAAAAATACAAACTGGAACCTCTAGAGGACCTGGCTAAGTGCTTGTAAACCAAAAGGGAGCCTTGGACAAGCTCTTAAGAACTCTGTGCAAAGGCTGCTATATCTGCACAACAACCTGTGCAGTTGCATACCCTGCACAGGGCATTTTAGTCCTGATTCACAAGCTTATTTGAAGCTTGTCAAGGGAGCTTATGGAGAAACAATTATGCGTCCTCAAGACAACACGGCAAAGAGTAACTAACCCAACTTACGCTTCTAACTAGCTTTAATGAGGAGTCTAATTGATCTGCAAGTTCTTGAAAGCGCATTTCATGGGTATTTGACTTTTTATCACAGAAATGAAAATTGACTTTAGTTAAATTCAATTGCAAATGCTGGACTGATAGTGATGAAACATGATGTAATGCAGCTATAGCAAGTTAGATAAACACATTCTAATCCTATATGTAGTGAACTTGGCAACTGATTCCAACAGATGTGCACATGAGATTAGACAAATTGTAATTCTGACTTTTATGGAAAACTGAGGCAAGTGGTGAATATCTTGAGTCTATCTGATCTAAACAAAGCTTAAGCAACTGACCTACTCTAATGTATTGACCTCTAGCACAGTACAAGCACTAATCCAAACAGTTATGATAGCAAGATCAGTTAACAACTGAGTTTGACTTGTAATGAAAGCTGAAGTAAAATGGTGACAGAGAATAATGCAACTCAATAGAGCAAACCTAAAGCAACCTAACTGCTCTTATATATTAACCTCTGGCTTACTTTTAATCCTAATCCAAACACCCTTAAAACTGTCCAATATGCGGTTTTACTAAGCTAAAGGTAATTGAAGACTTGTAATCAACTTGCAAGCTTACATTAACTATATAAAACGAGTTTCTACAAACTTAAGCAGTTTACACTAACATTAATCCATAGAACCAAATTTAACTAATATTATGCTAAAACTAGAAAATTTAAAGAAAATAATTAAACACCTTAACCACTGTTTGAATATGATCCTAAACAAGATGATATGTGTCCTGAGACCCTTTTCAGACCTGCTGCACATCCAATATCCAATTTCCCTCCTCCTTTGACTTTTGTTGACCTTGCATCCAAAATGTTTGAAACTTGCTAACAAGCTTACAAAAAGTTACAAGGGACTTAAATAAGCTTGTATGAGCTTGACAATAAGATATTAACACTTGTACTTAGGATTTTGAAACATGAAAACTGTAACAGTAGCATGAATTGTGGAAATTTATATGAAAATTTAGATTGATAGTCAAAAGTAACTTAAAATGGTTTGTAAACTTAAAGATAATACAAGGAAACTGAAATTACATCAATTTAACTAAAACTAAAACATTCAACTCAAAAACGACATTAAGGTAAATTAAAATAACTAACTACCCTCTCAAACTGCATCCTTCTTCTCTCTTTTATACCCCAACATCTTTCTCTTTCATCTCTGAGTGGATCCCACCTTGTTCCAGGGCCTTGGGATAACTCTTGTGGATTTTAGCCAATTTGTCAATTTTGGCGGGAAAATTAGGTTTAACAGCTATGAGAGATTGAGTGTTTGGTGAGGAATGAATTATTGATTCTTGGAAGGTTGTGTTTGGAGGGGGGGAACATGTGAAGGGATAAGGTGAGGAGGTTGAGTGTAGCAGGAGTTGCAGGGGCAAGTGGAAGGGGAAGAAGTGATTGGCGCCAAAAGGGTATATTTGACCTGTGGGTTTGACCAGATTATTAGCACCGGGGTCCAAAATGGCTTATTTGATGAGGGTCGAAGGGTCTGAGGGTCCAAAATTAGTTTGTTGCTTAATAAATGACAAGGACTAGTTGTGCCAATTTCAAAATCAAGGACTATTCACCAATTCATCAAAGTTATTTCAAGGACCATTAATGACAAGTTTCAAAAGTACGAGGACCAAATCATCATTTTCCAATTTTCCAGGGCCATTTCGCCAAATTTGAAACTTGGAGGACCATTTTTTGTAAATTTCTCAAACTTTTAATATTTTTCACCAAAGGACTAAATTTGACAACTTATGATTTTAAAAGGACCTTTGGTGACTTTACTTTTGAAATTATGTGCTCGGGGAATGTTTTTGACAACTTTTGAAACTTGGGGATCAAAGCGCAATTTTGCAAATTTGATATGTTTTCATCGATTTTGATATTTTTGCATTTAAAACTCATAAAACAACGATTTGTGATATTTTGATCATTTGATGTGTTTACGAGTGTTTTCGAGATGATTTTGCGATCTAAATGGTATAAAAATGATGAGTATTTAGACACTCATCAAACCCCGTTGTAACATATTCTGGTTAAAAGCTCAAATCTAGCCTCCTTTGACATTTTAAGTGAACTATGATAATGGTTTTCATCCTGACCATGGTTAGAAGCACATAACCCCGTAAAACCATGTAATAACCAAATTGTCATGTCGAATATCCAAACACACATCCAATTCATGAAGTACACCATTTTATCCCTTCTTAGAAGCATAAACCATAGCACCAACATCGGATAAGATCCCGAAATACACTTTCCTTTCTCGGGATGATTTCATCATTACGGGATTTTACAATTCTATGGTTTAAACAGAAATAGTTTCTTCGCGGGATTTTACAAAACCAAGAATAAACCGTAAGATAGATCCGAAATGCACTTTACTATTACCGGGATGTTTCCATTGTCACGAGATTTTACAAGTCTATGATTTAAACGGAAATAGATTCTTTCGCGGGATTTTACAAAATCATGACAAAACCGTAAACATTGTCAGCTTGAATGTGTTATGACTAATTCGGTTTTGGTGAATATCTGTTTTAGGGGAATATGCAGCGGTTCATCAGCGATTCATTCTCCATCTTCAACACAATAATCAACAATTCATTACCCATATGTGGACAACTTCACAACCCATACTAAGTCAAGTAGTATAAACTACTTCCCCCTGGAAGTTGTCCGTAAACCAAAGTACACGTTTCTCCCCCATGATGGTTTCGAACTTTCGGAAGCATCATAACGTGTACAACCATTTGCACGAAGAGTTCTTGTCATAAGCAAACATCTTGAAGAATCATGGTGACCTTTGGAGATTTTAGAAAGATTTTGCTTAGACTATGAAGTATCAATTGCATCGAATAATCTATGGGAATTGTTGATCACATCTCATCCTTTGAACACTTTGGTAAACACACCATTCACGTAATTAATCGGCTATTGCAGTGACCACTTGGTGAAGTAAACCCGATATACCAAACTTGATCATGAATTAGAATTCCCCAGATTTGTTACTTAAACTTGTACTAATCCTCGTGAAAAAGAAACGGTGTACCCAATGTACAAAACCTCTTAACATATCCTCAACTGCGTGAGACACCGGAGTGATAGCTATGTTGTGGGTTAAGCGAGAAAGAATCACAACCGTAACTAAATAGCCAAATCTTTATCACACTCAATAAACGCCCAAACAAATCATCTTCGCGGAAGGGTAGAGAGAAAGAAGACGAAATAAGTGAACGCGCCCGGAAAACCTCACTTCAAATTCAAACAAGAAATACCGTACAAACGACCCCGTAGCAACATTTTGCAAAAAACACTTCAAACCGTGACATAATATTTTTCGTGAAAATGTATACACCAAAGTATCTCATCATCACACGCAATCTCATCAAATCTCATCGTCACCTCTCATCATCAAACCTCATCATCTACGATCCAATTTAGAGAAGCCCAATAGTCCATGATCCAATATCATCACATATAATTTCAAGCCCGGTCCAAATAACTATTCAACTATCCGGTCAATGTAAATTCTTGCAGTGATCATCTCATACATTCCGATATCATTGACATATGATAAATTGCTAAGAATTTGACCCGAACCCAAGTCCAATTAAAACCGTTTGAACAGTCACTTCAATACCAAATCAATAAAACCGGATAAGTATCTCTCGTGAAAATTTTATCCGACCAAAGATACCACTCATTTATCAAAACGTATTTATCCAACAATTAACATTAGATGAACGCTTTTGATAGTATATCAATGTAAGATTGTGTCTATGACCTCAATTAGTTAATATACTCGACAGCCCATTAGTTCAATGTCAATTTAGATCAGCCCAACAAAATGTATCAGCCCAAAGACTAAATACTGACAGTTGATCCAACATACCCCATGATTTTAAACTCAAAGCCCAAAACTAAAAAATTCAGATAGCCCATTACATTCACAAACCAACCCTACTATAGGAGAATAACACCCTAAGAGTTAGCAACCCTAATTCACACTTAACGTTACATCCGCCGCTATCTTCTTCATCAGGTACATAACGCAGTCACGTTCAAGAACTCAGCCAATCCTTAACTCATACAAACTCACTGCCCTCCTCTCAGAATCATCATACACTTCTTCAAACCCTCAACAGATATGGAAAGGATCACATCAAAACCTTCAACACATTAAACTCATCATCAACAACGACCCTAACACCAATTGATCACCCATCGGAGCACCTTAAATCTTTGAGCTCGCCACAGGGATGGCTTGAGCTATGGAGTTGACATCAAGATCTAACGAAGGGTCTCGGGTAGGTTTATGTGTCGTATTTTCGTTTTTAATTTTGAACGAACCAGAGAGTAATTGTAACATAATTGTTATAAGTTATTCTTTATTGTTTTCGGATAGTAACACGAAGCTTTGCCTTCAAAGTTTGATCAATGATGATACAAGTTGCAAAAAACTCTGTGACAGATAACAAGAAAGATAGAACGAATCTGAGATTGTTTAATGTTTTTCATTTTATTTTTTGAGTTTTTGTGAGTGATTGTAACATGAGGAGATGTTGGATTTGTTGATCGGGTTAGGTTTTGAATCGTTGTCAATGTGTCCAAGGTATTTGCATATCGTTTTTATGATGTCAGATTCATGGACTGATGATGGTTAGTATTAACCTGAGGTCACGAGTCATGGTAATTGGTACTTTGGTCAGTGAGTCAACAACTCGCTTTTGATAGTCACCATATAGTCAACTCGCATATGAATTTAATAGACAAGTCGCTTTTGACTCAAAAGTCAAGACGCATCATAAGCTCAACTCGCATCATAATTTTTCCAGTACACAACTCGCTTACCACTAGCGTCAAAACGCAGGTGACAACTCGTATTATAATTATGTTGACAAGTCGAATCTTGTGCTTGCCTGAAATCGGGATCTGATATCTCTTACATCAAAAAGCATCCAGGAGATTCCCATACCAGTTTGTATAAACCCAGATAAGCAACAGTTAGACCCATCCATTGTGACCCGTTTTGACCTTTTTGACCACAAAATCATAAAAGATATGAGTTACCATAAAAGTGTTAATCTTGGACTTAAAAAAAAGACGCAAGACAAGATCTTTTGTGAAACTGGATATGAAAGTTAGTGACTTGTTAGACCATATGGATACATAGTACTAGTTTTAAAACTGTCATCAAATAATGAATAAGAAAAAGAGTTTCAGATTCAACAATAACGCATAATAACAGTTTTGAAACATGTTTTGAACCACAAAAATCAATAAACACAAGCAACGAGTATCAAATCGCATCAAAGCAATACAAACCACATACAAAAATCAACCAAACCGCATAAAAACCGCTTCAAAAACCATGCAAATCATCAAAACAACACAACCTAGGCTCTGATGCCAATTGTTAGGATCGTATATTTTATGTTGTTTGATGATTCGGGTAGTCTAGGATTGTGATGATATAAGATTACCATGTTTAGAGAGATGAAGAGAGTAGAGAGGGTGTCTTAGAGAGAGAAATAATCAAAAGGAAAATGTTAGATTGAAAGAAGCACCAACCCTCTACCTTGGGAGGTAGAGGGTATTTATAGTTACACACTAATACGTCCTCCTGTCGGACTGTGGATCAGGCATACAGTGGGTAAAGACCCTTCCTTCCTCCATGGTGTTACTCTAAACTAATCTATGCTAATAACTAACTAATAAACTAGTAAACAACGTAAATAACGACATGTCTACGAGCTAACTTACGCTAGATTGTATTTGGGGTGACCGACTCTTTACTATGGAATTTCTAATTCCTAAAAATGTCAATGAAACTTCACAGTCTAAGCAAAATCTTTCAAGAATCTTCAGCTTCTGTCATAACTTTTCAAGATGTTTGCTTATGACAAGAACTTCTCGTGCTAATTGTCGTACATGTTATGATGTTTCTGAAAGTTCGATACCATCATGGGGTAGAAACGTGTACTTTGATGAATTATGGTCAACCTCAAGGGAAGTAGTGTATACTACTCGACTTAGTATGGTTTGTGAAGTTGTCCACATATGGGTAAAGAATTGTTGATGATGTTGTTGATGTTGGATAATGAACCACTGCATGTTCCCCTAAAACATATATTCACTGAAACCAAAGTTGTCATATCACACTCAAGCTGATCTTGTTTACGATTTAGTCTTGATTTTGTAAAATCCCGCGAAAGAAACTATTTCTTGGTTTAAATCATAGACTTGTAAAATCCCGTGACAATGGAAACATCCCTGTTAGGAATCAAAAAATTCCATGTTAAAGTGTCGGTCACCCCAATTATATTTTAGCATATGTTAGCTCGTAGACTTCTCATTATTTACGTTATTTATTAGTTTATTAGTTAGTTAGTAGCGTAGATTTGTTTAGAGTAACACCGTGGAGGAAGGACGGGTCTTTACCCACTGTATGCCTGATCCACAGTCCGATAGGAGGACGTATGCTTTGTAACTATAAATACCCCTTCCATCCATGAAAGGGGTGTGTCTTCTTTGAATCTAACCTTTCTTTTGTAAAGCAACTCTCTTCAAGGAACCTCCTCTCAACTCTCTTCATCTATCTAAAATGGCTTTCTTGTTTAATCATTTTCCTAGACCACCGAATCATCAAACAACATAATATTCACGATCCTACAATTGGTACGAGCCAAGGTTGTGTTGTTTTGATGATTTGCATAATTTTAAGTAGTACTGATGCGGTTTGATACATGGTTATTGTGTGGTGTTGATTTTTGTGGTTCAAATCATTGTATAATTTGTTTTCACCAATATTTTGCATCAAAGTTTTTTTTCTTAAACTATTGGGGTAAACAGTTTTCAACAGATTTTGGTATCAATATTATGGTCAAAAGTCTTGTGCTTTACTTCTTGTTTTCATGATAAACTGTTCTTGTGTCAGTTTCATGTTAACTTTTATACATTCTTGACTTTTGCAAAGGATTGGATACGGGTCAAGTCCTTGTGGTCAAATATCAGTTTCATGTTAAATTTTACATCAGTTTCATGTTGTGTAAAGTGGTCAAAAAACTGGCAAGAAAATGGTCTAGTCCTTGTGGTCGAATATGGGTCAATATGGTTTTTTCTTTATGCTGTTTCTGGGTTATTCATCTATGCGAATTGGGAAACTCTTGGATGCGAGTTGTAAACTTGCATTTTTGAATGCGAGTTGGTAAAAACTTTTTGAAATATATGCGAGTTGTTATGCTCAAATATGTCCAGATACAATGGTCCCTATGCGAGTTGTCTACTTGCATTACTGAATGCGAGTTGTTAACCATTCCATATGCGAGTTGTGACTCTGTCCTGGTTCAAAGTCATCAAATGATGCGAGTTGCTCTCAACTCACTTTTGAGCGTGTTGTAAACTTTGCGTGTTAATAAACTGATTAATATGCGACTTGTGGACTCGCATTTTTGAATGCGAGTTGAGTACTAGTTGGTCATGAAGCGAGTTGGTTGCCAGATAAGGTATGCGAGTTGACAGAGAAGATGAAAAAGACCGTGACCAAGACCACAAATAACTCAAAACTCATCGACCTCAGGGTATCTCACCATCATCAGTCCATTTTATTCAAAATAAAAAGTAATAAATCGAAGATGTATCACCAGATCCGACACAATCAAATCTAACCAAATCCTACATCTAGACTCAACATTAAACCCTCACATATCACTCCCCAAAACTCATCAATGCTATTCAAATGAATAATACAATCACTAATCTCTGATTTAGTTTGTGTTTATGAAACATCAAAACCATAGAAGTCCATCACACAAACAGCTTATCATCACAGATTCAAAACCTTTTACATGAACAAGATTCGGACCTACTCAAACATATTTCATTCGAATCTCAGTCTCACTCTCTAGTTGTAACAAAAAAGGTAGTATCATGACTCTAAGGTCATTCAACTAGAGAATGAACTCTTCATTGATCCACATATGCTTCTATTGTAATTAATGGAATAAGTCTAACAATTATGTTAACTCATGTCCCTGGCTCGTATGTAACTCAAAACAAAAACAAAAGAACAAAAACCTACCTTGAACCGTTTTGTTGATCTCGTAGCCATGTCCTACACTCGTACCATCCCTATGGCCACGATATTTGATCAAGCCATCCCTGTGGCTGCTCTTAAAAATCCGAACATCATGATATGAGGATGCCCTGATCCTTTTCATTTTGAGACTTCGTTTATGGAGTGGATGAATTTTTTTTGAAGTGAAATTAATCTGGGAGTTGGAATATTTGATGTAGGTTTTATTTTGTGTGTAGTGAGAGGCGGACAGTGATAACAATTAGGGTTTGATATGTGAGAAAGTTTAGGGGATGAGTGAGATAAGTGTGTTTTATACACCAAATTTTTAGGGCAGCACTGACGGATTAGTGGGATTTAATTTGGGCCGAATGGATTTTGGATAGATGGGCCGGATAGGTGTGAATATGGCCGAATTGATCTTATTTGGGTCAAGATGTATTTCCGTGGTGTATATGATTATGATGAAAATGGATGGGATACTTTGGTATGTATCCACGATGTTTTTAATTGGACTTGGACGTGATCCATTTTGGGCTTGTAAACTATTATATCACGGTTGATGGTTTAATTGAGACTTTTCGATGTTAAACATTCTATGGTTGACTACGGGGTTGTTGATGGCTAAACTAGGTTGGTATTCTCTTATTTGGATTTGAAGTGAAGTTTTCCGGGCGCGTTTACTTATTTTGTCTTCTTTCTTTCTACCCTTCCGCGAAGATGACTTGTTTGGGCATTTATAGAGTGTGATAAAGACTTGGCTATTTAGTTACGTTTGTGATTCTTTCTCGCTTAACCCACAACGTAGCTATCACTTGATGTCTCACTCGATTGAGGATGTCAAGAGGTTTTGTACATTGGGTACATCGTTTCTTTTCACAAGGATTAGTACAAGTTTAAGTAACAAATCTGGGAATTTTACTTCATGATCAAGTTTGGCATATCGGGTTTACTTCACCATGTGTTCACCAATGGATTGAATGGGTGTGATGTGATTAGCAATTCGATACCATATGATTAATAATGATACTTCACGCCTAAGAAAAATCCTTCAAAATCTTGTGTTTTTCAAGATTGGATTTTGTGTTGATGTTAATGATGCTTGAAAGAAAAGTTGATGTTGGTCAACCTCCAATGTGTATACTACTCAACTTAGTATGGTTTGTGAACTACTTATGGGTTAAAAATGTTGATGAGTTTGTGATGATGATGAATGAACCGATGAACCATGTTCCCCAAAGCAGATATTCACGAAACCAAAGTTGTCATAACACATTCAAGTTGACATTGTTTACAGTTTTGTCTTGATTTTGTAAAATCCCGCGAAAGAATCTATTTCTCGGTTTAAATCATAGACTTGTAAAATCTCGTGACAATGGAAACATCATGGTTAAACTAATGTGCATTTCCGAATCTATCTTACGGTTTATTCTTGGCTTTGTAAAATCCCACGAAAGAAACTATTTCTCGGTTTAAACCATAGAATTGTAAAATCCCGTAATGATGGAATCATCCTGGAGAAAGGAAAGTGTATTTCGGGATTTTATCTGATGTTGATGTTATGGTTTCTTCTTCGAAGAAGGGATAAAAGGGTGTACTTCATGAATTGGGTTTGTGTTTGGATATTCGTCATGGCAGTTTGGTTATTACATGGTTTTACGGGGTTATGCTCATTTAACCATGGTCGGGATTAAAACCATTATCATAGTTCACTCAAAACGTCAAAAGAGGCTAGATTTGAGCTTTTAACAAGATGTGACAACGGGGTTAATTCACTATTATTTATTTGAGGTTGAAGTGAAATATCACGGGAAAGTGTACTTAGTATCTGAAGGTATCGGGGATGGTTGGATGAAGATTCCTCAAGATCCTTGTTCGAGCTTATTATCAAAAACGAAGACTTGGAAATCTAGTTATTGTTGGGTGACTTTTACCTTTTCTTTTACCACTTGGGGAATTAGGCTCTTACCACTACAAAATAACTATCACTTTAAGGAGTTACATTGTAGTGCTCGATGTCACATTCAATTGTGGATTTTCAAGAGGTGATGTCGTCTTATACTTGATGGTTGGTTGGTTGAAGAGTATAGAGTACATAGAGTACTTAGAGATGCTAATGGAAATCGGCACCGCTCTTTGTTATATATGTGCAAGTTTAAGTCACGAGTTCGGGGTAGTTTACTTGAGGTCAAATTCATCATATCGGGTTTTCTCCATCATTTGTCACGACAAAGAGCCTCTTGAATGATAATGGGGTTGATTACATGTTTTGCCAAAGAGATGATGAAAAGAGAGATTATGACGTATGAACACATCAGTTCATGCCTCGTTCTCTAAAGAAAAGAAAAGTGTGCGTTTCGATGCGCTTTATCTTCAAAGAAGAGAAATCTTCTTATGACGTTTGAACACATCGATTCAAGCCTCGTTCTCAAAGAAAAGAAAAGTGTACGTTTGATGCGCTTTATCTTCGAAGAAGAGAAATCTTCTTATTATGACCATTCTCATCAACATGCTTCATGCTTTTCCATGCGCTTGATCATCAAGTGAATCGGACTACGATTGTTTTCTTATTCCACTTGCTCAACTATAATGAAGATGGCGACATCATGTGCTAATTTTGGGGGAGAAGTGTGAATAGAATACATTTGGATGATAATCACTTGTTTAATCAAGAATGGCATCTCCGTATGCAATTCTTGAGGGAGAAAAGTGTGAATTTTACGCATGGTTGATTGATATTTGAGAATATATGGTCAAACGGCTCCTAACTCATGTAAGAACCGAGATTCTTCTTATCGGATCATCTTCACATGTAGTTTCTTCTAAGAGCCGTTGGTTGACATCTTCTCACGGTTTGATGAGTTTATCGATGTTTCCGTTATGATTAACATGATGATTTGAAGTGCTTTCTTGTTTGATGCTTGGTAGTTTGGTGTTACTCTCGATGAACATTGCTAATTTCACGATGAACATCTTTACTTGTTTGATTGGGAGGATTTTAGTTAAGGAGATTTGCAAGATGTAAGTTAATTGGGATGCTTTTGGTGTGATGAAGATGTTAACTATCTATTCCCCAACTGGACAATCTTGAAGAAGGTCGAGTCTTGATTGGTTCTACATTTTACGCTACATGTTAGAAGACTAAAGGCGAGTTGCATTTGATTATCTAAAGACTTCTTCTTATTCAAGCATTTATCAAAAAGATTGTCGGTTTAGGGAGAGCACTAATTGGGGAGAGTGATATGTCGAATTTAATCCCCAATTAGACTTGCTCACATTCTTGACAAGTTGATTCTCACAATGACTTCAAGCATTCTTCTCAACAAGATTTCAAGTATTTGGGCTTATGAGATGTTCTTGATTACGAGTATCAAAACCAGCAAGGGGGAAGGAGACACGTATCTAAACACAAAGCGAGTAAACTTGATGAACTTAATACTTCTAAGTGATTGAAGATATCCTAGAAGACAAATGTCATGACCATGAGAATCTCAAGGTTTTACTCATCAAGGCTTTTAGTGTTATTATTCCAACTATGTGGGGAAGTGATGTAATAGAAAGTTTACGAAGATAAAGAGGTACACAAGTGTGTGATGATTTTGATGTTATCACAATCATCGGGGAAGAGATTGTGTACATTGGGGATGCTCAACTATTTCACTTGAGGGCTTAATCGATGATTCGAGATATAATCACTTATTCGGAGTTGACATCCATAGATAGTCCTCCTTGAGATAATCGATGATTCGACTGCTTCTTCAATGTTATCGGTTATTCTCTCTTTGGGCATTCGGTGCTTGGGTTCTTGAGCTTCATACACTTTCATCGTGAAAAGTATACATCGTGCATTCTTTGGCTATCATTAATATGCTATTTGATGATACTTTATCTTGTATATATTCGGGTTCTTGAGCTCTATTCTAATAGATTGGCTACATCTATTCAACTACTCGGGAAGTGGTCTCTTGACACCTTTTACAATGGATTGCGTCGGACTTGATGGAATGAAATTTGAGAATATTATTTATGTGTGGGATGATATGTTGTTGTTCTTCTATTGGATGATATAACCTCGAGCGATGAATCACGGTGATTATTCTTAAAAGGAGCAACAAGTTCGATGATAATGGTGTGCTTCTTTGTGCACAGCTAAGGAAGCTTGAAAGAAAGCTTTGAATCGCTCAATAAAGGATTTTCGGTTTGGGGAAGCGCCAAAGTCTCACTTTCGGATGGTTCAATTTCTATCTTCTATTCGGAGCCTCGGAAGCTTTGGTGGTGGAAGTTTAAGAGATGATGATTTCTATCTTCTACAACGTCTTGCTCGATATCCTTATCTCGGTACTCGTATCATCATCTTCTTAAACTATATCATCTAATCTATCTTTGTAAATATTTATCAAAAACAAAATACAAAATATAAAACCAACAAAAGAAAATAGAAAAATATAAAACCAACAAAAATGCATAAAAATTAGAAAATTTAAAAAAGACCAAAAATATGTTTTCTCTAGACATGTCTTCGGTATCGATAACATCTGCGGTCTTAAAATGTCATTCAATAATGGCACGGGACCATAGATGAAGTTCGAGCGTGTAAATATTCTTTTCAAAACATGTATATATTTCTTTCTAAACATGTCTCAAAATATGGCTTGCTATTATTTAAGATAACCCGTGCTTAAACCCATGGTTTTATTATTTACGATAGCAACCCGAAAGGAAAAAGTCTTGCGCTAAACCAATTTTCAAAATTTAGTGCACTTATCCTAAAACAAAACAAGGAAACCATGTCGTCAAAAAGGCATTGTTCCTACACAAATGTTTTCCGTCTAAAATTCTTGAGAAAAATATTTGTTGTTTTTCAAAATTGGTGGTAAATGAGTTGCTTGAAAATCAATCTAATTTAGAGTTTTCAAAATAAATTGAAAACTCAATCAATAACTTCAGCACTTTTAAATTTTTCAAAAAATGAGTCATTGATTGAGGGGGATAATGTTTTCAAATCTATATCATCTAACGGGCTTTCTTAATTATCCTATATGCTTAAATAAAAATCATGTTAACCTATGTTGAAGGACTAGGTGCCTAGGATATGATTGTTATGATTAGATGATTAGAGTTTGATGAACACATTATTCCATAACTTTTATGATCCGATTGATATGTTGAATTGACTTTTATTAGTCGATTCTTTGTTTGGGTGATGTCGACCACCATATATGTCTATGTGTGTTCACTAACGTATGCGGTATTTTGGTATATAAGAATGTTCGATCCGGATCCCACAATTGAAGATGATTGGATGCCGAAAGGAAAGGGTAACTATATCTTGGGTTGACAAATGAAGAAAGCGGAGCTTAATTGGACTTCTATGGAGTGTTGGCATGAAAAATGCAACGTAAGAGGTCTCACTTGCATCGCAGCAGATGGTTTTCTTCATAAGTGATTGAAGAAACGGAGCTTAATTTGACCTCGGTTGGCATTAAAATGCAACGTAAGAAGTCTCACGCATCTAGCAGACGGTTTTCTTCAAGCCCTACAACATCAACAACAAAGCTTCTCAACCACCTAACGTATCTTTGTGCGGGATACCATTTTAAACAATTTTGAAAATTTTGATTAAAATTGTTTTGAAAATGGAAAATATTGTTTTGAAAATAAATTGGACTAAATTTTGAAAATCACGGACTTCATTTTATCAAAACTTAAGTCACTCAATCATCGACTACGGTCATCGATTGAGGGGGAGAGTGATTTAAAATAAATTATTTTCAAACAATATATCTTCATAAAAGTCCGTTTGTACGTATAAATGTGGTGATCTAAAGATTTAATGTTATGTCATGGTATGATTTTCTTTAAAACTCAAAGATCTGTCAAAATGAATTTTTTTCATTCTTGTTTGATTGTGAAATTGTTTTATTTTACTAAAAGATCTCTTAAAACAATCATACGACACTAACAATCTTTAATGTCTTAAATTGGTCCTTATTAGTCATTTTCAAAATTAAATCTTGCCACGTCTTTCCCTAAATTTTTCTAAATGATTTAAATCAATTGGGATCACAAATCTCAATTGGTTTGAAATTTTGATTAGGGAGAGATTGTGATTTAAATCTCAAATCGGTTTAAATGGAATTAGTTTTAGTCCTTTAAAGGCACTCCTTCCTCCATGTGCCAAACGATTTCAAACACATAATGCACATGTTGAGGAGGACAATTTATCCAAAACAAAATGAGTATTTAAACAAGGCACATATTCTCCCATGTTTTCTAAACCTTATTAAATCACTTGGGATCCAAAATCTCAAAGGGTTTGATATTTTTGATCGGGAGAATTTGTGATTTAATAATGAAATTTGATAATAGATGATCGTTTTGATTCAAGTGTGCATCTTGCTCTCCCTTATGTGCTAAGCGCTTTGAATCTCGAAGCACATATTGAGGGAGCATTTCAAAAGAAAATAAACTTTCAAGGTACAAAGATTTCTATGTTTCAACATAAATACCTTGATTGATTTTCTAAATGGTTTCTTAATGGCGGTTGTGATCATGGATGTGCTTCAAAGAACTCTTTCCTCTATGTGATAAAATGATTTCAAATATCCTATGCACATATTGAGGGAGAATTTACCAAAGAAAATCAAATGGCTTTTCCAAGAAAATTGTGATCAAAGAAAATATTTCAAAAGAACTAGTGCCTCCATGTGCTAAACAATTTCAAAATCATATGCACATGTTGAGGGGAGCATTTCTAAATGATCAAAACAATTAAGGTACAAAATGCTTTGATTTTATATCACAAGTACCTTGATTGATTTTCCAAATGATTTTTCAATTGGTTTCGAGAAGGAAAGAACAATACCAAAAGACCGAACAATTTATTTTATGCATGGAGTTATAAGGATGGTTAGGTTAGGTATTAATTCCCACGATCCGCGAGAACGGAGGGATCTACCGAGGACAATCCACTAGATAGTGTAGAGTCCTTAGGTATGATGAAAAAGGAGAAAAGTGAGATTTGGGAAGAGTGCGGATGAGATAGAGCTAGAACTGGAATAAACCCAACAAGGTTCTAGTTATGAAGTCTCGTGTTAGGAATTAGAAATTCCGGTATTAAAGAGTCGGTCACCTCAAGTATATGTAATCGTTAAAAGCTCGTAGTCGTAGTTCTTTTAAGTTAAGTAGTAATTTAGTTAAGTAACACCGTGGAGGACGGACGGGTCTTTACCCATTGTATGCACGATCCACACCCAAAGTGTGGCGAGTTATGTAAGACTATAAATACTCTCTACCTCCCAAGGTAGAGTTGGAGCTCATAATAATATCTTTCACTTTCTCTCACTAAGTTCCCTAAACCTCTAACTTTCTCTCTAGAATTCCATCTATATGCTACTTTGTGTTATGGTTTGATGTGTATGTGAAAACTTATATCTTACAATTGGTATCAAGAGCCATGGTTAGATCATATCTTGCACATCTTTGGATTTATAGTGGTTTTAGGTGGTTTTGAGTTTGAAAAAGTTTAGTGGTTTTGCATCATTTGGTTGATTTCTTGTGTTAAAGTTTGAATTTTGTTGGTACTTTTATGTTTAGAATCATCAAAAGTGTTTAGGTTTTCATTTGGTAAGCTTGAATCATCTTGGTTGGGTTGTTTTGGATTGAAAAGTGATGTTTATATGGTTTTCAAGCTAGCGACTTAGCTCACGGAATAGTTCTTGGTAGCGACTTGCTTCACATTTTGTAGCGACTTACGGTGTTGAAGGTAGCGAGTTAGATCTAGCGAGTTAAAGTACAAGTAGTGGATTCTCCACTACGGGTAGCGACTTAATGGTAGCGACTTGGTGCGTGGCGAGTTGCTCTTTAGCGACTTGCATATCTAGCGACTTGTGTGGCAATTCTTGCCAAAATTTGGCTAGCGACTTGGTGCATGTGCGAGTTACTACTTAGCGACTTGCTTTCTATCTAGCGACTTGGGATTCTAGCGACTTGGTTGTCTAGCGAATTAATTGGTAGCGACTTAGTGCATTTGTTTCTAGCGACTTAGAGCTTTATCATCTAGCGACTTGAGTGATTGTTTACGGTTTTCTCTTGATTTAGTAAAATCCGTGAAAGAATCTATTTCCGGTTTAATCATTGAGTTATAAAATCCGTATAATCATTAACATGTCTACCAACGTCCCTCATCATCTCCACTGTTGCCGAGGATGTACAAGCGGTGGCTCGGATACTCGTCCACCCATGCTTGCAGAGGCGACTACGATTCTTGGGCTCAACGAATCGATTGTATTGCCTTGGAAAGGAAAATGGTGTCAACATTCTCAAATCCATTGATGAAGGACCATATCGGGTTGAGGCGACTAGAGACATACTTGATACTAATGAAGATGGTACTCTGTTTACGGAATGGACGGACCTAAGATGTACGATGAGCTTGATGATAAGGAGAAAAGAGATTCGATGCGAGATATCGGGGCTTCAAACATTGTTCTTCAAGGTCTTCCTAAAGACATCTACAAGTCGATCAATCATAACACCGATGCAAAGGTGGTTTGGGATAACGTTAAGATGCTTCTCTCGGTTCGAATTAACTATGGAAGGCAGAGAATCCCAACTCTATGACGAATTTGAGCACTTCAAGATGAAACCGGATGAGAGTGTCTATGAGTACTATGTGAGATTCCATAAGTTAGTGAATGACATGAGGAACATCGAATGACTATGCCTAACATTCAATTTGAACTCAAAGTTTGTGAACAACATGAATCCCGAATGGCACAAGTTTGTCACAATTGTGAAGCTCACTAAAGGATTGAAGAATACAAACTATGAGCAACTCTATGCCTTCCTCCTTGAGAATGAGAGACATGCCATGTTTGAAAAATTGATTCTCAATCGGTTCAAAACCAACCGAGGAGAGACAAGCTCGTCTAATGACTCAACGACCTTCTACTCAAACATCGGAATCACAACCAAAGCATCACAAGTCATACCCTTGGGAATGGTAATCACAAACTCATTCCCGATCCCATGTTCAAACAAGGCGATCTTGATGCACACGTGGGTAACATCATCAATCAACTAGCTCTTCTCATTAGTCAAAACATGAATTCTCTCCCACAAACCAACAACAACCTCGGCGCATCTAACCCACATAATCAAGCCACTTGTTAAAGATGGAAGGATCGTGGTGCAACCGATTCGGAAAGACAGTATGATCGGGGAAGAGGTGGAGCTGGAGAGGTTATGTTGGAAACGAAATCGAGGAAGAAATGGTAACCAAGGTCAACCTAAGCCAATCAAATGCTATAAGCGTGGTGGTGAAGGACACATTGCAAGGCGCACATCTCCAAAGCGTCCACGAATCTTGATTACTTGAGAGATAAGATGTTCTTGGCACAAGCTCGGGACAATGGTGCTGCGTTGGATGAAGAGGAATTGTTGTTTCTTCTTGAGGGCAATGCCAAGACCTATGATGCGAGATGTGGATGAGCGACCTATTCGGAGATAGGTCACAATCATCGAGCGCCTTTCAAGTCGTTGACGTGATGCATACGACTACGATGTAGATGATGGACCTCTGCACACACAATCTTTATGGCTAGCATCTCTCCAATGGTTTCTCCCAAGATCTCTTCTTCACCACAAGTGGCCCATCCAAGGACAAACTCATCTCGGAGGTATTAAAGCTATCGATGATCTTGATGTGCAGCGGATGCATGACAAAGTACAACCAAGCTGAAACTATTGAATCAAATATTGAAAATATGGGTAATATCAATATTGTCCCATACGATCAATACGTGAAACAAAGTGAAAGTGAAGTTGTACCAAGTGATGCATCTTCTGCGATCAACAATGACTATGTCTTTGATGAATACACCGCATGTGCTCCCGATGATTCCATAATTTACGAACTAAATGCCTATAAGGAACGTGTTGCTATTTATGAACAACGTGCAAAATTTGAGTTGACCACTCGTGAGCGCGAAATGGATGACCAAGTATGTACGATAATTAGAAAAAGTAAGTTTAGAGAAGAAGTATTGAAACAAGAATTACATTCCTTGCAAGAAAAACTTTCTAAAACATTAAGCAAAACAAGAACTTCAAGAAAATGTGAAAATGCTTAAGCAAGAATTTAATGCAAAGGAATCAAAACTCTTGAGAGATTTTCTAATCGAAAACTTTGAAAACAAACTTGAAAACAAGTTGTACATACAAGGAAACACCATTCGATTGCTCACATGATCACGAAACATCGTGTCTTAAGCGATAAGCATAGCATTCCCTTGTTGAGGAACCAAATCCGGAGGTAATTAAAAGGCTAGAAATGCTCATAAGGTGCTTTATGATGGTAATGAAGTCCTTAAGCCTAGGCGAAAACCTAGTTGCGTTGAGTGCCTTGAGGAAGATAAGATATTAAATGAAATCACTAGGGAAAAGATGAATAAGAAACAAAATGATCCCAAATGCAAAGAGAAAACATAATCATCTCTCCTCATGATTACAAGAAGGAAAACTGGATTTCCTTGAACAAGTTTAAGCCTCGAGACTTTGTTGACTCCCGAACAAGTCTTACGGAAAAAGGATTTAGATAAGCGAAGCGGAAAACATTATTGAAACAAACCCTCCCTTTTGAAAATGCCTAGAAGCGTTGTGTATCCTCCTAATACACCAATGCATCTTGTTCCTAGAACAATTGCCACTAAAAGCAAGACATTAATTAGCCAATACGTTATATTTCAACTATTTGTTGATTTTGAGAAAACTTGCAAGAAAAGGATCACACCATTGGTATAATCGAAGGAGAAAGAGGTTTTGAACAAATGAAAGAATGTTATTTAAGCGAGGTCATGCCCTTCTTTAAACTTCTAAAGATCACTTTGAGAGTCTTAAAAGGGGTAGAAAGCGATATTAAGGGTATGGAAAAGGAATTTGATGCAATGGTTGTTGAAGTTAGTGACTATGAGCGTGCACTAAAATATAATGAGATTGAGAGAAAGAACACGCATACATTAAATGAGAATCTTATTCTTGAATGTGTTGCTCAAGATGTCTTTTCAACGCTTCAAATTGCTCTATTAATGCTTCCAAATTTCATGAACTATCTGTGGCCTGAAAGTCTCCCATGATCGTGTCATTGAGCTTGAAAAACTAATTCTAAACTAAATGAGAAAATTGAACTGGATGATCATGACAATTTGGTTAAACATTTTCTAAACTAGAAGTTGAGTATTTTAATCTACAACTAAAATATCAACATCTCAAAGAAAATGTCAAAACTTCAAATATCAAGACATCTTGGATGCTCGAGTTTGATGCGAGTTTTCAAATTAACAAACGAGATGAGCAGATTCAAGCTCGATGTAACACGATCGAAAAGTTGAAAGCCCAAATCTCTCAATTAAAGGGTCAAACGAACAATATGACGGGCTCCCAAATGCCTCCTCCTTTAGATTCTCGAAATTCTCAAACGTTTCATCTTCAAAACCTAGTAAATGCTTTACAAAAGGAAAGCGAAAGTTTTCTAGAAGAAAATGAAAAGGTTAAACGTCATTTCAATGAGTTATTTGAATCAATTAAAGTCACTCGTAACAAAACAACGAACAAATAGCTTCATTGCAAAAGGAAATTGAGAATCGAAGAGTCGGTAAAAGGGAAAATGCCAATGATCAATGGGAGAATGGTGTATCTAAGGCTCACTCGGTAATAAATATGCTTTATCGTGACATATGTCCCCCCTCATCTAAGGAACAACAAACTTGCCATTCAAACATATTTCTCATCCCTTAAGGATTGCCTAGAATGTCTGCGTGAGATTGTTGAAGAGGATAAGCTAGAGAAACCACATGATAATGCAATTGGACATGCATGCTTATATGCCAAACGATCTCAAGAAATCTTAGAATGCTTGATCACAATATGCCCAAAGACATTAGGTGAGAGAGTTAACCCTTTGATTCCATGCTCGATGCCTAAGGCCAAATATGATATGCACTCGATTCCCAATGTTTTGAATGTGAACCGTAGTGTACCCTTGAGTAGTTCGATTCTAGATCCATCAATGCTAAGAAAGAGAACTCAAGCGTGCCTTCTAGGAGTACAAATCTCGGTACCTCTAGTTTTAAGAGTGTGAACCGTAGTACACACGCATGTAGTTCGGATCCCACACATCTAAGCAGGTGGTGCAAAGAGTAGTAAAACAAACTAATGTTCCCATTCCTCTACAGAGTAATCGGTGACATTAAAGGGAGCGGTCAAAGTCTCAAGACAATACAAGGAATGATAGGACCTCTCAAGCTAAGAATGTGCCTTTGGAAGAGAGTAGAAGAACAATCTAGGAACCTTAAGTTTGAATCGAATAAAGCGAATCGTGTTGATTCTAGTATTAGCCATAGGCGTCTTGTAATTAATTGAATTCGATACTATTTGCAAACCTTGTCTTGATGATTGCTTGAATTACATTTCTAATCATGGATGTGATGTTAATGTTACGCCTAATGATGTTAATTGTCCGATTAATTTTGTTAATGCTAAAATTCATGCTAAAAAGGCTAAAAGGCAAAAGCGAAAGAGTTAGAAAACAATGGAAACCCACGGGAAGAACATTCGTGAGAATAGGCTTTTATTGGATACACATTGGTCATAAGACTAATCGAGATAATGCCCACTAGAAAATGGATGCCTCTTGGTAGAACTATTCCCTTAAGAAGTGGTCACACTGTAAATAGGGCTATCTGAGACACTAGTATTGCATCTATTCACAATGATTCCATTACCTCATTTTCGATATGAATGCTTCTATTTACGATGTGGGTGGTCCAACCATTGTAACTAACCAAATGGAACCCATTCTTGCATGGGGATCCCAATTATCCGATTATCCATTCTTATGCGTGTTCAACTGCGGATCGTTCAAATCGTTACGTGGTACTGGACTCAGTTGTTCCAAGCATATATTTGGAGACCGGTCACGGCTCATGAACTTCGTGAGCAAATTCATCGGGGCTATTAGATTTGGTAATGATCATTTCGGTGCTATTATGGGTTATGGAGATTATGTTGTTGGTGATAGTGTCATCTCCAGAGTGTATTATGTGGAAGGTTTAGGTCATAATCATTCTCTGTTGGTCAATTACGTGATTACGATCTAGAAGTAGCCTTGAAAACATACACCTTTGTTAGAGATCTTAATGGTAAGGAACTGTTGAAAGGAACTCGTGGCTCAAACCTTTACACCATCTCTATCGATGACATGATGAGAGCTTCACCAATCGCTTGTTATCAAAGGCTTCAAAACAAAGTCATGGTTATGGCATCGTCGTCTCAATCACTTGAACTTGGCACCATCAACGATCTTTCGAAAAGGACTTAGTTGTAGGTTTACCTAGACTAAAGTATGAAAAGGATCATCTTTGTTCGACATGTCAATTGGGAAAAAGCAAGAAGTATGCCCATAAACCCAAACCTACTAACTCATCACGAAGTTCTTCATATGATTCATATGGATTTATGTGGACCAATGAGGGTGCGAGAATATCTTTGGGAAGAAATATGTGTTAGTTGTGGTTGATGATTATTCTAGATTCACACGGTCAAGTTCTTAAGGACAAAGGATGAAACTCGATATCATCATCAAACTCATCAAACATTGCGAGTTAGACTAAACAAAGCGTCGAATTATCGAGCAGACAATGGGCCGAGTTTGTCAACAAACAACTTAGTGAATTCTATGAAAGCGTTGGAATCGACCATCAAAGAAGTGTTCCACGAACCCCTCAACGAGCGGTGTAGTTGAAAGGCGAAATCGTACTCTTGTTGAAGCTGCTAGAACAATCTTGATCTACTCAAAGGTTCCAATGTTTCTCTGGGTGAAGCAATTGCCACTTGCATGCTACACACAAAATCGTTCCACGATTCACACTATTCATGGAAAAACTCCATATGAACTTGTCCACAACAGAAAACCTAATCTATCTTTCCTTCGTGTGTTTGGTGCCTTGTGCTATCCAACTAATGAGGTCAAGACTTAGGCAAACTTAGGGCTAAAGTGACATTGGAGTATTTGTAGGATATGCACCAAACAAAAGGGATACCGAATCTACAACAAAAGAACCCGAAATATCATGGAAACAATTCACGTTACGTTTGATGAGTGACCGGTCAAATGGCTCTGGACACTCCACTCGGGACCCGCACTTCAAAACAGTCCCATTGGTTCATCCCTTGTTCCAAACTCCTCTCAAGAAACTCCATATGTACCTCCATCCGAAGATGATGTAAAGAAATTGTTTGATCCAATGTTTGATGAACTGTATGAGTCTACTACTAATGAGGTCTTGATCCCTACAACGAGAGGATGCTCATATTCCGATGAATGAAGTCAATCCATCGGTCTCAATATCATTAAGTCAAGAAGCACTGCTGCGATCCTTGATCTCATCAACAAATCATCATTCTTCAAATGTACATCATGGAAATGTTTACGCATCAATGATGAAGTTAATCCCTTTGCTACTCCACGAAGATGCTCCATTTGAAAACATATTTGCTACTCTGAATCATCATCGAAACCATCTTCTTGAGAGACATCGACTCGACTACCTCGGTTCCTCAACAAATGCCACATGAACACCTCGGAAAATGGACTCACGATCATCCATTAGACAACATCATTGGTAATCCCTCTCGTCTGTATCAACCCGGAAACAACTTGCAACCGATGCCTTATGGTGCTTCTTCAACTCCGTACTATCTAAGATCGAACCAAAAGATGTTAAAACCGCTATGAATGAAGATAGTGGTTCAATGCTATGCAAGATGAAATTCATGAGTTTGATCGTCTTGATGTATGGGAGTTAGTACACGCTCGAGGCGTGCTATGATTATAGCTCTAAAATGGATCTTCAAAGTAAAACTTGATGAGCATGGTGATGTGTTGAAGAACAAGGCTCGATTAGTTGCTAAAGGATATCGTCAAGAGGAGGTATAGACTTTGAAGAATCTTTTGCTCCAGTTGCTCGAATCGAGGCAATCGAATCTTTACGGCTAATCTTGCTAGTAAGAACATGGTAGTTTATCGGATGGATGTAAAGACGGCATTTCTAAGCGGAGATCTTAAAGAAGTCGTCTCGTCGGCCAACTGAAGGATTTGTGAATCAAGAGCATCCTACTCACGTTTATCGTTTGAAGAAGGCTCTTTACGGTTTAAAGCAAGCTCCAAGGGCATGGTATGATACATTTGTCAAAGTTTCTTCTATCAACCGGATTCATCAAAGGAGCGATTGATCCTACATTGTTCACCGGAAGTCGAGCAAACATTTGATTCATGTTCAAATTTATGTTGATGATATTATTTTTGCCTCGTGACCCAATGGAATGTGATCGTTTTCAAATGAAATGAGTTCAAAGTTTCAAATGTCAATGATGGGACAAATGTCATTTTCTTGGGATTACAAATTTCACAAAGTCCGGAGGCATTTTCATAAATCAATCTAAATATGCAACGAGAGATTTTAAAGAAATTTGGATTTGATTCATGTGACCTGTTGACACCCCATGATTGACCGAACCAAACTAGATGAGGACCTCTCGGGGATCATGATTGACCAAACGAAATATCGGAGTATGATTGGATCCACGATGTATCTCACTTGCTAGTAGACCGACATCTTGTTCTCTGTGTGCATGTGTGCTAGATACCGGCTAAGCCTACTAAAAGCACCTTGAAGCGATTAAGCGGGTCTTCGGTATCTCCAAGGAACCATCAATATGGGACTATGGTACCGAAGGACACCGGTATGTCACTAACGGCCTATCACGATGCCGATCATGCGAGTTGTCAAGATACACGTCGAAATACGTCGGAGGTGCTCGGTTTTGGGTGATAAGCTTGTGAGTGGTCTTCAAAAAGCAAATGAGTACTTCTATTTCCTCTGAGGTGAATACATAGCCATGTCATCTTGTTGTGCTCAAATCTTATGGATGAGATCTCAATTATCGACTATGGCTTTGAATTCAACAAAATCCCTCATCTTGTGATAATAAAAGTGCTATTGCTCTCTCATGCAACAACGTTCAACACTCAAGAGCAAAGCATATCGACATTCGACATCATTTCATCGAGGAACAAGTGGAAAAAGGTGTGGTGGAACTATATTTTGTGAGGTCGAATATCGGTTAGCGACATCTTCACCAAAGCTCTTCCAAGAGAACGTTTTGAGTTTATTCTTCCACGACTTGGTTTGAAAAGCCTTCAACGAAACTCTCAAACGTCTTGAGGAGGAAGGCGAGGAGTAAAGGTCTTTCTTCATCTATCTCTTGTACATATATATTTGAAAAACAAAATACAAAATTATAAAACCTTCAAAAATCAAA
The DNA here is from genome assembly GCA_022545495.1 of Chrysanthemum lavandulifolium. Lineage (NCBI taxonomy): Eukaryota > Viridiplantae > Streptophyta > Magnoliopsida > Asterales > Asteraceae > Chrysanthemum > Chrysanthemum lavandulifolium. The sequence continues at coordinate 109,910,383 of CM040245.1, read as the reverse complement.
TAGAAAAATATAAAACTTTCAAAATCCATAAAAATTTGAAAAAAAAAAAAAAAAAAAAAAAAAATTCAAAAATCTTCAAAAATATTGTCATTTTGTCATGTTTCTTCGGTTCGATAATATCTACGGTCTTTGTCTTTGTCATTCAAAGAATGACACGGGACTTTAGATGTTGTTCGAATTCTTTAAAAAAAAAAAAAAAAAAATATATAAATATATATTTTTTGGGAGAAAGAGAAATGGTTTATTGTCATTTTCGAGCAATAACCGGTTTTAAAGAAAAAACGAGCCATGTTTTAACATGTTTTCAAATTCCATGCTCGATTCTATAAACATTTATCTGCTTGAAAACCAAATGCTTTGAAAAATAACTCGATCTCTATTTTTGATAATCATCGGGACTTATTTGTCAAAATCTCTATCTCTCAATCAACAACCTATGTCATTGATTGAGGGGAGAATGATTTCAATTAAATTAAAAGTTATTTGGCATTAAATTGTTTTCAAAAGATATACATGCATGTTTTATCAATGGAGTTTAAAGTCTTAAAATCCGATCCTTATCGGTTCAAACACTTTCACAATCAAGTCACAATTCTCCTTAAAAGCTTTCAAAATCAATTTAAATCTATACGAGATCACAAATCTCAAATGATTTGATAATTGTGATCGGGGAGAATGTGTGATTTAAATTGGATTTAAAGCGATAATTCGGTAAATGGTTTCATAAGAATGTACATGCTATCCTTCCCACATGTGACAAACGATTTCAAATTTTCAATGCACATGTTGAGGGGAGCATCTATCTTAAACCTTTGATTTGAAACGTGATCATTCATCCCAATGTGCGGGTTCCTCTAGTATGTGCAAAACTCTTTTCAAACCTCGAGGCACATATTGAGGGGAGCAAATTATGGAAACCTCATCCTTCCGAAATGCTATATCTACTTGATTTGATGTGGGAAGTGATGTTGATATCTTTAGAAAATGGTAATCAAAGAAGTTAATTCTTTCTCTTGCCTCCGTGTGCAAAACATTTTCAAATACTTGATGCACATGTTGAGGGGAGTTCTCGTTCTAAAATATCAAAACAATTCGGTACAAAATGCTTTGATAATATATCACAAGTATCCGAATTGATTTTCAAATGGTTTTCAATTGGATCCAATGGCGGATGAACAATACCAAATAGACCGACCAACTTTACTTTATGTACGGTGATATAAGGATGATAAGGTTAGGTATGTGTTCCCATGATCCGCCGAGCGGAGGGATCTACCGAGGACAATCCACTAGTTAGTGTAGAAGTCCTTAGGTATGATGATAAAAGGAGAAAATGAGATATGGGAAGAGTGCGGACTAAGGCGAGCTAGTCTTGGAATAAACCCAACAAGGTTCTAGCTATGAAGTCTCGGTAAGCTTGAAGGGTTGAAGAATTAAAAAGAATTGAATGAGAAAGGGTGAAAACAAATAGCCCTCCATTTATTCAACCTTAGGGCGAAACCGGGTTCAATTCATATGCTCTTGATGGTAACATCGGTATTGAAGACAAGACGTCATGGACCCGGTGGCGCTTGCACTTCAACTTTCCAAACCACTCAAGTTCCTCTTAAAAGGACTTGTTTCATTCTCACGGGAACCGACATTATCTATCGACTTTCTCTTAGAGATGGTTGATATTGAAGAAGGAGACCCTCTCCCTAGTCTCCGTTATAGGATCCAAATATGCACAAATTGAGTCTAGAGCCACGAGATCATCAATAAATCTCATTAGGACACTTTCAATGAAGACTCTGTTTCACACAATGTGGAAAGAGATTATATCTTGAGTCCTCGCATTATCCTTGTGGTATTGCGGAACATCCGAGTGATGTGTTTACATATTCACAATGAAGATGGAAAGCCTTGGAGCCAACATCAAACAAGCTCTGGTAGGTGGCATGTGAGATCTATTATATAGATCAACCATGTGACAACCGAGCGAAACAATGGGGCGATTCAATCTCTTGAATCAAACACGGTTCGAGTTATGGATTGACGGATACCTTTGAAAACCGGTCTTTGTGCTTAAAACTCTTTTCTTTAGCACATCGATTGTGTACTCATTTTCAAACCAAAAGGTATTTTTATGATTGATAATTGATTTTCAATAAAACCTTCGTTGTATTGCAAAAACAATTTCTATTGAGCAATACACGATTGTTTTCAAATCTCTTTTCATCAATCGGTGGACTTAAAATTATTTGGTTCACTCACTCCGTGTTGTCTTCTTTGAGATGTTCGGTTTGAGAACAGCTAGAACATTGCGAAACCACATCAAGGAGATTCTTAGGAATCCTACGATCACAGGCGATACTTGTCTTGATCAGCGGGGAACCGTGGGCGTGTACCTCAATTCAACGAAGTGATCAAAGACACTTTCGTGTGTTTTATGCTAGCTGTTGTATGCGGTACTCCCGGCGTTTGCGGTGATCGAATGGAGCGGTCAATCCATAGCCGCATGCTCACTTAACACATTCAACTCAAAGAAATCATGATTAGTGCATCAATGACTCGATATTTTCACACCAAGCTTCGCTACTGCTGCGCCAATATCATGATTCAACAAAAGCTTCCGCTACTCGATGAGAAGATTTCATGATCCGAATGTGAGCATGTCGGTCCTAAAGTCACTACATCACATAATACCAACACCACAAAGGATGTGTCGAGATTGTTGATAGTGATGATCTCAAAGATGGCTCAAAATTATTATCACGTGGATCGGTAAAGACCTCCACTTGAAGTAACCAAACATGCAATGTGAAGAATCAATGACTACGAGCTTAGGAGCAAAGGACTACATCAAGAATGCAAGATCAATTGTTAATGTAATATCTATTTGTATTCTATGTAATTTTGGTACATGATTGAGGTGACCTCCTTAGGGAGATTGTTAGGAATTAGAAATTCCGGTATTAAAGAGTCGGTCACCTCAAGTATATGTAATCGTTAAAGCTCGTAGTCGTAGTTCTTTTAAGTTAAGTAGTAATTTAGTTAAGTAACACCGTGGAGGACGGACGGGTCTTTACCCACTGTATGCACGATCCACGACCCAAAGTGTGGCGAGTTATGTAAGACTATAAATACTCTCTACCTCCCAAGGTAGAGAGTTGGAGCTCATAATAATATCTTTCACTTTCTCTCACTAAGTTCCCTAAACCTCTAACTTTCTCTCTAGAATTCCATCTATATGCTACTTTGTGTTATGGTTTGATGTGTATGTGAAAACTAATATCTTACAATTGAGAAGTCAATCCAAAGCCGCATGCTCGCAGCATCCACACTTAATTGAAGAAATCATGGTGGTGCATATCTACATAACACGGCTCGATATTTTTATACTATGCTTACGCTCTGACTGCTTTGCAAATATCATGAACCGATAAAGCTTTCGCTACTCGATGGAAAGATGTCATGATTCAAAAGTGTGAGCATGTCGGTCCGAAAGTCACAACTTCACATGATGGCAACATAATAAAGGGTGATCAAGAGATTTACTGTGGCTGATGATCTCAATGAAAGCTCAAAGATCATCAAAGATGTGGATCAGTTAAATGCCTCCACTAAAAGTACAAATCAATGCGGACTTTGAAGAATCGCAACTAAAGCACAAAATTGCGGAACTTGAAGAATTGAAGTCTACGAGCTCAGAACTAAAGTCAAAGATAGAATGCTAGGATGCAAAATGTATTTCATGGGGTGACCTCCCTTAGGGGGAGATTGTTAGGAATCAGAAAATTCCATGTTAAAGTGTCGGTCACCCCAATTATATTCTAGCATATGTTAGCTCGTAGACTTGTCATTATTTACGTTATTTATTAGTTTATTAGTTAGTTAGTAGCGTAGATTAGTTTAGAGTAACACCGTGGAGGAAGGACGGGTCTTTACCCACTGTATGCCTGATCCACAGTCCGATATGAGGACGTATGCTTTGCAACTATAAATACCCCTTCCATCCATGGAAGGGGTGTGGCTTCTTTGAATCTAACCTTTCTTTTGTAAAGGAACTCTCTTCAAGGAACCTCTTCTCAACTCTCTTCATCTATCTAAAATGGCTTTCTTGTTTAATCATTTTCCTAGACCACCCGAATCATCAAACAACATAATATTCACGATCCTACAATCCCGGTTAAAGTAAAGTGCATTTCCGGATCTATCTCACGGTTTATTCTTGGTTTTGTAAAATCCAGCGAAAGAAACTATTTCTCGGTTTAAACTGCAGAATTATAAAATCTCGCGATGATAGAACCATCCTGGAGAAAAGGAAGTGTATTTCGGGATCTTATCTGATGCTGGTGCTATGGTTTCTGCTTCGAAGAAGGGATAAAAGGGTGTACTTCATGAATTGGGTGTTTGTTTGGATTTTCTTCATGATGGTTTGGTTACTTCAAAGTTTCTGAGGTTATACTCATTAAACCATAGTGCGGATGAACCCATTATCATAGTTCACAAAAACGTCAATGGAGGCTAGATTTGAACTTTTATCCGAGGAGATGTGACAACGACGTTAATTCATTATTATTTACTTGAAGTTGAAGTGAAATTTCACGGGTAAGTGTACTTAGCATCTGAAGGGATCGGGGATGGTTGGATGAAGATTCTTCAAGATCCTTGTTCGAGCTTATTATCAAAAACAAAGACATGGAAATCTAGTTATTGTTGGGTGACTTTTTCCTTTTCTTTTACCACTTGGGGGAATTGGGCTCTTACCACCACAAAATAACTATCACTTTAAGGAGTTACGTTGTTGTGCTCAGTGTCACATTCAATTGTGGATTTTCAAGAGGTGATGTACGTCTCATACTTGATGGTTGGTTGGATGAAGAGTATAGAGTACTTAGAGATTCAATGGAGGATGAATTCTCGGCACCGCTCTTTGTTACATATGTGCAAGTGTAAGTCACAAGTTCGGGTTAGTTTACTTCAGGGTCAAATTCATCATATTGGGTTTTCTCCATCAGCTGTCACTACAAAGAACCTACTGAATGATAATGGGGTTGATTACAAGTTTGCCAAGAGAGATTGAAAAGAGAGAGATTATGACGTTTGAACACAACAGTTCAAGCCTCGTACTCTAAAGAAAAGAAATGTGTACGTTTCAGTGCGCATTATCTTCTAAAGAAGAGAAATCTTCTAATGACGATTGAACACAATAGTCCAAGCCTCGTTCTCTAAAGAAAAGAAAAGTGTACGCTTCAGTGCGCTTTATCTTCTGAAGAATAGAAATCTTCTCAATTATGACCATTCTCATCAACATGCTTCATGCTTTTTCCATGCACGATCAGTTATCAAGTGAACCGGACTATCGTTACTAGTCTTACTCCACTTGCTCAATTAAAATGGCGATGGCGACATCATATGCTACCTTTGAGGGGGAGAAGTGTGAATAGAATACATTTGGATGATTTTCACTTATTCATTCAAGAATGGCAACTCCGTATGCAATTCTTGAGGGGGAGAAGAAGTGTGAATTTACTGCATGGTTGATTGATATCTGAGAATAAATGGTCCAACGGCTCAAAACTCATGTAAGAACCGAGATTCTTCTTATCGGGTCATCTTCATATGGAGTTTTCTTCTAAGAGCCGATGGTTGACATCTTCTCATGGACTGATGAGTTTAACGACAAAAGTGCTTCCAGTTGTGAGGCGGATTTCCTTGATGAACATCTTTTTGTTCTTGTTTGATTGGGAGGGATTTGAGTTAAGGGGATTTGTTATTTGTAAGTTAACAGGAATGCATTTGGTGAGTTGAAGATGTTAACTTTCTGATCCCCAAATGGACAATCTTGAAGAAGGTCGAGTCTACAGTCTGTTCTACATTTTCTGCTGCATGTTAGAAGACTAAAAGACGAATTGCATTTAATGATCTAAAGACTTCTTCTTATTTCGGGCATTTATTTAAAAGATTGTCAGTTTAGGGGAGAGCACTAATTGGGGGAGAGTGAATTGTATGATTTAATCCCTAATTAGATTTGCTCACTCTGTACTTCAGCAAGTTGATTCTCACAAAGACTTCAAGCGATCTTCTCAAAAGTTTTCAAGTATTTGGGCTTATAATATGTTGCTGATTCTGAAGTATCAAAACCAGCAAGGGGGAAGGAGACAAGCAGCTAAACGCGAGTAAACTTAATACTTCTAAGTGATTGAAGATATCCCGGGAAGACTATTGTCATTACCGCAGAGAAACTCAAGGTTTGACTCATGGCATTTAGTGTTCTTATTCCAACTATGTGGGGGAAGAGATGGAAGAGTTAGTTTAAGTACACAAGTGTGTGATGATTTTGATGTTATTGCAATCATCAGGGGAGAGAAATTATGTACATTAGGGATGCTCAGCTGTTTCACTTGAGAGCGTAATCGGTGATTCAGTGATAATCACTTATTCTGAAGATGACATCCGCAGAGATAATCAGTGTTCAGCATGCTACTTCAGTGTTATCGGTTATTCTTTCTTTAGGCATTTGGGTACTTTGGGTTCTTGAGCTTCATACATTTCTTCAGGGGAGAGAAAATTATACTTCGGGGTTATTCTTTGGATATCGTACTTAATCTGCTACTTCGATGTTATAAGTTTCTCTGTCTTTGGGTATATGTGTATTCGGGTTCTTGAGCTTTTGCCAAGAGGTTGACTGCATCAATTCAACTACTTGATGGAATTGTTCTCTTGACACATTTTGGAATGGATTGCTTCTGACTTCAGTGGAAAAGGAATTTGAGAATATTATTCAAGTGTGGGATGATTCTTTACTGTTCTACTTAATGATATAACCCCGAACGGAGACTTACGATGATCCTTCTTATATGGAGCGCAAGATCGAAGATATGGTGTGCGTCTTTGTGCATCTGGCTAAGGCAAGCTTGAAAGAACGCTTAGAATCGCTCAATAAGAAGACTTACGGTTTGGGGAAGCTACCAAAGTCTCACTTTTAAATGACTCAATTTCTCTCTTGATTCAAGAGCCTTGGAAGCTTTGGTGGTGAATGTTTAAGAGATGATGACTTCTATCTTCTAGCGAGGTTGCTCGATATCCTTATCTCGGTACTCGTGTCATCATCTTCTTAAACTATATCATCTACTCTATCTTTGTAAATATTTATCAAAAAAAGAAAATAGAAAATTATAAAACCAACAAAACCCATAAAAATCAAAAATTAAAAATACAAAAATATGTTTTCTCAAGACATGTCTTACGGTATCGATAACATCTACGGTCTTAGAAATGTCATTCAACAATGGCACGGGACCATAGATGAAGTTCGATCAGAAGATGTAAATATTCTTTTCAAAACATGTCTAAAAACTATGGCTTGCGATTATTTCGATCGTAACCAGCGCTTAACCTTGGTTTCTATTATTTCGAGATAGCAACCCGATCTTCAAGAAAGGAAAGTCTTTGCTAAACCAATTTTCAAATACTTCGTGCACTTATCCTAAAAACAAAACAAGAAAATCATGTCATCATAAAGATCTGCATTTCTACTCAAATATTTTTCCTTCAAAATTCTTGGAAAAATATTTGTTTTAACAAAAATGGTGGAAAATGAGTTGCTTGAAAATCAATCGAGATCGATTTTTCATAAATTTGCAAACTCAATCAATGACTTGGTAGCTTTTAATACTTTTGAAAATGAGTCATTGATTGAGGGGAGAATGTTTTCAATGTATATCATCTATCGAGCTTATCTAATTATCCTACATACTTAAATGAAAAGATGCTTGCCTACGTCGAAGGACTAGGAGTTTAGGATATGATTATTAGGATTAGATGACTATAGTTTGATAAACATGTTAATCCCATGCCTTATATGAACTGATTGATATGTTGGATTGACTTTTATTAGTCGATTGATGTTTGGGTGATGTCGACCACCATATATCTGTTTGTGTCCACTAACATATGCAGATATCATGGTTCATAAGATTGTTCCCGATCCGGATCCCACTGATGATGATTGGATGCCGAAAGGAAAGGGTAACTATATCTTGGGTCGACAAAAGAAGAAACGGAGCTTAATTAGATCTCGATTAAGATTTGGCATGATATATGCAACGTCAGAGGTCTCGCTGCATCTGCAAATGGTTTTCTTCAAGCCCTACAGCAACAACTGAAGCAGCTTGTGTTTTTCTCCACCTAACGTATCTTTGTGCAGGACAAGTAGTGAATAATACCATTTTTAAACAAATTTGATAAAAATTGTTTTGAAAATGGAAAAATATTGTTTTGAAAATAAATTGGACTTAATTTTGGAAATCACCGGACTTCATTTTATCAAAACTTAAGTCACTCAATCATCAACTACGGTCATCGATTGAGGGGCGTGATTTAATATAAAATATTTTCAAACGACATTTCTTCATAAAAGTTTTGGTTTATGCGTAATAAAGTGGTGATCTAAAGATTTAATGTTATGTCATGGTATGATTTTCTTTAAAACTCAAAGATCTTTTTAAATAAAATCTTTTATGTTCTTGTTTGATTGTGAAATTGTTTTATTTAACTTAAAGATCTCTTAAAACTATCATACCTGACACTAACAATCTTAAATGCCTAAAACTGTTCCTTATCTATCATTTTTCAAAATTAAATTTTGCCACGTCTTTTCCCAAAATTTTCTAAATGATTTAAATCAATCGGAATCCAAAATCTCAATTGGTTTGAAACTTTTTGATCGGGGGAGAGATCGTGATTTAAATCTCTAATCGGTTTTAAAAGGTGATTGTTTCAAAAGCACTCCTTCCTTCATGTGCCAAACGATTTTGAAATACATAATGCACATGATTGTGGAGGAGCATTTAACCAAAAAAAAGAGTATTTAAACAAGGCCACATTTTTCTCCCATGTTTTCTAAACCTTATTAAATCACTTGGGATCCAAAATCTCAAAGGGTTTGATATTTTGGATCGGGGGAGAATTTGTGATTTAATTATGAAATTTGATAAAGGTGATCATTTTGATTCAAATGTGCATCTTTGCTCTCCCATATGTTCTAAACGCTGAATCTCGAAGCACATATTGAGAGGGAGCATTTCATATGAAAATAAACTTTCAAGGTACAAAGATTTCTATGTTTCAACATAAAGTACCTTGATTGATTTTCTAAATGGTTTCTTAATGGCTTTTGTAATCGTGGATGTACTTCAAAGAACTCTTTCCTCTATGTGATAAAATGATTTCATATATCCTACGCATATATTGAGGGGGAGAATTTACCAAAGAAATTCAAATGGCTTTTTCTACGGAAATTGTGATCATGAATACATTTCAAAGAACTCTTGCCTCCATTTGCTAAACAATTTCAAAATCATAAGCACATGTTGAGGGGGAGCATTTCTAAATGATCAAAAACAATTAAGGTACAAAATGTTTTGATTTTATATCACAAGTACCTTGATTGATTTTCCAAATGATTTTTCAATTGGTTTCATGAAGGAAAGAACAATACCAAAAGACCGACCAATTTACTTTATGCATGGTGTTATAAGGATGGTTAGGTTAGGTATTCATTCCCACGATCCCTTGAGAGGAGGAGGATCTACCGAGGACAATCCACTAGATAGTGTAGAGTCCTTGGGTATGATGAAAAAAGGAAAAAGTGAGAAATGGGAAGAGTGCGGATGGGATAGAGCTAGAACTGGAATAAACCCAACAAGGTTCTAGTAATGAAGTCTCGGTAAGCTTGAAGGGGTTGAAGAATGAAAAAGAAATGAATGTGAAAAGGGTGAAAAGAAATAGCCCTCAACAATACAACCTTAGGCGAAAACCGGGTTCAATACATATACTCTTGGTGTTTACTAAGGTAACACGGTATTGAAGACAAGGCGTCATGGACCCGGTGGCCTTGCACCTAACTTCCCAAGCCACTCAAGTTCCTCTTAAAGGACTTGTTTCATTCTCACGGGAACCTACATAATCTATCGACTTTCTCTTAGAGATATATTAAGAGTCTAGAGCCAAGAGATCATCCACAATATCTCATTAGGACACAAAATTAATAAAGACTTGCTATTTCACACAATGTGGAAAGTAGGAATATATTAAGAGTCCTACGCATTATCCTTGTGGTATTGCCAGAACATCCGAGTGATATGAAAATATTCACGATGAAGATGGAAATCCTTCTAGAGCCAACATCAAACAAGCTCTTGGTGGGTGACATGTGAGATCTTTTCTAAAGATCAATCTTGTGACAACTGGATAGAAACAATGGGGCGATTCGTTCTTGAATCAACCTTGGTCCAGGAAATGAGTTGACGAATACTTTTGGCAAAACCGTTCGATGTGCAAATCTCTTCTTTTCTCTAGCACATCGAATGTGTTCATTTTCAAACACAAAAGTATCTCGATTGAAAAAATACTTTTGGAAAAATTGTTCGATGTGTGAATCTCTTCTTTTCTCTAGCACATCGAATGTGTACTCTTTTCAAATACAAAAGTATTTTGATTGAAAATTAATCTTTCTCATAAAACCTTCGTCAGTATTGCAAAACTCTTTCTTCTAAGTGTCTGCGATTGTTTTTAAATCAATATTTCATCAATCGGTGAATCTCAATTTCTTTGGTTCACTCACTGTGTTGTCTTCTTTGAGGCGTTCGGTTTGAGAACGACTAGAGCAGTTGCGAAACCACATCGAGGAGATTCTTTGAAATTATACTTGATCACGAGCGGACTTGTCTTGATCAGCGAGGAACCGTGGGCGTGTACCTCAATTCAACAAAAGTGATCAAAGACACTTTCGTGTGTTTTATTGCTAGCTGTTGTTTGCGGTACATTTGAATGATTCTGGTGATCGAATTGAGAATTCAATCCAAAGCCGCATGCTCACGGCATCCACACTTAATTGAAGAAATCATGACTAGTGCATATCTACATAACACGGCTCGATATTTTATACTATGCTTACGCTTCTGTGCTTGCAAATATCATGAACCGATAAAGCTTCGCTACTCTGATGGAAAGATGTCATGATCCTGAAAGTGTGAGCATGTCGGTCCAAAAGTCACAACATCACATGATGGCAACACAATAAAGGGTGATCCAGAGATTTACTGTGGCTGATGATCTCGAAAAAAGCTCGAAGATCATCAAAGATGTGGATCAGTTAAAGGCCTCCACTAAAAGTACAAAACTATGCGGACTTTGAAGAATCGCTACTAAAGCACAAAGATTGCGGAACTTGAAGAATTGAATTCTATGAGCTCAGAACTAAAGACAAAGATAGAATGCTAGGATGCAAAATGTATTTCATGGGGTGACCTCCCTTAGGGGGAGATTGTTAGGAATTGGAAATTCCATGTGAAAGTGTCGATCACCCCAATAATGATCTAGCATATGTTAGCTCGTAGACTTGTCATTGTTTACGTTATTTAGTAGTTAATTAGTTAGTCGGTGGCGTAGAATAGTTTAGAGTAACACCATGGAGGAGCGACGGGTCTTTACCCACCTGTATACACGATCCACAGGCCGTCGGGAGGTCGTTTAGTTTGTAACTATAAATACCCTTCCTCTAAGGGAAGGGTGGTGCTCTTAATAATCTAACCTTTTATTTTGATTATTTCTCTCTAGAAACACCCTCTCCTCTCTTCTCTCTAAAACTATGGCATACTTGTTTAATCATAATTCTAGACCAAATTAATCATCAAACAACATATTATATACGATCCAACAAATTAAGTGTTTGCCTGACTTTCTGGTGAACAATAAGGGATCAACTGCTCCTTTGCTGAATCCATTTGTTAATAGGAACTTTGACATTGTATCATACCATGCCCTTGGAGCTTGCTTCAAACCGTAAAGAGATTTCTTCAAGCGATAGACATGGGTAGGATGCTCTGGATTCACAAAACCTTCGGGTTGAATGACGTAAACTACTTCTTAGAGGTCTCCATTAAGAAACGCAGTCTTTACATCCATCTGATAAACCACCATGTTCTTGTTAGCGACGTTAGCTTGGGAAGATTACGATAGCCTCAATTCGTGCAACCGAGCAAATGATTCCTCAAAGTAAATACCCTCCTCTTGTCGGTATCCTTTAGCCACCGTCTTGCCTTATTTTTGAACATCACCATGCTCATCAAGCTTTACTTTAAAGATCTACTTAAGAGCAATGATTGGGAGTATGCTCATCAAGTGTCATAATAAACCGATTGTCCTCATAATTATCTTTAGGTTCGGCTAGTCATATGTGGCAGCCTTCCCAATAATGTTTTCAATGGATAATCTGTTGGAGTATGCTCGTGTCATAATATATAATTATATGGCTAGTCATATGTGAGCCTATGGGGTCACACACATACACTTAGACACCATTATCATAATGCATTTATCGTATTTTCATTATGAATAACCTTTGATACATTAGGATGTAGAGTGGAGCTTTTGGACTTTGAAGGGTCTATTGTGTAACTATTGATTTGACATCAATTAGCTTTAATGCTAATTGATGATAATTGATCATGATTGATGTAGGTTACAATTGACTCTTAAAATCCTCCCTCCCCCTCCTCATAGTGTACGGCCAAAACACACACACTAAAAGGGTTTTGGTTTTGGTTTTTCTCTCCTTGATAATTCTATTAGTAGTCTTGTGCAAGGATTGATACAAGGGTTTAGACTAGCATCAAAGGGTGTTCGTTGGACGTGTAGTGTGTTTCACACATTGGGAAAGACCAACCTTATTGGTCTTTTGGTTTCTTGGTTCCATTCGTGGAGGTGATTGGTGTCTCGTTCACGGAATCACGCTACAAAGGTATAAACCTAATCTATGTTTTTTTGATTGATCATATGGCAATATGGATCCGTTGTTGGTGATGATTCCGCTGCGTTTATTTGATATTTATATGTTTATTATATTCATCATCACCTATAGTGGTATCACGAGCCATCATATGTGCCATATGATTATCGGGTATCTTGAAAAATGGTCAAAAGCGTGTTTTAAGTGTTTTTGAAACCACTTTCAAAACAGCCCGAGGGCTCCATTTTCATGGATTAAGAATGTTAATATTAATATAAACATCTGTGATTTTTGGTCCTATGGCCATTGGTTTCGCATTTGTTAATTAAACAATGTGTTGATGCGCTAAAATGGCTTTAATCGCGTTGTTTTAATCGGTTCTTGAAGCGATTTGAAAACAACCCTAAAACTTAATTTTCTGTGGTAAAATGATTTTTAGAAGGTCTAATTTCAGTAGGTTTGAGAACCTAAATCCATTTTACTCGCGTACCAATCGGGGTTTTAATTCTTGTTGATTATTTCTTGATTCGTTGGCTAAATCTTTTATTTCATGCTATTTAAATTGTTCCCATGGCAAATACATGCATGTTTGCTCATGGGATTAATAACACCTTATTATGATCATAATTTTATGGTATTATTATGTGTATATGCAAAGCCGATGAAAACCTAGACCACTTGTGCTATGAATGATTGTGATTGTCGTTAATTTCTTGTTATTTGGGGTTTGCCATTGTTTGGCTTTTATGTATGAATTTTAATTTGGTTTTGCCATTGTTTGGGCATGTTACAATAGATAGATAGTAGATTAGTTGTATTTTACATTCTATATATTGTAACCGATGCTTGGAATGGAATGGCGAAGCATAAAAGACATAAAGGCATAAAATGGCTGCTCGTACAAGCTGCAGTAAAACAGCGTTTCCGATGATTGGTGGCGTATTTTTTAACCAAATTTTTTTTGCAGATAGACAACTCATGGGCCCACAACTTTGTAGTTTGGTGCTAAGCTCGGGGATGACTCCTTCTAGGCCATTTGGGCCTCCGAATGCAGAAATTCTGGGCTGGCAGATTCACTTTTCATGTGCATTATGGGCTTCTACTTGTCCTTGCTTGGTCTTGGAGCAAGTGGGAGTCCTCCGTGTGGTTGTGGTTTATGTCCCTAGATGACTCTTGGTTCTCGTGATGGCTCACGAGACCAAGCATAGGTTCTTTCATCGGTTGAGGCTTTGCATATTGTGGTTGTGTGTTGGTTGTTTGCTTATTATGTATGTTGTGAATGTATATAACTTGCAAATAGTTTTCTAAAACTTAAGCATAACACAAACCATTTTCAAACTAAATCTCATGATTTAGTTTAACTAAGTTAAATATGGATTTAACTTAAAATCATTGTTTTAATAATAACACTTAACTTGTTATGTATGTTATTCGATTTATGTATTGTCTATCTCTTTTATTATCCACATAGGTTGTATATTAGACTTGAATATGGACAACTTGACACATAAATTAAAACAATGATTAGACTTAAAGTTAAGAAGAGTTTTTAACTTGTGCTACGAAGAATGAATGCATGCTTTTTAGTACACCTTTTTGATTCACATCAAAATATTTTACCGTCATAAATTTAAGTCATGCCGTCCAATCGCTTGAGAACACTTGCAATTACTTTTTGCCTATCGTGGGACCTAGGTTGAATTGTAATCCAAGGTGATTATTGTCTATCGTGGGACCTAGATTTATTTTCGCACGTTCTCAAATTGGATGACTTAATCGAGTTAAGCGGTGAGACCTTGACCCGAGGCAAGGATGGGACTAAACATGCCGACTTGACACTAGATGCTTGTTCACTAGTGCCATGGGTCCCATAAGGATCTAAGAGTTGCACTTGATTTGCAATTGGTCAACGTTACCTACCTATTGAATCCACCATTGCTAGCGGATCAAGCGATGTGATGGTGGAATCTCAATGAGGATCTTAGCCTTTTTCATAAAATTAATTGTTTTCTTTTAAAACTTGGGTAGTTAATTTTAAAAGGATTAATTATTGTAAGATACTAAAATTTGAATTTTTGTTTGTTTTGTAGATGACAACTCCAACTCAAACCATCAACAACTCGTCAATCGGATCAATTCTCGAGAAAGAGATTGAATGGTAACAACTTTTGGTGGTTTGAAACTTGAGGATTGTCCTCAAGTCGAACAAAAGTTTTACCATCGGGAAGAGCTTTACACGAGCCTCCTGCTGAAAATGCCACTTCTGGCGTGCGTAATGCCTACACTCGTGGGTTTAATGAGCAATGAGTCGCTGTCTTATGCTTGCGAGCATGATCCCGAAATTCAAAAGAATTTAGAGGACCTCACGACATTTGACATGATAACCGAACTAAGAACTATGTTCGAGCGACAAGGTGACGGGGAATTATTTGAAGCTGTCGGATCATTCCATGCTTGCAAGCGAGAGGAAGGACAATCGGTCGTTAGCCATATCATGAAAATGAAAGGCTATCTGGATCGAGATGGGCGGCTTGGATACCCCATGCCTCGGATCCTTGGGTGAGCATGATACTAACCTCACTTTCAAAGGAATTTGAACAATTTGTGCAAAACTACAACATGCACAACATGGGCAAGACCATACATGAGCGCATAATATGCTCAAACTTGCGAAAAAGGTATGCCCAAAGCTCCGGTTGTCCTAGCTATCAAGCAAGGCAAAATCGAGAAAAAGAACAAGGGAAACCGCATGCACACGGCAAGGGACAAGGGAGAGGCAAGGGTAAGCTTGCTTCGCCCCAAACCTAAAGTCCCCCACGCTAAGAAGGAGCACCCGACCAGGGCGCACCTGCCATCAACGTGGAATGGTAGGGCCTTTGGAAGAAAGCGTCCGGTGTACTGGCGAGTTGAAGAAGAACAAGGCTAGCGGGGCTAGTACATCGGTATCTTCACTATAGAACTCTATACTTTTCCTAATAAATCACGGGTATATGATACGGGTTGTGGGACTCACATTTGTAATGATGTGCGAGCTCTTGGGGAAGTCGAAAGTTGAAGCATGGCGCTTTGGACTGTCACGTTGGTAATGGGAATCGTGCACGGTCAAAGCGATAGGAAGCTATGATTTAATCCTTCCTAATGGACTAGTTATTGTTTTGAATAATTGTCATTTCGCACCTACTATTACTAGAGGTGTTGTTTCACTTTCTCGTTTGAAGGATGATGGTTTCATTCATGTTTTACGGATTTTGGCATTTCGGTTTCTAAGGATAATGTTTTTATTTTAATGCTATTCCTAGAGATGGTATTTTTGAAATTGATATGCGTGATCCTAATTCAAACAATGGTTCTATATATAATGTTAGCAACAAGAAATCTAAACGTAACATGGATTCAACTTTTCTATGGCATTGTCGTCTTTGCCACATAAACAAGAAACGCATTACGAAGCTGCAACAAGATGGGCTTTTAGAATCAATTGACGGTACGTCTTTTGATAAATGTGTTTCTTGCATATCTGGTAAGATGACACGCAACCTTTTTCCCATGTTGGAGAAAGAGCTAAAGACCTACTTGGACTCATACATCTTGATGTATGTGGCCCATTTAGGATCATGTCTAGGGAAGGAGCTAACTACTTCGTCACTTTTACCGCGATTTCGGTCGATATGGTTATGTTTACTTGATTAAACATAAACATGAAGTCTTTAAACGTTCAAAGTATTTCAAAGTGAGGTGAAAATCAACTCGATAAGACTATAAAAGCTCTTGATCCGATCGTGGAGGCGAATATATGAGTCAAGAGTTTTTAGATCATCTAAAAAAGTGTGGGATAGTCTCACAATTCACTCCTCCACATACACCACAACATAATGGTGTATCTGAAAGGAGAAATCGTACTTTGCTAGACATGGTTCGATCTATGATGAGTCTAACAACGTTGCCAATGTCCTTTTGGGGTTATGCCCTAGAGTCTGCTGCCCGCATTCTCAACATGGTTCCAACCAAGAAGGTAGATAAGACACCATACGAAATATGGCATGGGAAAGTCCTAACTTGTCTTACTTGAAGGTGCAGGGTTGTGAGGCCCTCGTGAAGCGAGAAGCGTAAACAAACTTGAGTCTAGATCTATCAAGTGTGTCTTCGTAGGATACCCAAAGGAAGCGATGGGTTACTACTTCTACTACCACCGAGAACAAAATATTTGTTGCTCGTTATCTTTGAGTTTCTTGAGAATAGTCTCATTTCACAAGAAGCAAGTGGGAGCACCGTAGACTTTGTGAAATTCAAAGTGAAGATGCACAACCTTACGGTAACACTAGTGAGCATCAAAATGAGGCTGAACATGAAAATGTCGAGCCTCTTAGAGATGTTGCTCCGATTCGTAGATCCATGAGGATACCTCAAGCACACAGGCGATATGGTTTCTATGTCGATCTTTGAGGAACATGAGTTAGGGATCAAGATGAACACCTAACTATCGAGTGCATTATCGAGTTACGAGCGATAAATGGCTCGGTGCTATGAAATCGGAGATGCAATCCATGAAAGACAATGAAGTGCGGGTCGAAGTTGACACGCCTCCTAATGCTAAGACCGTTGGGAGTAAATGGCTCTTCAAGAAGAAGACCGACATGGATGGCAATGTACACACCTATAAAGCGCGTCTAGTAGCAAAGGTCACACTCAAACCTACGGGATTGACTATGAAGAGACCTTCTGCTTTGTTCTTGCGTTAAAGCTATTAGGATTCTTATAGCCATAGCGTACTATGACTATGAGATTTGGCAAATGGATGTCAAGACGACCTTCTTGAGCGACCACCTAAGCGAAGATGTTTACATGGTGCAACCCGAGGGCTTCGTGAATCCTAAACATCCCAACAAAGTTTGCAAGCTTCAAAGATCCATTTATGGATTAAAGCAAGCATCTAGAAGTTGGAACAAGAGATTTGATGAGAAATCAAAAGATTGGTTTCGCTCAAAACTTTGATGAGCCATGTGTATATAAGAAAACTAGTGAAAGTAATGTCGTATTCTAGTCTTATATGTCGATGACATATTACTCATGGAAACAACATTCCAATGCTACAAGATGTAAAATCACGGCTTGGAAATTGTTTTGAAATGAAAGACTTAAGCGACGCGTACATACTTGAGTCAAGATCTGAGGATAGATCAAAGCGGTTAATCGGCTTGAGTCAAAGTGCATACATTGACAAAATCCTAAAGCGATTTAGGATGCAAGATTCCAAGCGTGAAATCTTCCAATGCAACGAATCGGAATTGAGTAAAACTCAAGAACCTTCTACACCGAAGAGGTGAAAAGGATGAAGGGTATCCCATATGCTTCTGTTGTGGGATCCATCATGTATCTTGATAAGGTGCACTAGACACGATGTAGCGTTCGCTCGAGAACAGACAGTAGGTATCAACGAGAATCCGGTGAATGTCATTTGAATTGCTTTAAGAACATATTAAAGTATCTTCGTAATACTAAAGATATGTTTCTTGTTTATGGTGGTGATGACAACCGAGAGCTCGGTATCACTTGCTATCTTGATGCGGTTGGCGAACCGATCGTGATGACACCAAGTCCCAATGGATTCGTTTTCATCATGAATGGGTATTGTTGGGAAGAGTTCAAAGCGAGCACGATAGCAATGTCCTCTGACGAGAATACATTCTTTGCTTGAGAAGCTGCAATGGAGCGATTTGGATTCGAAAATTCATTTACGGGCTTGGCGTTGTTCCGACAATGAACTACCCATGGATATGTCTTGTGATAATACCGGTGCCATTATCATTGCAAATGAACACGGTGTTCAAAGGGTGCCAAACACTTTCTTCGGAAAGTTCATTACATTAGAAGTTATCGAAAGTGGTGATATTCGTCTTCTAAAAGTTCACACGGATGACAACTTAGTGATCCTCTTACTAAAGCTATGCCTTGCACGAAACATGTTGGGCATGCTAGGAACATTGGACTTGACCATTAGTAGTCTCATGTAGATCTGTTTATTTTAGTATTTGAATAATTGGAATGCTAAGCGGTTTATATTTTGTAATGAATTGATTTAATGGTTATTATCGTTTTCATTCATATCAAATGTATTCTATATTTGCATGTTTAAATCCATGAATGATTTTCTTCATTCAAAACTTGTCCATTGTCGGTTAATGATGCGGAGTACCATCAAATTAAGACAATTGTGAGTGTGTTGGTGACCTTTTGCCAAACTCACATGTTGTTCATGGTGATGAGCATTGGGTGACCCAACCTACAAGAATTCACTTGCATGGATCGGCGTCAAATAGTGAATCTCGAAAATGGTTATGTCTATTATCCTTAGACTTGAGATGCAAGCGGGTCTTGCATGTGTGGAGTTTTATTCCTTGATATGGTTAAGCATGTCACGAACAAGGTAGTTATAAAGGCCACTATCGGGAATGATTTGAAGCACATGAATGACACGTGCGATCAAAATAGGTTTGTTCCTCCACATGGTGTGGAGTTAGATACTATTGGGCCCTCGATGATTTGAGCAGATGTTTGTATGGCGTACCCAAATGAGATTAAGATGAATCTTAAAACACTTGGTAATCTTGTTCAATATCAAGATCGAGAACATAATAGTTGAAAATTAGAATGACTTATGATCCATGTCTAATATTCAACATAGTATACGAAACAAAGGGATATATGACATATAAACCATTTAATGAAACGTTTAAGCCGACCTCACATATCTCTAGGGGCATTGGCGTGTTGCTAGGCGCTAACCATTGCTTGTATAATTTCTTGTCTATTATGGCGTCATGAGTGGGGCTGTTGGAGTATGCTCGTGTCATAATATATAATTATATGGCTAGTCATATGTGAGCCTATGGGGTCACACACATATACACTTAGACACCATTATCATAATGCATTTATCGTATTTTCATTATGAATAACCTTTGATACATTAGGATGTAGAGTGGAGCTTTTGGACTTTGAAGGGTCTATTGTGTAACTATTGATTTGACATCAATTAGCTTTAATGCTAATTGATGATAATTGATCATGATTGATGTAGGTTACAATTGACTCTTAAAATCCTCCCTTCCCCTCCTCATAGTGTACGGCCAAAACACACACACTCAAAGGGTTTTTGTTTTGGTTTTTCTCTCCTTGATAATTCTATTGGTAGTCTTGTGCAAGGATTGATACAAGGGTTTAGACTAGCATCAAAGGGTGTTCGTTGGACGTGTAGTGTGTTTCACACATTGGGAAAGACCAACCTTATTGGTCTTTTGGTTTCTTGGTTCCATTCGTGGAGGTGATTGGTGTCTCGTTACCGGAATCACGCTACAAAGGTATAAACCTAATCTATGTGTTTTTTGATTGATCATATGGCAATATGGATCCGTTGTTGGTGATGATTCCGCTGCGTTTATTTGATATTTATATGTTTATTATATTCATCATCACCCATATGATCATGTGTCCATTTTCGAGATGTTCATGTGGTTGATGACGAGGGACCCATGTAGCGTAATTTGGATCCCTTGATGAAGATGGTTCGGTGTAGGTTCGGGCGAATATATTTTCAAACGGTGCATCTTACGGGTGGCAAAGGGTTATCTCCATCAAAATAGGCGATACCATTTCCATGATGTACACTCGAGGATTGAGGATTTGAGGATGATGATGAGTGATCTGCAGCAGGAGCTTCTTGAGATAGAGACACAGAAACCGATGGGTTATCTGCGTTGATTGGATTAGGGGCCGCTACGGTTGATGGTGTAGAATGATCATTATCAAGAGGTTCATAGTATTCATCAAACATCGGATCAAACAATTTCTTCAAATCTTCTCCCGATGGAGGTACATATGAAACTAAAGGTGAGGGGTTCTGTACAAGAGACAAACTAATAGGGCTACTTGATAAATGTTAAGGTGCGGGTCTAGAACTGTAGGATC
Organism: Chrysanthemum lavandulifolium; assembly: GCA_022545495.1. Lineage (NCBI taxonomy): Eukaryota > Viridiplantae > Streptophyta > Magnoliopsida > Asterales > Asteraceae > Chrysanthemum > Chrysanthemum lavandulifolium. The sequence continues at coordinate 109,889,643 of CM040245.1, read as the reverse complement.
GTAAATATTATGTTGTTTGATGATTCAGGTGGTCTAGGATGATGATAGTATATGAATGCCATGGTTAGAGATGAAGAGAGTAGAGAGAATTCTAGAGAGATAAACAAAAGTGTAGAATATTAGATTAGAACTTCCAACCCTCTACCTTGCAAGGTAGAGGGTATTTATAGGTTACAAACTAAACGACCTCCTGACGGCCTGTGGATCAGGTATACAGTGGGTAAAGACCCGTCCTTCCTCCACGATGTTACACTACGCTAAACTAGGCTAATAACTAACTAATAAAACAGTAAATAACGTAACTAACGATTTGTCTACGAGCTAACTTATGCTAGATAACACTTGGGGTGACCGACTCTTTACTATGGAATTTTCTAATTCCTAACAATCTCCACCTAAGGAGGTCACCCCATGTTTTACTTTTCAATCCTAGCATTCTATTCTTGACTTTGTTCTTCAACTCATAGACTTCAATTCTTCAATTCCATGATCTTTGTGCGTAAGTAGTGCAACTTCAAAGTCCGAATGCTTTGTACTTTAAGTGGAGGCCTTTAATCGATCCACATCATTGATGATCTTCGAGCTTTCATTGAGATCATCGATCCGATAAATCTCTGGATCATCCATAGTTGTGTTGCCTTCATGTGATGTTGTGACTTTTGGACCGACATGCTCACACTTTTGGATCATGACATCTTTCCATCGAGTAGCGGAAGCTTTCTTGGTTCAAGATATTTGCGGCGTAGCGAAGCATAGTATAAAAATATCCGAGCTGAGTTACGTAGATATGCACAAGTCATGATTTCTTCAATTAAGTGTGGATGTTGTGAGCATGCGGCTTTGGATTGACTCCTCAATTACGATCATTTGCAACCGTCGGATGTACCGCAAACAACGATTAGCGATAAAACAAGCGAAAGTGTCTTTGACCACTTTTGTTGAATTGAGGTACACGGCCCACGGTTCCCGTTGATCGATACAAGTACTTCCTGTGATCGGTGGGATTCAAGAATCTCCTTGACAGGTTTCGCAATTGTTCTAGCGTTCTCAAACCGGACGTCTCAAAGAAGACAACACGGAGTGAGTGAACCAATGAATTGAGATTCACCGATTGATGAAAATGATTTGAAAAACAATCGCGTATTGCTTAAGATAAAGAGTTTTGCAATACAACGAAGGTTTTATGAGAAAGATCAATTTTCAATCAAAAATACCTTTTATATATGAAAAGAGTACACATTCGATGTGCTAGAGAAAAGAAGAGATTCGCACATCGAAAGGTTTTTCCAAAAGTATTTTTTTTCAATCAGAGATACTTTTTGTGTTTGAAAACATGAGTACACATTCGACATGCTAGAGAAAAGAAGATTTACACATCGAACGGTTTTTTTTCAAAAGTATTCGTCAATTCCATTCCTGGACAAAGGTTGATTCAAGATTGAATCTCCCCATCGTTTCTGTCCAGTTGTCACAAGCTTGATCTTACGAGAAGATCACACATGTCACCCACCAAGAGCTTGTTTGATGTTGGCTCTAGAAGGATTTCCATCTTCATTGTGAATATTTACATATCACTCGGATGTTACGCAATACCACAAGGATAATGCGTGGGACTCTTAATATATTCTTACTTTCCACATTGTGTGAAACAAAGTCTTCATTAATTTAGTGTCCTAATGAGATATTGTGGATGATCTCTTGGCTCTAGACTCAATCGTGCACATTTGGTTCCTATGTCGGAGACTAGGGAGAGGTCTCCTTCTTCAATATCAACAATCTCTAAGAGAAAGTCGATAGATTATGTCGGTTCCCGTGAGAATGAAACAAGCCCTTTTAAGAGGACCTTGAGTAGCTTGGGAAGTTTAGTGCGGTCGTCCTTTGGGTCCATGACGTCTTGTCTTCAATACCGGTGTTACCTTAGTAAACACTAGTAGCATATGTATTGAACCGGATTACGCCCTAAGGTTGAATTGTTGGAGGCTATTTCTTTTCACCCTTTTCATATTCATTTTATTTTCATTCTTCAACCCTTCATGCTTACCGAGACTTCATAACTAGAACCTTGTTGGGTTTATTCCAATTACTAGCTCTGTCTCGATCCGCACTCTTCCCATTTATCATTTTCTCCTTTTTCATCATACCTAAGGACTCTACACTATCTAGTGGATTGTCCTCGGAAGATCCCTCCGCTCTGGCGGGATCGTGGGAACGAATGCCTAACCTAACCATCCTTATAACACCATGCATAAAGTAAATTGGTCGGTCTTTTGGTATTTTTCTTTCCTTCATGAAACCAAACGAAAAATCATTTGGAAAAACAATCAAGGTACTTATGATACGAGATCAAAGCATTTTGTACCTTAATAGTTTTGATCATTTTAGAAATGCTCCCCCTCAACATGTGCATATGATATTGAAATTGTTTGGCACATGGAGGCAAGATTTCTTTGAAATAATTTCTTTGAAATAATTTCTTGATCACAATTTCCTTAGAAAAAGCCACTTGAATTTCTTTGGTAAATTCTCCCCCTCAATATGTGCATAGGATATTTGAAATCATTTTATCACATAGAGGAAAGAGTTCTTTTGAAACACATCCACGATCACAAAAACCATTTGAAAACTCAATCAAGGTACTTTATAAATCACTTTAAAAGCTTTTGTACCTCGATAGTTTATTTTCTTTTGAAATGCTCCCCCTCAATATATGCTTCGAGATTCGAAAGCGTTTAGCACATATGAGAGAGCAGCCTGCACAATTAAATCAAAACGATCACCTTTTATCAAATTTCATTATTAAATCACAAATTTTCCCCGGCTCAAAAATATCAAACCCTTTGAGATTTTGGATCCCAAGTGATTTAATAAGGTTTAGAAAAAATGGGAGAAAATGTGGCCTTGTTTAAATACTCATCCGGTTTTGGATAAATCCTCCTCCTCAACATGTGCATTGAATTTGAAATCGTTTGGCACATGGAGGCGGGAGTGCCTTTGAAGGACTAAAACCAATTCCATTAAAAATAGATTTGAGATTTAAATCACGATCACTACCCGATCAGAAATTTCAAACCATTTGAGATTTGTGATCCCAACCGATTAAATAATAGAAAATTTTGGGGAAAGGCATGGCAAGATTCAATTTTGAAAGATGATGATAAGGACCATTTTAAGACATTAAAGATTGTTAGTGTCGGTATGATAGTTTTAAGAGATCTTTAAAGTAAAACAAAACAATTTCACAATCAAACAAGAACAGAAAGAATTTCATTTTGAAAGACCTTGATTTTAAAGAAAAATCATACCATGACATAACATTAAATCTTTAGATCACCACATTTTAACGTACAAACCGGAACTTTTATGAAGAAATATTGTTTGAAAATATTATATTTTAAATCACTCTCCCCCTCAATCGATGACCGAAGTCGATAATTGAGTGACATAGGTTTTGATAAAAAGAAGTCCGGTGATTTTCAAAATTTAGTCCAATTTATTTTCAAAACAATATTTTTCCATTTTCAAAAACAATATTATTCAAAGTTTTTAGAAAAATGGTATCATCACTATTATCCCTGCACAAAGATACGTTAGGTGGATGAGAAGCTTCCGTTTTTGTTCTGTAGGGTTTGGAAGAAAAACCATCTGCGAGATGCGGTGAGACTTCTTCTTCGTTGCATTTTGAATGCCAACCGAGGTCAAATTAAGCTCCGTTTCTTCAATCACTTAGAAGAAAACCATCTGCAGATGCAGTGAGACCTCTTACGTTGCATTTATGCCAACTCTCCATAGAAGTCCAATTAAGCTCTGTTTCTTCATTTGTCAACCCAAGAAATAGTTACCCCTTCCTTTCGGCATCCAATCATCTTAAATTGTGGGATCCGGATCGGGAACATTCTTTTATACCATTATACCTGCATACGTTAGTGAACACACATACAAATATATGGTGGTCGACATCACCCAAACAATAATTGACTAATAAAAGTCAATGCAACAAATCAATCAGATCATATAAATGTATGGGAATAATGTGTTCATCAAACTCTAATCATCTAATCCTAGCAATCATATCCTAGGCACCTAGTCCTTCAACATAGGTTAACATCATTTTTAATTAAGCATATTAGGATAATTAAGAAAGCCCGTTAGATGATGTAGATTTGAAAACATTATCCCCTCAATCCATGACTCATTTTATGAAAAGTTTAAAAGCGAAAGTCATTGATTGAGTTTACAATTTTATAAAAACTACGAATCGATTGTTTTAAAGCAACTCATTTACCACCATTTTGAAAACACCAAATATTCTTGAAGAATTTTAGACGAAAAAACATTTGTGTAGGAACAATGATCCTTCGACATACTTTCCTTGTTTTGTTTTAGGATAAATGCACGAAATATTTTGAAAATAGGTTTAGCGCGACACTTTCCTTCCTTTAAAAGAATGGGTTGCTATCGAGTAATAGCAAGCCATTTTGAGCTGAGTTCTGATCTGAAATAATCATGACGCCATATTTTGAAACATGTTTTGAAAATAATATTTACACCTCCCGCTCGAACTTCATCTATGGTCCGTGCCATTATTGAATGACATTTCTAAGATCGCAGATGTTATCGATACCGAAGACATGTCATGAGAAAACAATATTTTTGGTATTTTACAAATTTTCCGATTTTTATGGGTTTTGTTGGTTTTATATTTTCTATTTTCTTTTCTTGGTTTTATATTTTTGTATTTGGTTTTTCGATAAATATATACGTATAGAGTAGATGATATAGTAAAAGAAGATGATGATACGAGTACCGAGATAAGGATATCGAAGCGACACGTCGTAGAAGATAGAAGTCATCAACTCTTAAACATTCACCACCAAAGCTTCGAGGCTCACAATTGAGAGAAATTGAACCATCCGAAAGTGAGACTTTGGCGACTTCCCCAAACCGAAAATCCTTTGGATGAGCGATTCAAGCTCTATTTCAAGCTTTCCTTAGCGGTGCAGAGAAGCACACCATTATCATAAATCACGCTGCTCCTTTTAAGACCGATAATCGAGATTCTCCTTTCGGGTTATATCATCCAATAGAACACCGACAACGTTTCATCCCACACTTAAATAATCTTCTCAAATTTCTTTTCCACCGAGGTCCAAGCAATCCATTCCAAAAAGGTGTCAAGAGAACAATTCCCCAAGTAGTTGAATTGAAGCGATCGGTTTCTTTGTTTAATGCTCAAGAACTCTCCGAACACACATCATGAGGGAATGAAAACACCTTCCCATGTTCACATTTTTCTTCCCGGATGATCGTGTATGAAGCTCAAGAACCGTAGTACACCAATACACAAGGAAGGAATAGCGATAACATTGAAGAAGCGGGCCATGTCACGATTATCTATGCGGATGACAATCTGCGGATGTCAACTCGGAATAAGTGATTATATCTACGAATCATCGATTAAGCCCTCAAGTGAAAACACCGAGCGCCCCAATGTACACAATTCTCTCTCCCGATGATAGTGATTCCATCGAAATCACCACACACTTGTGTACCTCTTTTATCTTGAAACTTTCTAACCTCTCTTCCCTACATAGTTGGAATAAACACTAAACGCCATGAGTCAAACCTTGAGTTTCTCTCGGTAATGACATTTGTCTTCCGGGATATCTTGATCACTTAGAAGTATTAAGTTCATCAAGTTTACTCGCCATGAGTCAAACTTTGAGTTTCTTCTTGATAATAACATTTGTCTTCCGGGATATCTTCAATCACTTAGAAGAATTAAGTTCATCAAGTTTACTCGCGTTTAGATGCTTGTCTCCTTCCCCTTGCTTTGTTTTGACACTTGAGTCATCAAATCATTATAAGCCCGTATACTAGAAATTTGTTGAGAAGAACACTTGAACTCTTGTGAGAATCAACTTCTTGAAGACTCTCTCGACTATTTTTATCAACCCTTATGTAGACAATTTGAAGTGACCACTAAAGAAGAAAACCCGATATACCATACTTGAAACGAAGTCAACTTCCCACATTTGTATCTTAATCTTGCACCTAATGATGGAAGAACGGTGTAGAGAATCAATGCTTCAAGCAAATCTCTAAGTACTCACTACCCAAACAAAGTATGAGACATTAACACCTCTTGCGATTATCCACATCGTCATATGCGTGTGACACTCGAGTAAAACAAAGTAACTCCTAATAGTGATAGTTAACGGTCTTCAACCATCCACCTCATTGCTGGTAACTAGATAAACCAAGTCTTCAACTCAAATTCTTAAGCCCGAGCAAGTTATCAAATAAGAACACGCCTTTGTGAAAGTCAACTTCAATCTCAAATAAGTGATAAATGATTAACTCAAGTAATCAACTTGTGTCAAATGTCCAACACGTGAACAAATGTACAACCGGATGTACATTGACCCACTTAATGAACCGGAACAAATGATTCCTCAACATCAATTCCATCTTCCTAAGGATATACATATAGAGACCGATGCGAAGATTCACCAATAATGTCTTCAAGCGGATGAGGTAGTCATTTTCCTTAATGTTCATGTGGTTGATTCTGAGTGCACAATAATCCATGAAGATTTGGTAAAGGAATACCAAAGAGCGGATCATTTTTCATGAACAATAATCCGTGAAGATTTGGCAAAGGAATACCAAAGAGCGGATTATTATTCAATAGTGCAACTGCAATATTACAATAGTCAATATCAATGCCTCAAGGAATAACTGGAGATTGGGTTTCTCGAGGAATCATTGCTAAAAACTATGAGCAAGTCTAATTGGGGATTGAATTTGACTTATCACTATCCCCCAATTAGTGCTCTCCCATAAACCGACAATCTTTTTGATAAATGCCCATATTAAGAAGAAGTCTTTAGATAATCAAATGCAACTCGTCTTAAGTCTTCTAACATGTAGCAGAGAATGTAGAACTGACTGTAGACTCGACCTTCTTCAAGATTGTGCAGTTGGGGAATAAATAGTTAACATCTTCAACTCACACCAAAAACCATCCCAATTAACTTACATCTTGCAAATCCCTTAACTAAAATCCTCCCAATCAAACAAGAATGAAAGATGTTCATCAAGGAAATCGGCAATCGCCGCATACGAACACACAAGATGGTAACACCAAACTACCAATCACATCAAACAAGAACAGAGAGATTGTTCGGAATCATCATGTTGATGTATACGTGAAGCATTAACCGGAAGCACTTTGTCGATAAACTCATCAATCCGAGTGAAGATGTCAACCAACGGCTCTTAGAAGAGAAAACTCCATGTGAAGATGACCCGATAAGAAGAAGCTCGGTTCTTACATAAGTTTAGAGCAGTATGACCATTTATATTCTCAAATATCAATCAACAATGCAAAAATTCACACTTCTTCTCCCCTCAAGAATTGCATACGAGATGCCATTCTTGACTAAATAAGTGAAATCATCCAAAAGTATTCTATTCACACTTCTCTCTCATAAAATTAGCACAAGATGTCGCCATCATCATTATAGTTGAGAAAGTGGAATCGAAAAACAATCATGATAGCCAGTTCACTTGATGACCAAGCGCATGGAAAAAGTATGAAGCATGTTGATGAGAATGGTCATAATAAGAAGATTTCTCTTCTTGAAGATAATCGCACCAAGCATACATTTCTTTTCTTTAAAGTACGAGGCATGAACTGTTGTGTTCATACGTCATAATAATGAAGTACGAGGCCCGAATCGATGTGAGCAGACGTCATAATCTCTCTCTTTTCATCATCTCTTGGCAAAACATGTAATCATCACCATTATCATTCAAGAGGCTCTTTGTCGTGACACGGTTTGAAGAAAACCCAATATGATGAATTTGACCACAAGTAAACTAACCCGAACTCGTGACTTAAACTTGCACATATGTAACAAAGAGCGGTGCCGAGACTTCATCCTCCATTGAATCTCTAAGTACTCTATACTCTTCATCCAACCAACCATCAAGTAATAGACGTACATCACCTCTTGAAAATCCACAATTGAATGTGACACCGAGCACTACAACGTAACTCCTTAAAGTGATAGTTATTTTGTGGTGGAAAGAGCCCAATTCCCCAGTGGTAAAAGAAATGGTAAAGACACCCAACAATAACTAGATTTCCAAGTCTTCGTTTTTGATAATAAGCTCGAACAAGGATCATGAAGAATCTTCATCCAACCATCCCGATACCTTGGATACTAAGTACACTCGCCCGTGATAATTCACTTCAACCTCAAATAAATAATACTAAATTAACGCCGTTGTCACATCTTCCGGTTAATCGCTCAATTCTAGGCTCCTTTGACGTTTTAAGTGAACTTTGATAATGGTTTTCATCCCGACCATGGTTAAAGGCACATAACCCCGTAAAACCATGTAATAACCAAGCCGCCATGACGAATATCCAAACACACATCCAATTCATGAAGTACACCCTTTATCCTTCTTTAAAGCGAAACCGTATCACCAAAGATCGGATAAGATTCCGAATACACTTTCCTTTCTCCGGATGGATCCATCAACACGGATTTTACAATTCTATAGTTTAAACCGAGAAATAGTTTCTTCATGGATTTTACAAAACCAAGAATAAACCGTAAGATAGATCCAAAATGCACTTTACTATTACCGGGATGTTTCCATTGTCACGGGATTTTACAAGTCTATGATTTAAACCGAGAAATAGTTTCTTCAAGGGATTTTACAAAATCAAGACAAAACCAAGACAAAACCATAAACAATGTCGACTTGAATGTGTTATGACAACTTTGGTTTGGTGAATATCATTTTAGGAGAACATGCACCGGTTCATTAGCGATTCATACTCCAACATCAACAATATCAACAATTCTTTACCCATATGTAGACAACTTCACAAACCATACTAGGTCAAGTAGTATAAACTACTTCCCCCTGGAGGTTGTTCGTAAACCAAAGTACACGTTTCTCCCCCATGATGGTTTCAAACTTTCGGAAGCATCATAACGTGTACAACCATTTGCACTAAAAGTTCTTGTCATAAGCAAACATCTTGAAGAATCATGGCAGACACTGAAGATTTTAGAAATATTTTGCTTAGACTATGAAGTATCATTGACATTCAATTGCATCGAATAATCTATGGGAATTGCTGATCACATCTCACCCATTTAGCCCTTTGGAAAACACATCATCCACATATTCTCTCGGCAATTGATGTGACCACATGGTGAAGTAAACCCTATATACCAAATTTGATCATGAAGTAGAATTCCCCTGATTTGTTACTTACACTTGTACTAATCCTCGTGAATGCGGCCGGAAAACGTCACTTCAAATCCACATAAGAAATATCAAACAAACAACCCCGTAGTCAATTTTGTCCAACCATCAATTCAAGCCGTGATATGATATTCTTTGTGAATATGTATACTCCAAAGTAGCAAGCCTCATAACACAACAAATCACATCATCAAAACTCATATAACCAAATCTCATAAAATCACATAATGCACACAAAAGCCCATGATATTTGCAAAACCATCCAATCCTCATTCAATTCCAAGTCATCACATATACTAACACATCCGGTTTATCTTCAAGCCCATAATCGGTACTACTCCTTTCCATAACCGATCCATTCATCATCAGTTTATATGTCAAAGAATAATAAACGTATAGACCAATTTTCAGTTGCACCATTCATTTCCAGTCGATTGTATAGCTGTCCAAATTTAACAAATCTAGCCTAAATGAGTCGAATGAAACCCCAAGAATGACAACAAATGGGTATCCAACTTAAGTGCAATCCCGACTAGACAAATTAGTATCCACGTCTTATCACTTAAAATTTGAGAGACAATTTCGCTGATTAAATTAAGTGAGAATCAACTTAATAGCAACAATTCATTCAATAGTAGCAATCCATAACTCGCTAAAAAAGCTTAAGCCCACACCAACAAGTGATCCTCCCAAATTTGTAAGGCCCAAACACGGTTAAATATAACAATTGAGGCCCGATTTAAATTCGAATAAAGCTCATCTTTCACGAATTGATTTAATCCAAGTCACACCCTAATTGAATGGGGTATATAAAACCACACTTCTCACACAAACCCTAATATTTCTCACCTCTTAAACCAAATCTCTCTCACCGTATTCCACCATCCCATCTCCTAAAATCCTCCTCAATCCTAAATACTCTCACTACACAATCCGCCTCTCCTTTCATCCAAAGCGCACGTATAACTCTCAAAACTAAACACGGATCAACATCAACCCTTGTACGTCTCCCTTATGCTCATCAAGACGCACACTTTCATTCGAATGGACCTTGCCACGGGGATGGCTTTGAGACAATGAATAGGCCACAGGGATGGTTTTGAGATGTGAAATAAGCACCAAAGTCACGGTAAGATTTATATTACAAATGTGTAGATTACTTTTCGTTTTCTTTGATACTACCTCAAAAGTCGAAACTCTTGAATGGTTTTAAACACTTGTTGTTTTTTACTCCTTTGAGATTCGAACATAAAAGGATGTAAATCAATGAACACTGAATCATTTGTGAGTTGATGCATCTTGAATGCCACGAAAAGATTCACACTGAGATCTTACACATCCTTCAAATACTTATTAAAAAAAACTTTTGATGAGTCGATCTATGATGAGAAGATGTTGTGAAAAAGCCTTCAATGGTTTTATGATTATCACAAGAAGACGCAACATAAATCTGAGATCCCTTTACTCCTTTTGTTAATTTCCTTATATCCGAACAAGAAAAAGATTGAGCTTATTAATGGTTTAAATCTTTTCTTAAATTTTAGTTCGAAAAATAAGTGTCTTGGATCTATGATGTTAACTTTCTTGGTACTTGAATAAAGAGTGACTAGAGAAACAAGGTGAGATCATAATAATTTGTATTTTGTTAGCTTGGTCTCGAATCGTGATGATATTATTCTCGTATGTTTTGACCATGAATGGCCTAGTTGAGACTTTAATAAACCACGAAATAAATACTAAGATTGTTGGTTTTGGTTTGAAGAGTATGTCGAGGCTAATGTCATCGGGATTAGTGAAGTTTGGACCGATGATGTTATAAAACCGAGGTCGATAGATTAATATTGGTAAATGGTATTGGTTGTGGTAGTGGTCTTGTGGTCGAGATATACTCTTCTTCTTCCTTTCTCGAATAGTCGCTTTAGACTTGATTTAGCAACTCGCATTACATTACTTGTACACACAACTCGCATACTGACTTGTCCAACTCGCTTCTTTGTTTGGCAACCAACTAGCTTCATGGCCAACTCGCATCTTGACCCAACTCTCAACAAAGAACTCGCTCAAAAGCAAGTGCATTTAAACTATATGCGAGTTAAGTAACTCGCATTGATTTGGACCGAAACCCAACTCGCATCTTTCTCAACTCGCATAGCATATTCAATGAATCGGACACGATGGCAACTCGCATTGTCCAAAAAGACAACTCGCATTCAATAATGCGAGTTCACAACTCGCATCCAAGAATGATCACAACTCGATTAGATGAAGAGCTTGCGGAAAAAAAAAACCCAGTTTAGGACTTTAAAACACAAACACAAAAGGCGTTACTTGTTATCGGACATAGGTTTTAGCAATGATTCGGACCAATAACAACATATTAAGACGAAAATGAGACTATTTAAAAAGCGACTTAAAAACTCATCAAAGTCACATAAAATCGGATACAAAACAGAATCAAAACAGTTCATCATAACCGCATCAATAAGTAACCAAACCCACATAAACCGCATGAAAACCCCGCATAAAACCATGAGTCGAACCACGAGAATCAAAACAAACAACAAGAACTCGGCTCGATACCAATTGTAGGATCGTGAATATTATGTTGTTTGATGATTCGGGTGGTCTAGGATGATGATAGTATATGAATGCCATGGTTAGAGAGATGAAGAGAGTAGAGAGGGAATTCTAGAGAGATAAACAAAAGTGTAGAATATTAGATTAGAACTTCCAACCCTCTACCTTGCAAGGTAGAGGTATTTATAGGTTACAAACTAAACGACCTCCGACGGCTGTGGATCGGTATACGATGGGTAAAGACCCGTCCTTCCTCCACGATGTTACACTACACTAAACTAGGCTAATAACTAACTAATAAAGCAAGAAAAAGTAACTAACGATTTGTCTACGAGCTAACTTATGCTAGATAACACTTGGGGTGACCGACTCTTTACTATGGAATTTTCTAATTCCTAACAAGAACTAGATTTTCCAGAGCCATTTGCTCGACGACTCATCGAGCGTGGCGTGAATAGTTTCCATGATATCTCGGGTTCTTTTATTGTAGATTCGGTAACCCTTCCGGTTTGGTGCATAACCAACGAAAACACCAATGTCCGCCTTTAGCTCTCAACTTTCCTAAATCTTGACCATCATTTGTAGGATAGCATAACGCCCGAATACACAAAGGAAAGAGAGATCCGGTTTTGTTGTGGACAAGTTCTTAAGGATTTTTCCATGAGTGGTGTGAATAAGGGAGCGGTTTTGGGTGTAGCATGTAGTGGCAATGGCTTCGCCAGAGAAACATTAGAATCTTTGATTATATCGAGATCGTCCTTGCGGCCGACAAGAGTTCGATTTAGTCTTTCAACTACACCGTTCTATTGAGGAGTCGTGGGACACTTCTTTGATGGTCGATTCCAATGTTTTCGTAGAACTGCTTAGTTCTTTGTTTACAAACTCGACTCCATTGTCTGCTCCAATAATCCCGATGCTTTATTAAGTCGAACCTGCACTTTTTAATAAGTTTGATGATGACATCCGAGTTTCATCCTTTGACCTCAAAAACTTAACCTAAGTAAACCGAGAATAGTCATCAACCACGACTAGCACATATTTCTTCCCGTTTATGGTTTGCACTCTCATGGGTCCGCATAAATCCATATGAAGAGTATGAAGAACTTCCATAATTGAGTTTGCAGGTTTGGGTTTATGGGCGTATTTCTTGCTTTTTCCCAATTGGCATGCTGAACACAGATGATCTTTTTCATACTTTAATCTAGGCAAGCCTCTAACGAGGTCCTTTCTAGAAAGATCATTTATGGTACCGAAGTTTAAGTGATTGAGACGACGATGCCATAACCATGACTTTGTTTTTGAGGCCTTTGACAACAAGCAGATTGGAGAAGACTTCATCATGTCTTCGATAGAGATGGTGTAAAGATTAGTTCCACGTGTTCCCTTTAAAATTTCAACACCATCTAGTTCTCTAACGAAGCAAGTATGTTTTCTAAAGGCCACTTCTAGATTAGAGTCACAGAATTGACCAACAGAGAACAAATTATGACCAAGACCTTCAACATAATAAACCCCGAAATTACATCACACCAACAAAATAATCTCCAGAACCCATAATTGCTCCAAAGTGGTCGTTCCCGAATCTAATGGTCCGATGAATTTACTCACGAAGTTCATGAGTCGTGAGCGATCTCCATCATATGCTTGGAAATACTGAGTCCAAATACCACGAGCGATTTATGCGACTGCAGTTGAACACGCATAAGTATGGATGACTAGATAATTTGGATCCCCATGCTAGAATGGGTTCCATTTGGTTAGTAAACTAGATTGGAACACCCACATCGAAGCATAATCAATGATATCATTAGAAGTATATGCGGGACTAGTAGTGACGGAGATCTATTCAAAGTGTGTTCACTTCTTAAAGGTATGATTACGCGGTGGGCATCCATTTCCTAATGAACATTGATCTAGATAATTTTGGGCACAATTCATTTAGATTGAATTTACGACAGATGGGTATCCATTGATAACCTACATTACTAAAATTTATTCATGTTGGTTTCAATGGTTTTAACCTTTTCCACCTTGGTTTTCGACATCCTTAACTTTGTTTAGCAATTCTAACAGCTTTTGACTGAGATTTAGCAACATATTTTAATTCATTTATAGTACATTCATGATAAATACGAAACCAAACATTCATTACATGTTTTGCAAATCGTAGCGAATTGAATTAATTACAGTACGCTTATAGCTAGTACTAGAATCAACACGATTCGTCTTATTAAACTCAAACTTATTGTTCCTATGGTGGTCTTCTACTTTCTTCCCTTGATCACTCTTAGCTTGCGAGGTCCTATCTTGCTTTGTATTTGTGACACACGGTAATTTTCACTTATTATTAAATAATAAATGGTAATTTATTATTACTAAGCATAGTCATTGAGCATGTATAAGCTTGACTAATCATTTGAGTGGATAACTCGCATCATCGTAGCTTGTTGCATTTCTTTTACATTCATTGCATAATTTGAATATTGTGAAATAATTGTGTTATGATTTAAAATTGTAAGACGAGAGGTATCTCGTTTTCCATTTGCGACCGACACCGCACGCTGCATCTGACACTATAATAAGGGCAAATAAAACATAAATTTAATCTCCGGAACATAAAACAATACGAATGTGATACCATTCCGTAAATGTACCCATAAAGCATTTCGAATAAAAATATCGAACAATAATATTCGCCACGATCTAATATCATGGGACACAAAATACTTAATATACCTTTCACTTTAATTATAACTCTTAATATTTACAAGTATTATCACAAAATAAATACTACAAATCAATTTAAGTGGATATAAATATCTTCCGTATAAAATTGACATATCCATCTTTGGTGTCCTCACCTCCACGACAAAACCACAAAAAGCAAGAAAGAAACAAAACTAGTCTTCTTCTTCCCTAGACACAGATCTCGTGTAGGTCGAATCTCCCAAAGAAGAAGTCCAACACTCTCCTTTCCCTTATCTCAGAACCTCCTCATCCAAAATCATGACTCATTTTGTCTCACCAATCCTTATCTTGGGGCGTTCACCGTCATTCGAATGGATACAAGTGCAACAAGACAAAAACACCAAGAGAGAAGCACGATCTATATCACTTCTCGTGAGGGTCAAAGCTCAAGACTATCTAGGTTGCGGGAGTTTAGCTTAATTTGGCTTCACCCCAAGACCTCAAGATGGAAAGAAGAGTCAAGGTACCCAAAGACACCTCTCAAATAGTGGTGAAGGTAGGGGCGCCCAAATCGGTCCAATCACCACTCTCACCAAAAATTAGGGTTTGTGAGACTTAGGATTTTCAACAATTGATTTGGGGTTTTGCAATTAGGAGTGCATTTGGGTTAATTCAAGCTTCATTGGTTGAAACTCTCGAGACGCCTTCGTCCTCCACACTTTCGTCTCTTGAGATAAGGTTATAAATTGTCCCTTGTTGTAATGTTTGTGTGTCATTAATGTAATGTTAAGTTTGGTACTTTGTATCAAAAATTTATCATACTTTTGGTCATGTTAATCACATCATTCTTTGTTACTATGTTGGGATTAAAATTTGTCATTGGATTTTGTTGGTTGGGTTTTTCTGTCGAGTGTACGAAACCAAGAAATTGGAAGAGTTAAGTTTTATAAAATTTACTAGTAACATTTGGTATTGAATCTGGAAAACTATTGTTAGTTGTGACATTCTTGCTTAGTACTCAAAACTTGCGTAAGTAATGCTAATTCAAATATCTCGTAACAAGTTTACTTTGTGACATTCAGTTATGAGTTTGTTTTTATCCTTAGTGCTATGTTGTTCGGCTCAAATGTGAACCCACTTCGAGGCTCGTTATGTCCATCAGTCGACACTTATAATGTTCACCTTGTGTTGATAAGTTAATCAAGTAAAACCGGGGTCATATCGACCCGAGTACGTAGTAGTAGATGACCTTGTGCTCTACCTGTCGATTCTCCTCCATCCCTAGTGTATCGAACTAGTAATGAAGTTGTGGTAGTACCACAATGTCGGGTCATGTGAAAGACCAAAGTGACATAGAAGTTGCACATAAACCTTGTGATATTAAGAGTCTAATGACTCCCTTGATAAAGTGATAGAACGCTTTTGGGTCGAAGGCAAAAACACCATCGTAGTTATCACCACGGTGGTATAATCTCGCCTTTTCTAAATGGTTTTAATGAGTTAACGCGGGTCTAGTGCGTCTAAGCCCTTGTCGAGAAGTCTCGACTTCACATCCGAGTCATGTTATATGCAAGTAAACCTCGAGTCGAGCTATGTATGTTGAAATCGGGTTGTCAAAAGTAAAGGTAGTGGTTGCATTATGCTAATATTGGTACATATATTTTTCCATCTAAACTTTCTAAGCGTGTCTATACAATTCGTTTGAGCCTTAGCCCGAAAGAATACTAAATCAACAATGGGCCAAAGCTTTTCCTTCGTACAACTCCCACTTCGTGGCTAGGCCCATTCGTACTGTTTATCGACACCGGGCCACAAACCCATGGTGGTTCGGGTGTTCGTTTGGATAATTCAATCGAAACCGCAAAATAAAACTTGTAAAGTAAACCGAAAATTTATTTATAAAGATAAAGTCATTTACCACGTATTCAAGTCTTCTAACTTAGATATATACATATATGTATCGTCAAATAAACGAGAGTAAATGTGATAATACAAAGAACAAATGTTTACCAACATAGTCTACATAATAAATTTAACGTCAAGATTATCGTCAAATGTGTTCGGATAGACATATTTATGTCGAGTAATTACTAGTCGTAAATGGTAAATGTTAAGAACAGATCTTTGATCAAAAAAATAAAGATTACTATATCATTTTGTCATTTAATAAATTTGAGAGTCTTCAAATTTAACATAAGTATATTGTAAAAACACTTAGAAAATAAACCAACTTTATTTAATTTTGACAACACCATTATAGTGTCAACATGAAAAGTATATATACATTCATATACTTACTAGTAAAACCTTTTAATCATTTTACAAACTAAATTTTGATTTTAATACCATTTTACAAAACAATATAAATTGAACCATTTTAAGTAAGTGATACTTAAAACAATGAACTAAAACATTGCCCTCCTTATCTAGGTCGCGTGTCGGTGCACCTTCACAATATTCACCGAAATCCCACTTTTGGATTGCTTATTTGCTACGGTGAGTTTATAGCCCTCTTTACTTGATAAATTGTTTTATACATGTTGGGGTGAGAAAATATGCAAAACCTTTTATGGACTGAACTATTGCATGATTACTATTACGTGGTGTAGCCTAAGCCCTTATGTCCCTAGAAATGCCCTTTTCATGAATGATCGGTTCCTCTTTGGGAAGCCGAATGTTATAAATAGATCTATCGAGGGTGACTCCTCCGTTCGGTTGGCCATGCTTAGGCCAAGGCGAAACGTATACCATGTTGAAATCGAGTGTTGAGGACAAACACTCGCATTGGGCCTATATATATTGTATGATTTCATTTTCCATACGAAACCGTCGTAGTATCGCTTTGCATGAACTTAGTGCTAACGTATTAGACTTTCATCCATATATCATTATATTTGTTGTAATGATTATATGACTTTGATTTTGGTCCATGCTTCTGCTTTATTATAAACCTATGAACTCACCAGCTTTTAGTGACCTTTTAGCATATTTTCTCGTGTGCTTGATGTATGATGTTGGCAAGGCAAGAAAGTGGCAAAGGGTCGTAGTAATGTTAAAAGAAGTGTTTTTACACAAAGTGATGTTTTATTTGGGACCACAAAACTTATGGGTGGTGCCCTTTTATTTTAAACAATGTTTGTATGACAATGTTTTAAAACTATTTTATGAATTTAAACGGAATATGTATTCCGTTCTTTATTACTTGTGTTGTGATATCCGATTTCGTAGCATCCCCATGACACGTATGCTTCCACTAAACCAGATTTGGGGGTGTTACAGATTGGCATCAGAGCCTAAGTTATAGAGAACTAGGTACATATAAACCCTAAACTATAACTACTTTTTACAAAAACATCATACTACGATCGTCATTTGCCACTTGCCTTACTTGTCATTTTACTTAGAGCTCATTTAAATAGGATTGCATGTTTTATTTCCTATTTACTAGTGCACTATTTCATATTTATCATGAGTATTTTTCCACATACTTACACATATGCACCTTCTTGTCACAGACCATGCCTTCACCTGTCTTTCACCACGATGTTCAGGAGAACATCCTACTTGCTGCTCATTCACCTGCTACTCACCAGATTGCACACATGGCCACTGATCCGTACGTTCAGGCTGCACAATCAGCTCAGCCAGCCACTGCACTTATTCCATCCATACCTACTCTCACCACCACTCCATCAGCTCTACTAACACACAGGCGCAAAGCCCGGATGATTGTGAGAGTGCCTGGATATCGTGAGCGATATTCATTCATTCCTGCATCAGCTTCTCAGATGACCCGCACTGCCTACATGGGTCCTTCTACTACTCCAGTGTCACCATCATCATCATCCACTGAGTCACCACCTCACCAGAGGCTCAGGAGAGCCAGTGATTCCTACTCAAAGGAAGACCTGAAAGAGGATCCAGAGGATGAGCTAGCAGGGTCTATGCCGATCGAGGGTATTCCTAGACATGTTGGTACAGCTGTAGATATGGATACGCAGAGTCTGGAGATTTTTCAGAGTATTCATGAGTTAGGACAGAGTTCCAAGATGGCTCAGAGGTTGAGCGAGGATATGGACATTGATGTACCGACTGGGTTAGGACGAGCTGCTTTTCTTCGCAGCCAGGAGGAGAGTGATGTGGTTGCATGGAGGGATATTGATTGTTTGATCAGTACTATACCACATGTCGCGAGCCCGGATTACACTCCATCATCTCCATCATTCATACCATCCGCCTCAGACATGGAGCGTCTTGCTCACACTATTGGACAGCTTGAGACTATTGGGATAGCTGCACCGAGTGAGCCATGACTATGCGGATCCACCTGTCCTCGATGGTGAGGCCCGACTCTTACTGAGAGGGTACTCATTCAGTTGGACTCACACGAGACCTTACTAGGGGTCCATACAGATCAGTTAGAGAGAGTTGAGCCAGCACGCTTACAGGCTATTAAGAAGCGCATTGAGACTCTCGACCGCACTACATGTGTGATATTTGAGAGTATTGAGATGGAGAGACATGAGCGTATTCGGTTGAAGTTTGGGTTTGAGGCTCACTGTGAGGATATCCGAGAGCTACATGACAGATCACGGGCATTTGGCAGAGGACAGGCTAGGATGCACGGCAGACTTGAGGAGTTAGAGAGAACTCAGTGGGTTGCTCGGGATACTGCCAGGACTGAGTGGCAGAGGATCTCGGACATGGAGTCCATGTTAGCCTCCCAGATGAGGCGCATTGCGAGCCTGGAGGCTACTCAGCGAGAGCTCGTTGCTAGTATTGTGCGTTTGCGCACGGAGCGCGGTCATCCTTAGATTCCTTGTTGTATGTTGTACTACACTAAACTGGACTATGATAGTTAGTGTTTGATATGACTCTTATATTTCAGTATGTATTTCAGCTTGTATTTTCGCTTGTATTTCAGTTTTTATTTCAGTTTGTATTTCAGCTTGTATTTTGGGAACCTTGTAACCGAAATTATTATCTATAACAAGTTGATTTCCTATCCAATTATCTTTCTTTCATAATCTGTTCATGTGTTCTATTTGCGATATTTACACCATTACCTGGTTCTTACCTTGTTTAAAAGGTTCTATATCTCATCACCTTTTTCCTAATGCAGAAAATGCCGCCAAAAAGAAGATCAAACCAAACCAACCGTGGTGGAGCTGCTAATGCTCCTATCCCAGCGAGGGTCACTCGCAATCGAGCTACCAACACTACTACTCCAGCAAGGGTCACACATGATCAAAATGCTGACGCCCATACTCCTGCTAGGACTACTCCACTTCAAACTACCATGAATCAAGCTATGATAGACCAACTGGTCAATGAGCGAGTGAATGCGACTCTAGTCTAAAGAAACCACTGCTCATCAAGTCGGAACTGAGGCCACCACCCATAGCCGCATTTGTACCTACCAGGACTTTCTAAAGACCATGACTGGGGGTTTTAGTGGAACTGAAGGAGTTGTTGGTCTAACCAGGTGGATCGAGAAACTCGAGACTGTGTTTCGAATCCGTAACTGTGAAGAAGAAGCCAAGGTTAAGTATGCATCGTTCACTTTCACGGATGCTGCCTTGACCTGGTGGAACAATTTCTTGAAATCCGAAAGTATTGATGTTGCCTACGCCATGCCATGGGAGAGCTTTAAGGAAATGGTTCTTCGAAAATATTGTCCTCGTAATGAGATAAAGAAGTTAGAGCACGAGTTTTGGAACCTCAAAGTTCAAGGCACAAACATGGCTGCTTATAACCAGCGCTTTCAAGAATTGGCCTTACTATGCCCTGAAATGGTTCAAACTGAAACCCGGCTATTGGAAAGGTACATTGGAGGACTGCCTCCATCTATGAAGGGAAATATCACCACCTCTAAGGCTGCTGATCTTCACAAAACCATCGAAGTAGCCAACAAACTCATGGACCAAGTAATCGAGGATGCCTTGGAAAAGGTGGTCGACAATAAGAGGAAATGGGATGACCACTCTCGAAGCTACAACAACAATGGGTATCATGGCAACAACAAGGAAATCACAACAAGAACTGTAACAAAAGACAAAATGTTGCTAGAGCTTATGCACCGGATTGGAGAAAGGAAACCGACGTAGGATCGCACATTGTGTAACCGATGCACGTTGCACCACAAGGACAATGTACAACAAATGCATAGCTGTCGGAAGATCGGACATTTGACCAGAACTCTGTGTCCAAATCTTTGGCAAAGGTTCAAACAAGACTTACCAGACCCAAAGGCTGCCATAACTTGCTTTGGTTGTGGTGAGAAAGGGCATTATAAGAATGAATACCGAAAACCCAGAAACCAAGGCAACGGGGGAAATCAAGGTAACCGAGGTAACAAAGGGAGCCATGGAAATGGCAGGATTCAGGGAAATGTTGGACAGCAGAGTAACCAAGGAAATGGTGAAGGAGCTCTGATGAGTGTGTAAATACTCATCATTTTTGGTTAATTCTAAACTGCAAAACGTTTAAAAATGCTCGAAATGCATCAAAATATCGAAAATATTCCAAATTTGCATTTTATATGTTTCGGATGCAAAATGTTCAAAATCGATGAAAACGAGCAAAGTTTGCATAATTGGCGCTTCGGTCCTCGACTTTCGAGAAAATGGCAAAATCGGTCCCTAGGCACTTATTTTATAAGAAAAATCACCAAAGGTCCTTTTTAAATCATAAGTTGTCAAATTTAGTCCTTTGGTGAAAAGTTCCAAAAATTTTGAGAAATTTCAGTTTTGGTTCCTGGATTTTTTTAAATGGTCATATTTAATCCTTGGAATTTCAAAAGTGTCAAAATTAGCCCTTGGTCTATTAAAGATTGGCAAGACCAACCCTTGGATTACTTTTCATAATTTACAGCTGTGGTCCTTGGATTTCTAGATATTACACTTTTGGTCCTTGTTACTTATATCCTAAATCCAACCGGATCCCATATAATAACCCAAGCCCAAAATAAATCCCTTGGCCCAAATCCATTACCCGGTCCACCTATCCACCCTTTTACCCATAACCCAACCCAATACCCACGCTTAAAATAATATTACCCGCCCCTTTTCCTGCCTTCCCGACATCCTTGTCTGCAACTCCTCCTCCTCCACCCACCCTACTCCACTCTTGTTCCCCACCTCAACAACCCTTCAAATGCATTAAATGCGCCTTCCCGTCCAAGATATCAACCCCAAATTGTTAAAACCTCTTCCCGCCAAAATGTCATAAACGCCAAGATTGATTTCTAGCAATCCAATGGCTTGGATTATTGATGGATTTGCTCGAGACACGTGGAAGTGCTTTTGATGTATAAAAAGAAAGAAGCAAGAAGAAGAGTGTAGTTAGTTTACTTTTAAAATATGTATGTCGTTTTTAGTCTTAAGGTTTTAAGTTAAGTTTAAAGTTGTAATTTTCTGTTCTATTGTACTCAAATCAAGTTGTTTAATCAATATAAATCAATTTCAAGTTCCAATTTAAGATATATTATCATTTCATATGGTTAAGTTCACTGTTACAAATTTCATTTTCAAAGTCTTGTATACAAGCTCTCATTAGCTTATTTTTAAGCTCCAACAAGCTTATATAAGCTTATTACATCTTTTTACAAGCTTACATTCAAGTTTCAACCCATTTTGGTATTTGGTCAAAGAAAGTCAAACTTGGGACTAAAATGGAAATGGAGATGGATGATGGGTATGCAGTGATGGATTTGGGTTAATTCAGAAATCATTGGGATGATTTATATAGGCTAGTGGTTCTTGGGTTCACTGTTTTCAAGCCATAGTGGTACAGGACCTCTTGTAAGTTAATTTTAATAACTATTGCATAATCTGCATTAATGGTTTAGATTGGTTTGTACACATTAATTAAGTCGTGTTTAGGTTAAGAAAACTTAGTTTGATCAATTGTGCAAGCTTAATCAGTGTTTGTCTCATTTTAATTTGCTTATCAGTAGTTAACAAGGTGTTTGGATTTATAGCTTAAAATGTGTTAGAGGTATACTCAGTGGTAGTTGCTTGTTGGTTTATGCTTGTGTAGTCCCTTTGCACTCATAGCTGTCAATAACTTGAGCCTGCACACTCTTAAAGTCAACTTTACATGAAATCTGTCTAAACTGCTGATCTGTTGTAATTTTGAAAATCAAATCACTTGCTTTGAGTTCAAAAAAAACATAAACATTGCTTGCAGTGAGTTCATTACAACATATTACATCAATATCAGGCCAAAATTGGTTTCAAATTTCATTTTGGTCAAAGTTCATAGTCATCTTCAAAAGTCAAATTAGCGAAGTCTGCTTGAGCCCAACCGCAAGGAATTTTCATGAGCTCACTTTTGGTCTAAATCATGTGAATCTTGTTGTTTTAAAAGTTCAACTGGTCTATTTTGTTATTAGCATTTTATACATTTTGTGAATTTTTCATAAGTCACAAACAAGCTTGTCTTTAGGTCTCGCTTGCCACACACAACTCGCTTAACACCGAGTTTTTCTCGATTTTGTGCAAGGCTGCATTGTGGCTCAACCTAGCTCACTTTGGTCTGGTCTTTGGCTCATAAACTCTTGACCGTGTCTAGTTTAAGTCTCCATAATTGGTTTTGATTTGTAGCTTATTTGAGTGCTTATTCTTGGGCTTAAAGTAGCACCTCAAACCTGCTTTTAGTTCAAAATCATATAAGTCAAATCTATTCTAGTTGCATTTCGTTGATTAAAAGCAGTTAAAACTTGTTGCATTTTGGTTATTATAGCATATTAGAGCTTCGTGAAAAGTTGGTAGCTTATTGTGGTGTTTGGTTTATTCAAAGTGCTTATCGATAAGCACTTCCAATAGCGCTTGCATTTTCCTCCATACAACCTACCGCTTTTCTATTTTTCCTTGATTCAGTACATTATTTTAAGCTTATCTTGAATTTTTCAGATTTTTCTAAGTTTGTTTTCTATTTTTCTGCATTTAAATTAGTTTTTAAGCATTTTTAATTAGCTTTAAATACAATTAATTAAGAAAAGCTTCAAAAAATTAATTTTTCATTTTTCTCAAGTTAAGATAAATATAAAAAGACAAAAAAATATTTTTCTAGATTTTTCTTAGTTAAATTGGTATTTTTAAGTAATTTAAGTAGTTTTAAATAGTTTTTAATTCCTAGAAAATCCAAAATATTCGTAAAATATAAAATAGTTTTGAAAATTCTTTTTATCATTTTAGATTTTTCCAAGTCTTAATTTTATTTTTCTAGCTTTATTTCCTATTTTCTTGTAATTTAGGCTAATATTAAATAGTTAAAACTAGTTTTTAATTAATAATAATTAGGTAATTAGTTATAAAAATAATTTTCCTTTTCTATAAATTTTCTTTTATCATTAGGGTTGTAAAAATATCATTTTCATATTTTTAAGATTAATATTGTGTAACTTTCACATTTTCTCTTGTACGTAACGTAGTTTTTAATTCAGTTTTATAAAAACATAAAAACAAAAACATCATTTTGCAAATAGTGATAGCGTTTATTTAATATTTTTTATCTCTTTAATTTTCTTTAATTTGCATTTAAGCCTCTGTATTTGTTTGATATTTCGTAGTTATAATAATCTCAAATCTCTTTCCATTCAAATTCCTCGATCACTATATCGTTTGGTGATCCATTGCATAGCTCATTGGGACATAACGACCCGGAAACACTATACTCCTCGGATCTTCATTGCATTAGTGTTCGAACTGCTTTAAGTTCCTTACAGTTGGCCATTCACAAGTGGTCACTGCGTGAGAAAACTTGACGGTTTAGCACGGATCAAATTTTACGCCACGCCGGGAGTCAGGCCGATAATCTTACGTTTAGCGATTAGTAGTTTGAATACTCACTCTTTGTTTATATCATCCATCTCTATCTATATATATATCCATATTTTCTTATAAAAATCCAAAACCCAAAACATCCAAAACGTATAAAACACAAAAATATTTTCCTTTTGTTTCTATATATGTATCAAAAATAAAAATACAAAAGATTTGTCGTTTTCTTAATAATAACAACATAAAAGATTACCACCGAAACCAAGGCGCTTCACTACCTAACTGGGGTGCGACCATAATAAGTTCCCGAACTAAAGATTTAAAACTTGCCTTTGTGTCCTTGTGATTGGTGTACCTTTTTCAAAGAAGCCATTCATCTTGTGATTATTGGTTAAGTTCACTATTGTTTTGCCTCGATTTTGTGTTAATTGATTTTGTTGTGATATCTACTTGTCCGAACCGGAAAACCCATAAAGATTCTTCTCACCCCAATTTTATAAAACGCCTTCATAATTCCCATTCTCATCTCGAAAGATTTTCATAATTCCCATTTCTCTCCTTAACTCGAGTTTCCTTAGAGTTAACTCTAGTGTATGCGCACTCTCTTCTAGATTTGTGAGCCCATTTCGTGAGCTTGTCAAGATTCCAAGAAGGCGTGTTCGTAGACTTTCTGCTCCTTCGATCGGATCGAGATCCGATCGCTCACACTACTTCCGTTATCATGGCGGAAGAATGCCCTATGTGTGAGCTTCTCCAGCACCCATCGACGGTATGGAGATGCTATTGTTGTACCGACCATTGTGGCTGAAAATTTTGAACTCAAAACTGGTTATCGAATCTTGTAACCTCAAATCAATTCTACGGTTTTGAGCGGGATGATCCTCATGCTCATATTCGATGGTTTAACAAGATTGCATCTACCATCAAATACAAGAATGTCCCTACGATCTTTGTTAAGCTTCTTCCATTCCCATTTTCTCTTGAGGGCAAGCCCGGTTTGGCTTGAAAACAACCCCTCGGTCTATTGAGACATGGGAAGACACGGTGAAGAAATTTGTGAATGAATTTTATCCACCTTCCAAAACCACGAGTCTTAAAATGAAATCATCAAGTTCACTCAAAAGTTTGATGAACCCTTCGGTGAATCGTGGGATCGTTTTAAGGAATTGCTTCGCAAATGTCCTCACCACGGTTTCTCCGAGTTGATGCAACTCGATACTTTCTACAATTGAGTAAGTCAACTGATCAAGATTCTCTCAATTCCTCCGCGGAGGAAATTTCCTAAGCAAAGCGCCAAAGAAGCTTTAGCGATAATTGAAAACAAGTCTAAAGTCCGCCTTTGCGCAAGCCGGTTGTTTCCCAAGTCGGTGTTGGTCCCTCTTCTTCTTCATCGCCTGTGAGTCGGTCCTAGCACCGATGCTAAGATTGACAAACTCACGGAAGCTATCCAAGCTTTGGTTCTCTCCAACCAAAAGAAAGTCTCTTTCCACAAACTTCACCTCCTCAAGTAAAGAAAGTGGAAGTTTGTGTTACCGTGGTGGCCCCATGCTTATTATAATCGTATGGCCACCGATGGTAACCCTTTGAAGCTAATCTTGTGGGCGGATTTCTAATCAAGGAGGCAATCAATATCGTGCTCTATAGACCCGAACCACCGTCCTAACCACTACCGGACCTCCGGTTTCAATCAAAACCGTAATCGAATCGAATAGACCAAACCAAGGTTTTCAAAACCAAGGTAATTTCACAAACAACGGTTTTCAAAATCAAAATCAAATATTCCAACACCAAGGAAATTTCAATAGAAACCTGTGTCGTGGAAATTTCAACCAAGGGTATTTTCATGCCAATAATCAAGGAAATTTTCGAATCAAGGCCCTAATCCTAATAATAGAGGCGAATTTTCTGCAGCAAACTCAAGCCATTGTTCCAACTGGACCATCATCGATGAGTTGTTGAAACAATTCATGAAATCCCAAGAGGAAATGAATCGGTTGTTGGTTAGCCGATTTCGACATTAAGAAGTCTTTAAATGATCGAGCCTCGGCCTCGTGTACTTTACCTAGCAACACGATCGCTAATCCGAGGGGCGATGCAAAGGCGATCACAACCGAAGTGGTGCTTTTATCTTTGGACCCGCTATTCCTACTACCTCTTCTTCTTCTCTCCGAAGGTAGTGGAAAGCGAACACGAGGCGACAAAGGACAAGGAACTTCCTACTAATAACGGAAGTACCAAGAATGTCCATCCTCGGGTTGTCCCGAAACCCAATACCAAACACAGGTTGTTTTGAACCTCCAATTGGTAACCCCAAATCAAAACTTCTATTCCTTACCCTCACGTTTACATGAGCAAAGCTCCATGAGAAAGCTAGTCATCAAATGGAAAATTCTTTCAAATTTTCCAAGAGCTACACTGACATAAGCTGCGGATGCCATCATGTTGATGCCCAAGTTTGCATCTACTCTCAAACACATGTTGAGCAATAAGGAAAAGTCTGTTTGAAATGGCTAAAACTCCTTTGAACGAGAACTTTCGTGATCTTGTTAAAGAAGCTTCCCGAAAGTCGGGAGATCCCGGAAAATTTCTTCTTCCTTGTGTTTTCCCGGGATGATTGAATGCTTTGCTCTTGCCGATCTTGGTGCAAGCATCAATCGATGTCGATTCGATTAATGGAAGAAACTTTCTTCCGGAACTTATTCCTACCGGCATGACTCTTGAGCTTGCGATCGTTCTATATCGCGTCCTCTTGGCATTGCCGAGGATGTATTCGTGAAAGTAGAAAAGTTCCATTTTCCGGTGACTTTGTGGTTGTTGATTTCGATGCGATCCTCGGGTTCCCTCATTGTTGGAAGAGGATTCACGAGAACAGGCCGTGCTCTTATTGATGTATTTGAGCAAGAAATCACTTTACGTGTGGGTAATGAAGTCACACTTTTAACCTCGATCGGACTTGAGGTACTCCTCAAATTATGACATCGAATCGCTTAATCGAGTCGATTTAATTGATATTGCTTCGAGGAGTACTCTCAAGAGTTTCTTGGTTATCTTCATAATTACGTGAGTGGAGATTCCACCACATCTTCTCAACCTATCATTGCCGACTCTTCCCCTCTCACTCCGCTTTGAGGGAGGTGACTTCCTACGGAAGAGATCGATGAATTTCTTGTTCTCGATGAATCAATTCCGCTGGAATTGATGGTGTTTATGATTCGGAGGAGATATCCTTTATCTTGAGCAATTGCTTAATGAAGATCCATTATCTTCACTCCTCCGAAAGAAATCACAATTGAGGAAATCAAATCGGTACAAACTTCTCTCAAGAATTTCCAGGTTGAACTTAAGGACCTACCTCCTCATCTCGAGTATGCATTCTTGGAGGGTGATGATAAATTACCCGTCATAATTGCTAAAGACTTGATGAGGAGGCTTCTCTCATAAAGGTCTTGAAGTCACACAAGCAAGCAATTGCTTGCAAACTCTCCGACATTAAGGGTATCAACCACGAGTTTTGTACTCACAAAATCTTAATGGAGGATGACTTCAAACCAAAGAGTCCAACATCGGAGGAGGGTGAATCCTAAGATTCATGAGGTTATCAAACAAGAGGTTCTCAAACTTCTTGATGCCGGTTTGATTTACCCGATCTCGATAGTCCTCGTTAGCCCAATTCATTGCGTTCCAAAAAGGGTGGCATTATTGTTGTCACAAATGAAGAAAGCGAGTTAATTCCAACTCGATTGGTTACGGATGGCGTGTGTGCATTGACTATCGCAAGTTAAACGAAGCCACCCGTAAAGACCATTTTCCTCACCCTTCATGGACCGGATGCTTGAGAGATTAGCGAGGAACGAGTACTATTGTTTCCTTGATGGTTTCTCGGTTACTTTCAGATCCCCATTGATCCGCTCGATCAAGAAAAGACCACATTCACCGCCCATACGGGACGTTTGCCTATAGACGTATGCCTTTTGGCTTATGTAATGCTCCCGCACGTTCCAACGATGTATGATGGCAATTTTCCACGACATGATCGGGAAACTATGGAGGTGTTTATGGATGACTTCTCGGTCATTGGGGACTCGTTTCATACATGTCTCCCATTTAGACAAAATGCTAAAACGGTGTGAAGACACTAATCTCTGTCTAAATTGGGAGAAGAGCCACTTTATGGTCAAAGAAGGCATAGTCCTTGGCCATAAGATTTCCAAGAATGGGATTGAGGTAGATAGAGCAAAAGTTGATGTTATTGCTAAATTGCCTCATCCTACTACCGTCAAAGGTATTAGGAGTTTTCTAGGTCATGCCGGGTTTTATCGTAGATTCATTCAAGATTTCTCTAAAATCGCTCGCCTATGACCCATCTTCTTGAAAAGATGCTCCTTTTATCTTTTCTCCCGAGTGCATCGAAGCTTTTGAAACACTAAAGAAAAACTACGGAAGCACCCATTCTAGTTGCCCCGATCGGATTTACCTTTGAGCTCATGTGCGATGCAAGTGATTTTGCTATCGGTGCGGTCTTGGGGCAATGCAAAACCAAGCATTTTCACCGATCCACTACGCAAGTAAAACTATGATCAAGCTCAAACCCATTACACCACTACGTAAAAAGAATTATTAGTCATGGTGTATGCGTTTGAAAAGTTTCGCCATACCTCATCTTGACCAAATCGTGGTCTATACGGATCACTCGACCTCAAATATCTCTTTGCAAAACAAGATGCAAAGCCGAGATTGCTCAGTTGGGTTCTCCTCCTACAAGAATTTGATATCATTATTCGTGATAAAAAGGAGCCGAGAACACAGTCACGATCATCTGTCGATTAGAGAACCTCACCAAAATGTGTTCGAGAAAAGGAAATAAATGAAACATTTCCTCTCGAAACACTCAATGTGGTTTCTTTTCGTGGAGACTCTTCTACCCCATGGTTTCTTGACTTTGCAAATTACCATGCGGGTAACTTTGTGGTGAAAGGATGTCGTCCCAACGAAAAATAAATTATTTAAAGATGTGAAACATTACTGGGACGACCCTACTTGTTCAAAATTGCGCGATCAAGTCATCCGGCGATGTGTGTATGGTCGGGAAGCTATTGACATTCTCAAAGCTTGCCATTCGGACCTCTTGGGGACATCATAGCCCCAACTACACCGCCAAGAAGGTGTTTGATTTGGTTTCTATTGGCCCACAATATACAAGGATGCCCATGAATTTGTCAAAACACGTGACACTTGTCAACGTCCACGGAATATCTCACTAAGAAATGAAATGCCGCAAAACGCCATTCAAGTGTGTGAGATTTTTGACATCCGGGGCATCGACTTTATCGGGCCATTTCCTTCTTCCGTGGTAACAAATACATACTCGTGGCGTTGACTACTTGTCAAAATGGGTTGAAGCTAAGGCTTGACCCACCAACGATGCCCGAGTTGTGGTGAAATTCTTAAAATCTCTCTTTGCTAGGTTTGGAACTCCACGAGCCATAATCGCGATCGTGGTACGCATTGCAATGACCGGTTTGAAAGAGTCATGCAAAAGTATGGTGTAACTCACCGCCTCTCTCGCGTACCACCCACAAACAAGTGGGCAAGTGGAAGTTTCCAACCGGGGATAAAGAATTCTTGAGAGGACGGTCGGTGAAAACCGTGCCTCTTGGTCGGATAAGCTAGATGACGACTATGGGCCTTCCAGACACCTATAAAACACCCATCGGTGCACTCCATACAAGCTTGTATACGGAAGGCATGTCATCTACCGGTTGAGCTCGAGCACAAGGCATCTTGGGCCTTGAAACATGCCAACTTTGATATTCAGACACCGGTGATCACCGAAAAGTTCAAATGAATGAATTAAATGAACTCCGTGATCAAGCATACGAGAACTCTTTGATCTACAAGCAAAAGACAAAGAAGATTCATGACTCAAAAATAAAAAACCACGTTTTCAACATTGGTGATCGGGTCCTTCTTTTCAACTCAAGATTGAAGATTTTCTCGGGAAAACTAAAATCCCGCTGGTCTGGACCATTTACCATCACTAAAGTCTTTCCTTATGGTACCATTGAGTTATCTCAACCCGATGGTCCAAACTTTAAAGTGAATGGTCATCGGTTGAAGCATTACTTTGGAGAGGACATTCCCCCTGTGGTTGTCCCAGTTACAAACTTTCCCAAGAACCAATGAATGCGGGATCGAGTCAAGCTAGCGACTGGAATCAAAACAAGAGATGCCATATGGGTTGTCACCCATATTTCGAATCGTCTCAAGTTTGTTACGGTTAGCCATTCACAAGTGGCTAGCTTGTGTGACAAAACTTGACAGCTTAGCTTTTTCTTTCTACTTTCTACCACCCTAGTGTGGGGGGTTGCCCACATGTTTTGTATATAAGTCTTTCAAAAAAAAAAAAAAAAATCATCTTTCTAAATAATGGCCGTAGTATTTCCTTTTCGTTCTCCGTTTCGGCATAACGGCCGGTACTTTGAATATTGAGGCAATATTCATTTCTAAGTGTGGGAATTCTCACGAATTTTATCATGTAATTATACCGCCTAATTCCCCGTTTTGGCCAAAATTTTTTGGGGTAAGTGTTTTGCACTTACTCAATTGGTTATCGATCCGCCTTGTCTAAAAACAAAAGGATTGGCTAATCCAGAGCAAACGGCTCTTGGTAAAGATATCTCAAATCCGTTGACGACTTGCAATTTGCCCAAAATTGTATGGTATTCACTCACCATATCCTAAAAAGTGAAGAGTTGGCTAGCCCGCAAGTTTATGGCTTGTGGTAAAGGCGATGGAAAAACCATAATTGGTAATCACCACCAAAGATAATATTGATAATTTATCTAAGAGTTGGCTAGTCCGAGCAAGCGGCACGGTAAAGACAAATCAAATCCGTTGGAAGTCGGTGGTTTGCTCAAAATCACATGGTTATCGGTGTACCATGGTTGTATTCACTCACCATATCCTAAAAGTGAAGAGTTGGCTAGCCCGCAAGTTTATGGCTTGTGGTAAAGGCGATGGAAAAACCATAATTGGTAATCACCACCAAAGATAATATTGATAATTTATCTAAGAGTTGGCTAGTCCGAGCAAACGGCTCGGTAAAGACAAATCAAATCCGTTGGAAGTCGGTGGTTAGCTTTTTCTTTCTACTTTCTACCACCCTAGTGTGGGGGTTGCCCACATGTTTTGTATATAAGTCTTTTCAAAAAAAAAAAAAAAAAAATCATCTTTCTAAATAATGGCGTAGTATTTCCCTTTACGTTCTCCGTTTCGCATAACACGGTAGGTACTTTGAATATTGAGGGCAATATTCATTTCTAAGTGTGGGAATTCTCACGAATTTTATCATGTAATTATACCGCCTAATTCCCCGTTTTGGCCAAAATTTTTTTGGGGTAAGTGTTTTACTTACTCAATTGGTTATCGATCCGCCTTGTCTAAAAACGAAAGGATTGGCTAATCCAGAGCAAACGGCTCTTGGTAAAGATATCTCAAATCCGTTGACTGCTTGCAATTTGCCCAAATTGTATGGTATTCATTTCACCATATCCTAAAAAGTGAAGAGTTGGCTAGCCCGCAAGTTTATGGCTTGTGGTAAAGGCGATGGAAAAACCATAATTGGTAATCACTCACCAAAGATAATATTGATAATTTATCTAAGAGTTGGCTAGTCCAGAGCAAACGGCTTCGGTAAAGACAAATCAAATCCGTTGGAAGTCGGTGGTTTGCTCAAAATCACATGGTTATCGGTGTACCATGGTTCTTACTTGAACCGAAACATTTGGCTACTCCGAGTAATGGCTTTTGGTAAAGAGATTCAAATCCATTAAGTTTTTCTCAAAAGATTGCTAGGGACTAGCAATAGTTTAGTGTGGGGATTGATGAGTGTGTAAATACTCATCATTTTTGGTTAATTCGAGCGCAAAACGTTTAAAATGCTCGAAATGCATCAAAATACTGAAAATATTCCAAATTTGCATTTTATATGTTTCGGATGCAAAATGTTCAAAATCGATGAAAACGAGCAAAGTTTGCATAATTGGCGCTTTACCGACTTTCGAGAAAATGGCAAAATCATCCCAGCACTTATTTTATAAGAAAAATCACCAAAGGTACTTTTTAAATCATAAGTTGTCAAATTTGGTCCTTTGGTGAAAAGTTCCAAAATTTTGAGAAATTTCGCTTTGGTCCTGGATTTTTAAATGGTCATATTTAATCCTTGGAATTTCAAAAGTGTCAAAATTAGCCCTTGGTCTATTAAAGATTGGCAAGACCAACCCTTGGATTACTTTTCATAATTTACAGCTGTGGTCCTTGGATTTCCAGATATTACACTTTTGGTCCTTGTTACTTATATCCTAAATCCAACCGGATCCCATATAATAACCCAAGCCCAAAATAAATCCCTTGGCCCAAATCCATTACCCGGTCCACCTATCCACCCTTTTACCCATAACCCGAACCCAATACCCACGTTTAAAATAATATTACCCGCCCCCCTTTTCCTGTCTTCCCCGACATCCTTGTCTGCAACTCCTCCTCCTCCAGCCACCCTACTCCACTCTTTGTTCCCCCCACCTCAACAACCCTTCAAATGCATTAAATGCGCCCCTTCCCTGTCCAAGATATCAACACCCCAGCTGTTAAAACCTCTTCCCGCCAAAATGTCATAAACGGCCAAGATTGATTTCTAGCAATCCAATGGCTTGGATTATTGATGGGATTTGCTCAGAGACACGTGGGAAGTGCTTTTGATGTATAAAAAGAAAGAGAAGCAAGAGAAGAAGAGTGTAGCTAGTTTACTTTTAAAAGATGTATGTCGTTTTTAGTCTTAAGGTTTTAAGTTAAGTTTAAAGTTGTAATTTTCTGTTCTATTGTACTCAAATCAAGTTGTTTAATCAATATAAATCAATTTCAAGTTCCAATTTAAGATATATTATCATTTCATATGGTTAAGTTCATCATTACAAATTTCATTTTCAAAGTCTTGTATACAAGCTCTCATTAGCTTATTTTAAGCTCCAATGCTTATATAAGCTTATTACATCTTTTACAAGCTTACATTCAAGTTTCAACCCATTTTGGTATTTTGTCAAAGAAAGTCAAACTTGGGACTAAAATGGAAATGGAGATGGATGATGGGTATGCAGTGATGGATTTGGGTTAATTCAGAAATCATTGGGATGATTTATATAGGCTAGTGGTTCTTGGGTTCACTGTTTTCAAGCCATAGTGGCTGGGACCTCTTGTAAGTTAATTTTAATAACTATTGCATAATCTGCATTAATGGTTTAGATTGGTTTGTACCTGTTAATTAAGCTGTGTTTAGGTTAAGAAAACTTAGTTTGATCAATTGTGCAAGCTTAATCAGTGTTTGTCTCATTTTAATTTGCTTATCAGTAGTTAACAAGGTGTTTGGATTTATAGCTTAAAATGTGTTAGAGGTATACTCAGTGGTAGTTGCTTGTTGGTTTATGCTTGTGTAGTCCCTTTGCACTCATAGCTCACAATAACTTGAGCTCGCACACTCTTAAAGTCAACTTTACATGAAATCATCCTAAATCATTGATCTGTTGTAATTTTGAAAATCAAATCACTTGCTTTGAGTTCAAAAAAAACATAAACATTGCTTGCAGTGAGTTCATT
The DNA here is from genome assembly GCA_022545495.1 of Chrysanthemum lavandulifolium. Lineage (NCBI taxonomy): Eukaryota > Viridiplantae > Streptophyta > Magnoliopsida > Asterales > Asteraceae > Chrysanthemum > Chrysanthemum lavandulifolium. Next base: position 109,855,654 of record CM040245.1, on the reverse strand, counting down.
ACAACATATTACATCAATATCAGGCCAAAAATTGGTTTCAAATTTCATTTTGGTCAAAGTTCATAGCTGTCTTCAAAAAGTCAAATTGGCAAAGTCTGTTTTGAGCCTAACTGCAAGGAATTTTCATGAGCTCACTTTTGGTCTAAATCATGTGAATCTTGTTGTTTTAAAAAGTTCAACTGGTCTATTTTGTTATTAGCATTTTTATACATTTTTGTGAATTTTTCATAAGTCACAAACAAGCTTGTCTTTTAGGTCTCAGTTGCCCTGTACACAACTCAGTTAACACTGAGTTTTTCTCAGTTTTGTGCAAGGCCTGCACAGGGCTCAACCTAGCTCACTTTGGTCTGGTCTTTGGCTCATAAACTCTTGACCAGGTCTAGTTTAAGTCTCCATAATTGGTTTTTGATTTGTAGCTTATTTGAGTGCTTATTCTTGGGCTTAAAGTAGGCACCTCAAACCTGTTTTTAGTTCAAAATCATATAATTCAAATCTGTTCTAGTTGCATTTCAGTGATTAAAAGCAGTTAAAACTTGTTGCATTTTGGTTATTATAGCATATTAGAGCTTCTGTGAAAAGTTGGTAGCTTATTGTGGTGTTTGGCTTATTCAAAGTGCTTATTGATAAGCACTTCCAATAGCAGTTGCATTTTCCTCCATACAACCTACTGCTTTTCTATTTTTCCTTGATTCAGTACATTATTTTAAGCTTATCTTGAATTTTTCAGATTTTTCTAAGTTTGTTTGCTATTTTTCTGCATTTAAATTAGTTTTTAAGCATTTTCAATTAGCTTTAAATACAATTAATTAAGAAAAGCTTCAAAAATTAATTTTCATTTTCTCAAGTTAAGATAAATATAAAAGACAAAAAAATATTTTTCTAGATTTTTCTTAGTTAAATTTGTATTTTTAAGTAATTTAAGTAGTTTTAAATAGTTTTTAATTCCTAGAAAATCCAAAAATATTCAGAAAAATATAAAAATAGTTTTGAAAATTCTTTTTTGTCATTTTAGATTTTTCCAAGTCTTAATTTTATTTTTCTAGCTTTATTTCCTATTTTCTTGTAATTTAGGCTAATATTAAATAGTTAAAACTAGTTTTTAATTAATAATAATTAGGTAATTAGTTATAAAAATAATTTTCCTTTTCTATAAATTTTCTTTTATCATTAGGGTTGTAAAAATATCATTTTCATATTTTTAAGATTAATATTGTGTAACTTTCACATTTTCTCTTTAGACGTAACGTAGTTTTAATTCGATTTTATAAAACATAAAACAAAAACATCATTTTGCAAATAGTGATAGCGTTTATTTAATATTTTTATCTCTTTAATTTTCTTTAATTTGCATTTAAGCCTCTGTATTTGTTTGATATTTCGTAGTTATAATAATCTCAAATCTCTTTCCATTCAAATTCCTCGATCACTATCGTTTGGTGATCCATTGCATAACTTCATTGGGACATAACGACCGGGAAACACTATACTCCTCGATCTTCATTGCATTCGTGTCTGAACTGTTTTAAGTTCCTTACAGTTGGCCATTCACAAGTGGTCAGCTTGCGTGAGAAAACTTGACGGTTTAGCACGGATCAAGCTCGTGGAAGAGTCTATGCAGTGACCAAAGTGGAAGCTCAGGAAGACCCGAATGTCGTGACGGTACGTTCCTTATAAATAACCGTTATGCATCCATATTGTTTGATACGGGAGCCGATAGGAGTTTTGTTTCTAAAGCATTTAGTCCACTACTCGATATTGCCCCGACTACATTAGGCAATGCATACAATGTGGAACTGTAGGATCGAATATTTATTGTGTTTGATGATTCGGGTGGTCTTGGATGATCAAAATACATGTTAGCCATTAGAGAGAGAAGTAAAGAGTTGGGTGTTTTCTTGCTAGAGACTTGGTATACAAAAGTATGGAATGTTAGATTGAAAAGCACCACCTCTTCCATGCTTGGAAGGGGTATTTATAGTTACAATGAAACCGTCCTCCTGTCGGACTGTGGATCAGGCATACAGTGGGTAAATACCCGTCCTTCCTCCACGGTGTTGCACTAAACTAAACTACGCTACAAACTAACTAATAAACTACTTAATAACGTAAATAACTACAAGTCTACGAGCTAACTTATGCTAGACAATAATTGGGGAGACCGACACTTTAATATGGAATTTCCAATTCCTAACAATCTCCCCCTAAGGGAGGTCACCCCATGAAATACATTTTGCATCCTAGCAATCTATCTTTGTCATTTGTTCTTGAGCTCGTAGACTTCAATTCTTCAATTCCGCAATCTTGTGCTTTAGCAGCGATTCTTTAAAGTCCGATAACTTTGTACTTTAAGTGGAGGCCTTTATACTGATCCACATCTTTGATGATCTTGAGCTTTCTTTGAGATCATCACCACGAGAAATCTCTCGGATCATCCATAGTTGTGTTGCCTTCATGTGATGTTGTGACTTTTGGACCGACATGCTCACACTTTTGAATCATGACATCTTTCCATCGAGTAGCGGAAGCTTTCTTGGTTCATGATATTCGCAGCAGCGAGCGTAAGCATAGTATAAAAATATCGAACCGGGTTATGTAGATATGCACTAGTCATGATTTCTTCAATTAAGTGTGGATCTTTGTGAGCATGCGACTTTGGATTGACTTCTCAATTCTTATCACCGCAACCGTCCTAATGTACCGCAAACAACAAGTTAGTAATATAACACGAAAGTGTCTTTGATCACTTTCGTTGAATTGAGTACACGCCCACGGTTCCCGTTGATCAATACAAATCTTGCCTGTGATCGGTATAATTCAAAGAATCTCCTTGACAGGGTTTCGCAATTGTTCTAGCCGTTCTCAAACCGAAGCGTCTCAAAGAAGACAACACGGAGTGAGTGAACCAATAATTGAGATTCACCGATTGATGAAAATGATTTGAAAAACAATCGCGTATTGCTTAGAAGAAAGAGTTTTGCAATACGACGAAGGTTTTATGAGAAAGATCAATTTTCAATCAAAATACTTTTGTATTTAAAGAGTACACATTCGATGTGCTAGAGAAAGAAGATTTGCACATCGAGCGGTTTTTAAAAGTATTTTCAATCGAGATACTTTTTGAATTTGAAAACATGAATACACATTCGATGCGCTAGAAAAGAAGATTTGCACATCGAGCGGTTTTCCAAAAGTATTCGTCAATTCCATTCTGGACCAAGGTTGATTCAAGATTGAATCTCCCATCGTTTCTATCCGGTTGTCACAAGCTTGATCTTACGAGAAGATCTCACATGTCACCCACCAAGAGCTTGTTTGATGTTGGCTCTAGAAGGATTTCCATCTTCATCGTGAATACTTTTACATATCACTAGGATGTTCGGCAATACCACAAGGATAATCGTGGGACTCTTAATATATACTTGCTTTCCACATTGTGTGAAACGACAAGTCTTCAATAATTTAGTGTCCTAATGAGATATTGTGGATGATCTCTTGGCTCTAGACTCAATAGTGCACATTTGGTTCCTATCTTGGGAGACTAGGAGAGTGTCTCCTTCTTCAATATCAACAATCTCTAGGAGAAAGTCGATAGATAATGTCGGTTCCCGTGAGAATGAAATAAGCCCTTTAAGAGGAACTTGAGTGGTTTGGGAAGTTGTAGTGCGGTGCATCACTGGGTCGATGACGTCTTGTCTTGATCGATGTTACCTTAGTAAACACCGGTAGCATATGTATTGAACCCGTTCTTGCCCTAAGGTTGAATTATTGGAGGCTATTTCTTTTCACCCTTTTCATATTCATCATTTTTTTCATTCTTCAACCCCTTGCTTACCGAGACTTCATAACTAGAACCTTATTGGGTTTATTCCGATTACTAGCTACATCTCGATCCGCACTCTTCCCATATTCTCATTTTCTCCTTTTTCAATATTCCTAAGGACTCTACACTATCTAGTGGATTGTCCTGGAAGATCCCTCGATTCTGCGGATCGTGGAACTAATACCTAACCTCACCATCCTTATAACTCCATACATAAAGTAAAATGGTCGGTCTTTTGGTACAGTTCATTCTTTCATGAAACGAATTGAAAATCATTTGGAAAAACAATCAAGGTACTTGTGATACGAGATCAAAGCATTTTGTACCCTAATAGTTTTGTTCATTTAGAAAACCTCCCCCTCAACATGTGCATATGATTTAGAAATTATTTAGCACATGAAGGCAAGAGGACTTTGAAATATTTTCTTTGATCACAATTTTCATAGAAAAAGCCATTTGATTTTCTTGGTAAATTCTCCCCTCAATATGTGCATAGGATAAGAGAAATCATTTTAACACATATAGGCAAGAGTTCTTTTGAAGCACATCCACGAACACAAAAGCCATTTAAGAAACCATTCGCTCCCCTCAATATGTACTTGAGATTCGAAAGCGTTTAGCACATATGAGAGAAGCGACTGCACAATTGAATCAAAATGATCACTTTTATCAAATTTCATTATTAAATCACAAATTCTCCCCGATCAAAAATATCAAACCCTTTGAGATTTTGGATCCCAAGTAATTTAATAAGGTTTAGAAAACATGGGAGAATATGTGCCTAGTTTAAATACTCTTCTTGTTTTTGGATAAATCCTCCTCCTCAACATGTGCATTGTGTATTTGAAATCGTTTGGCACATGGAGGCAGGAGTGCCTATAAAGGACTAAAACCAATTCCATTTAAACAGATAAGAGATTTAAATCACTATATCTCCTCCGATCAAAATTTTCAAACCAATTGAGATTTGTGATCCCAAAAGATTTAAATCATTTAGAAAATTTTGGAGAAAGACGTGGCAAGATTTGTTTTTTGAAAAATGACAGATAAGGAACAGTTTTTCGACATTAAAGATTGTTAGTGTCAGGTATGATAGTTTTAAGAGACCTTTTAAGTAAAATAAAACAATTTCACAATCAAACAAGAACAGAAAAAATTTCATTTTGACAGATCTTTGAGTTTTAAAGAAAATCATACCATGACATAACATTAAATCTTTAGATCACCACATTTTAGCGTACAAGCGGACTCTTTTGAAGATATATTGTTTGAAAATACTTTAAATTAAATCACTCTCCCCTCAATCCATGACGATGAGTCGATGATTGAGTGACTTATATTTTGATAAAATGAAGTCGGTGATTTTCAAATTTTAGTCTAATTTATTTTCAAAACAATATTTTCCATTTTCAAAACAATTTTAATCAAATTTTTCAAAATTGTTTAAAAATGGTATCCTGCACAAAGGTACGTTAGGTGGTTGAGTTGCTTTTGATGTTGTTGCTGAGGGTTGGAAGAAAACCGTCTGTAGATGCAGTGAGACTTCAAACGTTGCATATTAATGCCAACTTAGGTCAAATTAAGCTCCGTTTCTTCAATCACTTCGAAGAAAACCAGCTGCTGATGCAGTGAGACCTCTTACGTTGCATATATGCCAACTCTCCATGGAAGTCCAATTAAGCTCCGTTTCTTCATTTGTCAACCCAAGATATAGTTACCCTTTCCTTTCGATATCCAATCATCTTCAATTGTGGGATCCGGATCGAACCCGATGAGTGTGTAAATACTCATCATTTTGGTCAATCTGACGCAAAACATTTAAAACACTCAAATAGGCATCAAAATACGGAAATATTCCGGGGAATTGTGTTTTATATGTTTTAGATGCAAAATGAGTAAAGCAGTTGAAAACGAACAAAGTTTACATAATTGGCGCTTTGGTCCCCAATTTCAAAAGTTGTCAAAATCGGTCCACGAGCATTTGTTTTTAAGAAAAGTCACCAAAGGTCCTTTTGAAATCATAAGTTGTCATATTTAGTCCTTTGGTGAAAGATTTGAAAATTTACAAAATGGTCCTCTACTTTGAACTTTGGCGATTTGGTCCTGGTGGAATAAAATGGAAAACATTCAATGTGGTCCTTGTACTATTAAAGATTGACAAGTTTGGTCCTATTGATAACTTTGGAAATTGGGCAAGATCGGTCCTCGAAAAAATTGCTAAATTGCAATTATGGTGCGATACTACTACAAACCAAACCGGACCTTTGTATTATTAACCCAAGCCCACAACCCAATGAACCTCCTTAATAATAAAACCAGTCAAACCCACCTTCCATCCAATACTACTCCTTCACCCACTTCTCTGCAAAACCACCCTTCTCCATCACCTTTTCTTGCAACTAGCACCAACTCCCTTTCACTGTCTCACCACTCATTCCTCCACTCCACAACAAACCAAGGGCATTAAATGCCCGAAAACCCCACGTTATCGAACCGGTTGCAACAAAAGTTGGCGCCAAATTGCATTTCAAGGGCTAGGATCATTTCAACCAATCCAAGGGCTATGAGTGAAGAGAAAAGCTTTTTGGATAGCTATATAAAGACCAGAAGACAGAGAAAGAAGTTGTCACTGTTTTTAGACCTTTTCTTATTTTTATTGTAATCGTTTTAATGTTAAAGATTTCTGGGATTTATGTTTAATGTAATTTACAAGTTATTTTGAGTCTTAATTCATAAGCTTCCTCAATTAACTTCAAGTTTTCTGCCTGTTTTAGTTTTCCCGCCAAAATCCATTCTTGGTAAATTTCCAGTTTTAAGTTGTTAAGATTGTTTTAATCAGTTTGTTTAAGTTTGTTCTTGATTAATCAAGAGAGTTGGAAGATTCTCATGTTCTGTAAACTCAGTTTTCAGAAAAGTCAAAAATAGTCAACAAAAGTCAACTTTACTGTTCCTGAGCTTAATTACTGCTTATTTGGATTTTATCAGTTTAGTTGGTTTAAGTAGAGGTATATGCTTTTAATTTAATGTAGTATAAGCTGCTTTATTTAATTCTCTCCAAAAATCATATAAAAAGCAAAAAAAATAGCTTAATATTAGAATAAACTAATAGTGCTTATTTAGCTTTGATTTACATTTTATTAGCATCATTATAAGTTTTTAGTCTTAGGGAACTTATACATGTAGCTTACATTGCTGAGCACCTTTATTTTGCATAATCCAAAACTTAAGGGTGTGTTTGGCACAAGGTGGGTTTAGGTAGTTTTTGCGCCTTACTGTTCAATTGATCACCTGATATACTTTGATCAGGTCTTATCTAGGATAGATTAAGTGTTTACAGGAATTATTCAGCTCAATTAATGCCATTTGTAGTTTTTTAGTTAGTTAGGCAGTTTTAGAGTTGGATTTGCCATATTAGCATATGTAGATCTAGACCCTTGTTAGTGCATGTTTTAAGTAGTTTTTGATGTCATTTAGATGTTAGAATAGGATCATAGGCCCTGGCACTGTTTCCTTTGCTTTTAGCCATTTTCTGCATTTTAATTATGCATCGATACTTAGTTTCCCAAATCACCATTATAGTTTTGATTTTCATTTCTTCACCTTAAGTCCATTTGAGTGAAAATTTGGAATTAATCGTCGGTTGGTTGTCTACTCACGGGACATTTTGCTTATTTTTGTGATTTTTCTAGATAGCTTATTATAGTGCTTAAAGTAGGTGCTATAGGGCCGTTTGGCATAATAGTCTAGAAATTGAATTTGTAGCCTAAATGCTTCTAGCCTGTGCTTTTAGGGTCCCATTCAGTTGCATTAGCATAATTTAGGTTAGATTAAGGCTAGGGTAGCTTAAGGTAGCCTTTGGATAGCTTATAGCTTATTTCACTTAGCTTCTTTCATTAGTTGTGCGCCTAAATCATAGTTCCTAATCTCCAAAGTAGTTTCTGTCATTTTTCCTTGATTCTCAGTATTATTTTAGACTTATCTGGAACTTTTCATATTTTTCTCTGCTCATTTGCTATTTTTTGCATTTAATTTCGCTTTTAGCATTTTTAATTAGCTTTTTATTCAAATAATTGAAAAATGTTCGGAAAATGCAATTTCAATTTTATTAGTTTTAGAATATTCAAAAGTCATAAAAGTATTTTTCCGAATTTTCTTAGCTTAAATAGTATTTTCTAGCATTTTAATTAAGTTTAAATAGTTTTAAATTAATAATAAATAGATAAAAAGTGTAATAAATATATTTTCAGTTTTAAAACAAGTTTTATAATATTTTAGATTTTTCTAAGTCATAATTTCACTTTTCTAGCTTTATTTCATATTTTCTTATATTTTAGGGTATTATTAAATAGTTAAAAATAGTTTTAATTAATAATAATTAAATAAATAGTCATAAAAATAATTTTATTTTTCCAATAATTTTCTTGCATCATTAGGATTGTAAAATGTATTTTCCATATCCGTAGGTATTTTACTTCTTTATTTTCACGTTTTATTTAAATGCGTTCACGTAATTTTATTTAAACGTCGTTTTAGGTTTTAATCGTTAATCGATTTTAAATATAGAATTAAAATGACTTCAAAGTATTTATTAGATTTAATTTCCTTAGTGTAATCAATCATAACCTTTTCTGTTCAATATTCACCCGATCACGATTCGTTGTATTACGGTTTTCACGCCTCGTTGGGACTTAACGACCGGGATACACTAAACTCTCACGGACTTAATTGCATTTTGCTCGAGCTGTTTGACTTTTATGGTTGACCATTCACAAGTGGTTGACTATTAAAAGATAGACCGTTGGGCGAATCAAATTTTAGCGCACATTGCGGGAGGTGTCTTTGCGTCTACAATTTGAAGCATCGGTGATTGTTGAATATACACCCATTGTATATTTACCATCCTTGTTCATATTTTCTTATTATTATTATATAAAACAAAGCGGTTCCCGAAAAACATTTTAAAATCGGTTTTCAACGAACACAAAAACCCAAAAGATTTTCTTTCTTATATTTACAAAATGTTTATCCAAAACCCAAAATATCCATCTTTACCCTCTCACATCTTTGATTCTTCATCCCAACCCTCTATAAACCTTTGATTCTTTCCTATGTCGTTATCCACACCATTTTGGTTGCCAATGGTGTGGTGGTCCTCATAATGGTGGGAATTGTCCGGTGTAGCATGGTAGAATCGGGAGATGGGTCTGTCTCTATAACCAAGCTCCCTATCCTTACCATGACACATCGATTCATTCTACCACCCACCACATCATGAGATTGAGACATATTCCTGTGAATTTTGTGGAGGTCCTCACCAAGAATTTGAGTGTCAAACCGGGAACACGTTTGTCTATGAGCAGTTTTGGTAACACTCGGGACTTTGAAATGACCAAATTCCATATTATTCACATGACCGGCCACAACAATCATTTTGTTGTGAGTCTGTGGAGGTCCACACTTTAGCTCGATTGTCAAACAAGGAATCCATTTCCTTGTAACAATTCGACTCTTCGTATCATGACCAACCTCTACGGTACCAAATGAATCGAGCACCACCTCACCTAAGCCACTTCCTCAAAATCTTCTCCTTGATCTTTTGGATTTAGTGAAAGATTTGAAGGAATGTAAACATTCCCAAGATAATCCAAATCAAAATCCATGGAAGAATTGTTAGGCGAAGAGCGGTGCTAAATTAGATTCCCAGTTGCAAGTGAAAACTCTATTAGGGAATTAATTAAAATACAAAAAGCGACCAAATCTAGCTCTCGATTCCGTTTCATTCATGATGATGATGATGATGAAGTTACCCTTGATATTCGTCAATTTTATGCGGGTTCATCAAGTTCATCGGTTGAAATTCCTTCCATGAAAATCGGGGAGAAAAGACTATGATGGAATTACTAGCGAGAAGAACAAATGGAAATTGTAAAACATATGTATGCTAGTCCTTCTCAACTCCTCGATCATTGTTATCACACCCGATATTCCCACTCACTCTCTGAACATGGGGCGAGCATCTTGACACTTGTTCACGAAAAGGAATCGGACGAATTCATAAAGTCTAGTGTTGAGGACCTTGTCCCAATCCCGAGAGAGTCACGGGGAACTTCGATCATATGTGTGATTCTCTTTCCCTCTTGAGTGTTCAAAAGATCATTTTGAAACTTTCTACGATCTTAGCGATGATTGTGCTTCCTATGGAAACATCGGTATGTTGAGTCATCTCTCCACGATCGATCCTCTTCTTGAGGAGTTCACCGATGAACTCGCTCACATCAATCCACTTTCATCGGAAAGTGATGATGATCTCTTTGATTTGAAGCCGACCTAGGAGAAATTGAAAGTCTCCTTTATAATGATCGTTCACTCACTTCTCACCCTAACAAATTAATAGAGAATGTTGATCACTTTGTTCCCGAAACATTCAAAGCTACTTTCAACAATCCTCTATTTGAATTGAATCGAATTCACTTGGTTTCTAACAATCCAATCTTTGGCGAGGATAGTGATGAGCCCACAATGGAACAAGAGTTCACAAATTCACTTCATGTGAATGATTCTCTTCATGAAGAGTTCTCGGTGAACTCTCTCATGACATATCTCCTCCGAATATGATCATTTCTATTTTGATCTTGAGGATGATATTGGCTCGGAGGAAGGTATACTCTATCATAAGAGTTTGCTTATTGATGATACTACCTCACCCTTCCTCCCTTTATGTCTACATTTGAGGATGAAGAATGGATCTTGATTGTTATCAATCTTTCTTCCTTTCCTCAAATATCTTGTGATTTCTCTTCATCTTCACTCCTTGGGAATGAAGACACTATCTTTGACCCCGGCATTTTCATTTATCATTTGTGAGCGGGTCTTTCTATGTATATCTCATCGGTGTGGAACTTTCACGTGCTTCAATGTTTATACAAACATCTTGAATGAAAGTCCGATGGAGATTGTCTCTTCCACTTACTTCCCATGAACAAATTAATTGGAATCGAGTCAAGCTAGCGACTCGGTAATCAAAAACGATAGTTAAACATGGGTTTTCACCGTGGGTACCACCCTAGTGTGGGGAGTTGCCCATTGTTGTATATAAGTTTTCATTAAAAAATAAAAATAAAATAAAATAAAATAATGGCGTAATATTTCCTTTTACGTTCTAAGTTTCGGCATAACAGTAGGTACTTTGAATATTGAGGGCAATATTCATTTCTAGTGTGGGGAATTCTCACGAATTTTATCATGTAATTATACCACCCAATTTCCCAATTTTGGCCAAAAATTTTTTTTTTGGAGTAAGTGTTTTGCACTTACTCGACTTACGATTATCGATCCGCCATGTCTAACACACAAAGGATTGGCTAATCCAGAGCAAACGGCTCTTGGTAAAGATATCTCAATCCGTTGACGACTTGCAATTTGCCCAAAATTGTATGGTGTTCATTCACCATATCTTTAATTAGTGAAGAGTTGGATAGCCATAAGTTTATGGCTTGTGGTAAAGGCGGTTGGAAAACCATAATTGGTATTTAGCTCACCAAAGATATTTTATCTAAGAGTTGGCTAGTCCGAAGCAAGCGGCACGGTAAAGACAAATCAAAACCGTTGAAAGTCGGTGATTTGCTCAAAATCATTTGGTTATCATTGTACCAAGGTTCTTACTTGAGCTGAAACAATTGGCTACTCCGAGTAATGGCTTTTGGTAAAGAGACTTAAATCCATTAAATTTTCATAAAAGATTGCTAGGGACTAGCAATAGTTTAGTGTGGGGATTAATGAGTGTGTAACTACTCATCATTTTGGTCAATCGAGCAAAACATTTAAAAACACTCAAATAGGCATCAAAATCTGGAAATATTCCAGAATTGTGTTTTATATGTTTTAGATGCAAAATGAGTAAAAGCAGTTGAAAAGCGAACAAAGTTTACATAATTGGCGGTTTAGTCCCCAATTTCAAAAGTTGTCAAAATCGGTCCACGAGCATTTGTTTTTAAGAAAAGTCACCAAAGGTCCTTTTGAAATCATAATTTGTAATATTTAGTCCTTTGGTGAAAGATTTGAAAATTTACAAAAATGGTCCTCTACTTTGAACTTTGGCGATTTGGTCCACAGGTGGAATAAAATGGAAAACATTCAATGTGGTCCTTGTACTATTAAAGATTGACAAGTTTGGTCCTATTGATAACTTTGGAAATTGGGCAAGATCGGTCCTCGAAAAAATTGCTAAATTGCAATTATGGTCCTTGTGATACTACTACAAACCAAACCGGACCTTTGTATTATTAACCCAAGCCCACAACCCAGCCCAACCTCCTTAATAATAAAACCAGGCCAAACCCACCTTCCATCCAATACTACTTCTTCACCCACTTCTCTGCAAAACCACCTTCTCCATCACCTTTTCTTGCAACTAGCACCAACTCCCTTCCACTGTCTCACCACTCATTCCTCCACCTCCACAACAAACCAAGGGCATTAAATGCCACGAAAACCCACACGTTATCGAACCGGTTGCAACAAAAGTTGGCGCCAAATTGCATTTCAAGGGCTAGGATCATTTCAACCAATCCAAGGGCTATGAGTGAAGAGAAAAGCTTTTGGATAGCTATATAAAGACGGAAGACGGAGAAAGAAAGTCATCACTTGTTTTAGACCTTTTCTTATTTTTATTGTAATCGTTTTAATTTTAAAGATTTAGGATTTATGTTTAATGTAATTTACAAGTTATTTTGAGTCTTAATTCATAAACTTCCTCAATTAATTTCTAGTTTTATGCCTGTTTTAGTTTTCCCGCCAAAATCCATTCTTGGTAAATTTCAGTTTTAAGTTGTTAAGATTGTTTTAATCGGTTTGTTTAAGTTTGTTCTTGATTAATCAAGAGTTGGAAGATTCTCATGTTACGTAAACTCGGTTTGAAAAAGTCAAAATAGTCAACAAAGTCAACTTTCTTGTTCTGAGCTTAATTATCGCTTATTTGGATTTTATCGGTTTAGTTGGTTTAAGTAGAGGTATATGCTTTTAATTTAATGTAGTATAAGTCGCTTTATTTAATTCTCTCCAAAATCATATAAAAGCAAAAAAAATTAGCTTAATATTAGAATAAACTAATAGTGCTTATTTAGCTTTGATTTCTGTTTTATTAGCATCATTATAAGTTGTTTAGTCTTAGGGAACTTATACATGTAGCTTACATTGGCCAGAGCACCTTTATTTTGCATAATCCAAAACTTAAGGGTGTGTTTGGCACAAGGTGGGTTTAGGTAGTTTTTGCGCCTTACTGTTCAATTGATCACCTGATATACTTTGATCAGGTCTTACCTAGGATAGATTAAGTGTTTACAGGAATTATTCAGCTCAATTAATGCCATTTGTAGTTTTTTAGTTAGTTAGGCAGTTTTAGAGTTGGATTTGCCATATTAGCATCTGTAGATCTAGACCCTTGTTAGTGCATGTTTTAAGTAGTTTTTGATGTCATTTAGATGTTAGAATAGGATCATAGGCCCTGGCACTGTTTCCTTTGCTTTTAGCCATTTTCTGTTTTTAATTATGCATCAGCCCTTAGTTTCCCAAATCACCATTATAGTTTTGATTTTTCATTTCTTCACCTTAAGTCCATTTGAGCTGAAAATTTGGAATTAAAGCTGTCTGGTTGGTTGTCTACTCACAGGACATTTTTGCTTATTTTTGTGATTTTTCTAGATAGCTTATTATAGTGCTTAAAGTAGGTGCTATAGGGTCGTTTGGCATAATAGTCTAGAAATTGAATTTGTAGCCTAAATGCTTCTAGCCTGTGCTTTTAGGGTCCCATTCAGTTGCATTAGCATAATTTAGGTTAGATTAAGGCTAGGGTAGCTTAAGGTAGCCTTTGGATAGCTTATAGCTTATTTCACTTAGCTTCTTTCATTAGTTGTGCGCCCAAATTATAGTTCCTGATCTCCAAAGTAGTTTCTGTCATTTTTCCTTGATTCTCAATATTATTTTAGACTTATCTGGAACTTTTCATATTTTTCTCTGCTCATTTGTTATTTTTATGCATTTAATTTCAGTTTTTAGCATTTTTAATTAGCTTTTTATTCAAATAATTCGAAAATATTCGAAAAATGCAATTTCAATTTTATTAGTTTTAGAATATTCAAAAGTCATAAAAAGTATTTTCCGAATTTTCTTAGCTTAAATAGTATTTTCTAGCATTTTAATTAAGTTTAAATACTTTTAAATTAATAATAAATAGATAAAAAGTGTAATAAATATATTTTCAGTTTTAAAACAAGTTTTATAATATTTTAGATTTTCTAAGTCATAATTTCACTTTTCTAGCTTTATTTCATATTTTCTTATATTTTAGGGTATTATTAAATAGTTAAAAATAGTTTTAATTAATAATAATTAAATAAATAGTCATAAAAATAATTTTATTTTTCCAATAATTTTCTTGCATCATTAGGATTGTAAAATGTATTTTCCATATCCGTAGGTATTTTACTTCTTTATTTTCACGTTTTATTTAAATGCGTTCACGTAATTTTATTTAAACGTACGTTTTAGGTTTTAATCGTTAATCGATTTTAAATATAGAATTAAAATGACTTCAAAGTCTTTATTAGATTTAATTTCCTTAGTGTAATCAATCATAACCTTTTCCTGTTCAATATTCACCCGGTCACAGATTCGTTGTATTACAGTTTTCACGCCTCGTTGGGACTTAACGACCCGGGGATACACTAAACTCTCCTGGACTTAATTGCATTTTGCTCTGAGCTGTTTGAATTTTATGGTTGACCATTCACAAGTGGTTGACTATTAAAAGATAGACCGTTTGGAGCGATTCAGGAACATTCTTATAACCAATATACCTGCATACGTTAGTGAACACACATACAGATATATGGTGGTCGACATCACCCATAACAAAGAATCGACTAATTAAAGTCAATTCAACATAACAATCGGATCATATAAGGCATGGGGTTTATGTGTTAATCAAACTCTAACCATCTAAACCTAACAATCATATCCTAAATTCCTAGTCCTTCGACACAAGCAAATATCATTTTTAGTTAAGCACGTAGGATAATTAAGAAAGCTCGTTATATGATATAGATTTGAAAACATTCTCCCCTCAATCAATGACTCATTTTTTTTTTGAAAAATTTTAAAAGCGAAGTCATTGATTGAGTTTGAAAATGTCTGAAAACCACGAATCGATTGATTTTCAAGGAACTCATTTACCACCATTTTTGATAAAACAAATACTTTTAGAAGAATTTTTGAAGAAAAATATTTGAGTAGGAGCAATGAGTCCTTGACATACTTTCCTCATTTTGTTTTAGGAAAAGTGCACGAAATATTTTGAAAATAGGTTTAGCGTAGCACTTTCCTTCTTTGAAAAACGGGTTGCTATCTGAAATAATAGCAAGCCATTGTTTAAGCGCGGGTTACAGTTTGAAGTAACTGCAAGCCATTTTTTGAGACATGTTTTGGAAAAGAATATATACACCTCCTGCTCGAACTTCATCTATGGTCCCGTGCCATTATTGAATGACATTTCTAAGACCGTAGATGTTATCGATACCAGAAGACATGTCTTGAGAAAACATATTTTTGGTATTTTTAAATTTTCGATTTTTATGGATTTTTGAATATTTTATATTTTTCTATTTTCTTTTGTTGGTTTTCTATTTTGTATTTTGTTTTTAAATAATTATTTATAATGATAGAAGATGATATAGTTAAAGAGGATGATGATACGAGTACCGAGATAATGAAATCGAGCAGCACGTCATAGAAGATAGAATTCGCCATCTCTTAAACTTCCACCACCAAAGCTTTCGAGGCTCTGAATGAGAGAAATTGAACCATCTGAAAGTGAGACTTTGGCGACTTCCCCAAACCGAAAATCCTTATGTTGAGCAGATTCAAGCTCTATTTCAAGCTTGCCTTAGCCGGTGCAGAGAAGCACACCATTATCATAAATCTCATTGCTCCTTTTAAGAACGATAATCGAGATCCTTCGTTCGGGGTTATATCATCAACAAGAATTCAACGTATCATCCCACACATAAATAACTCTTCTCAAATTTCATTACCACTTTGAAGTCGAAGCAATGCATCCCCAACGAGTTGTCAAGAGACCACTTCCCCAAGTAGATGAATTGATGCCGTCGGTCTCTTAGACTAGAGCTCACGAACCCGAATACACATACCGAAGACAAAGAAACTTATACCATCAAGTAGCAGATTAAGTCCAATAGCCAAAGAATAACCCGATGTATATTTTTCTCCCCACGAAGAAAGTGTATGAAGCTCAAGAACCCAAGTACATGAATGCCCAAAGAGAGAATAACCGATAACATTGAAGAAGCGGGCGAATCATCGATTATCTCTGCGGGTGACAATCTCTGCGGATGTCAACACGGAATAAGTGATTATATCTACGAATCAACGATTAAGCCCTCAAGTAAAGCAATGAGCATCCCCAATGTACACAATCTCTCTCCCCGATGATTGTGATAACATCAAAATCATCACACACTTGTGTACCTCTTTCATCTTGAAACTAACTCTCCCATCTCTTCCCCCACATAGTTGGAATAAGAACACTAAACGCCTTGATGAGTAACACCTTGAGTTTCTCTGCGGTCATGACAATTGTCTTCCCGAGATATCTACAATCACTTAGAAATATTAAGCTCATCAAGTTTACTCGTGTTTAGATACGTGTCTCCTTCCCCCTTGCTGGTTTTGACACTTCAGAATCAGCA
The DNA here is from genome assembly GCA_022545495.1 of Chrysanthemum lavandulifolium. Classification (NCBI taxonomy): domain Eukaryota; kingdom Viridiplantae; phylum Streptophyta; class Magnoliopsida; order Asterales; family Asteraceae; genus Chrysanthemum; species Chrysanthemum lavandulifolium. The sequence goes on along the minus strand of CM040245.1, from coordinate 109,839,073 downwards.
ACATATTATAAGCCCAAATACTAGAAATCTTTTGAGAAGAACGCTTGAAGTCTTTGTGAGAATCAACTTCTTTGAAATACGGTGTGAGCAAGTCTAATTGGGGATTAAATCGGACATTTCACCCTCCCCAATTAGTGCTCTCCCCTACACCGACAATGCACGGAATATGAAGAAGTCTTTGGATAATCAAATGCAATTAGTCTTTAGTCTTCTAACATGCGCAGAAAATGTAGAAACGCATCAGACTCGACCTTCTTCAAGATTATGCAGTTGGGGAATAGATAGTTAACATCTTCAACTCGCCAAAAATAAGAACATCACCAAAAGCATCCCAATTAACTTACATCTTGCAAATCCCTTAACTAAAATCCTCCCAATCAAACAAGAATGAAAGATGTTCATCAACGAAATCAACAATCGGGCCGCAACGAACACACAAGATGGTAACACCAAACTACCAATCACATCAAACAAGAACGAGAGATTGTTCGAAATCATCATGTTGATGTGTGCGTGAAGCATTAACCGGAAGCACTTTGTCGATAAACTCATCGGTCCGAGTGAAGATGTTAACCAACGGCTCTTAGAAGAAACTCCATGTAAAGATGATTCGATAAGAAGCTCGGTTCTTACATGAGTTAGGAGCCGTATGACCATATATTCTCATAAGTCAATCAACCATGCGAATTATCACACTTCTTCTCCCTCAAGAATTGCATACGGAGATGCCATTCTTAATTAAGCAGTGAACATCATCCAAATGTAGTCTATTCACACTTCTCCCCGCAAAATTAGTACAGGATGTCGCCATCGTCATTATAGTTGAGAAAGTGGAATCGAAAACAATCAACAAGAGCCAGTTCACTTGATGGTGAAGCGCATGGAAAAAGTATGAAGCATGTTGATGAGAATGGTCCTAATTTAGAAGATTTCTCTTCTTGAGAAGATAAAGCGCACTGAAGCGTACACTTTTCTTTTCTTTAGGAACGAGGCATGAATTGTTGTGTTCATACTTCATAAGAAGATTTCTCTTCTTTGGAAGATAAAGCGCACTGAAACGTACACTTTTCTTTTCTTTAGAGTACGAGGCATGAACTGTTGTGTTCATACGTCATAATCTCTCTCTTTTCATCTCTCTTAGCAAAACATGTAATCAAACCCATTATCATTCTGTAGGCTCTTTGTCGTGACAACTTGATGAAGGAAACCCAATATGACGAATTTGACCCTGAAGTAAACTAACCCGAACTCGTGACTTAAACTTGCACATATGTAACAAAGAGCGGTGCCGATTTCCATTAGCATCTCTAAGTACTCTCTATGTACTCTATACTCTTCAACCAACCAACCATCAAGTATAAGATGTACATTACCTCTTGAAAATCCACAATTGAATGTGACACTGAGCACTACAACGTAACTCCTTTAAGTGATAGTTATTTTGAGATGATAAGAGCCCAATTCCCCCAAGTGGTAAAAGAAAAGGAAAAAGTCACCCAACAATAACTAGATTTCCAAGTCTTATTTTTTTATAATAAGCTTGAACAAGGATCTCGAAGAATCTTCATCCAACCATCCCCGATACCTTCAGATACTAAGTACACTTGCCCGTGATATTTCACTTCAACCTCAAATAAATAATCTTGAATTAACCCGTTGTCACATCTTACGGTTAATCGCTCAAATCTAGCCTTCTTTAACATTTAAACGAACTTTGATAATGGTTTCATCGACCATGGTTAAAAGCACATAACCCCGTAAAACCATGTAATAACCAAACCGCCATGACGAATATCCAAACACCCATCCAATTTATGAGTACACCCTTTTATCCTTCTTGAAGCGAAACCGTAACACCGAAGATCGGAAGATCCCGAAATACGCTTTCCTTTCTCCAAGATGGTTCCATCATCACGGGATTTTACAATTCTATAGTTTAAACCGAGAAATAGTTTCTTTCATGGGGATTTACAAAACCAAGAATAAACCGTAAGAAAGATCCGAAATGCACTTTACTTTTACCGGGATGTTTCCATTGTCACGGATTTTACAAGTCTATGATTTAAACCGAGAATTTGATTCTTTCGCGGGATTTTACAAAATCAAGACAAAACCGTAAACAATGTCAGCTTGAATGTGCTATGACACCTTAGGTTTTGGTGAATATCTGTTTTAGGGGAACATGCAGTGGTTCATCAACAGTTCATTATCCAATATCAACAACCTCAACAACCATCCAATCAACACTTTGGTAAACACATCATTCACGCATTCTGTCGGCTATTGTAGTGACCACATGGAGAAGTAAACTCGATATACCAAATTTGATCATGAAGTAGAATTCCCCAGATTTGTTACTTAAACTTGTACTAATCCTCGTGAACAAGAAACGGTGTACCCAATGTACAAAACCTCTTGACATATCCTCCATTGCATGAGACACCGTAGTGATAGCTACATTGTGGTCTAAGCGAGAAAGAATCACACCCGTAACTAAATAGCCAAGTCTTTATCACCCTTTATAAATGCCCAAACAAGTCATCTTCGCGGAACGGTTGACAGAAAGAAGACGAAAATAAATAAACGTGCCCGGAAAACCTCACTTCAAATCCAAATAAGAAATACCGTCCAAACAACCCCATAGTCAACATTTTCAATAAACACTTTAGGCCGTGACATAATATTCTTCGTGAAAATGTATATACCAAAGTGTAAAATTGTTTAGCACAACCACTCACATCAACAAATCTCATAAACACATACCACATTATCCAAATCTCAATGAGTCGCAAATCGCAACAACAAATCTCGTTATCAAATCTAATTATCACAGATCTCATCAAAAAAAAACCAAATCTCATGATCACAAACCTTTTGAAATATAAATCACATAACGCCTCATATCATCAAATCTCATAATTTTTGGAAGCTCATTTGTCCAACATCCAAATATGCTCAAACGCTCAATTCACATGAAGGCCCATAAAAAATAGAGGACAATATCACCCAAGTTTCTTTAGTATCTTAAATCTTACTAATGATATGTGGCTCATTTAACGTAGAAATCTTAGGCCCATGTCCAATATATGTTCATCACTAGATCCAATAATTAGCACAAGCTAAAAAATAGATCATGGTCCAAAATTACATTAAAACAATCTTCAACAAATCAACAAATTAGATTGATCCAAATTTCTTATAAACCCACACTTCACTTTGTCCATACTAATCTTCTCGATAACACATGAATCATTTCAAACTTCGCCAGTCCATTCCAAATAAAATGCCCACCGAGAAGAAAAATGCTCCAACCAAGTGATCCAAGTATACATAACCACAAAATACCACTCAAATCCGATCAAAAGCAAATTTCTAAGCATATTCATGGTCTACCATTAAAGTAACGAAAGTAAACTTTTATAAAATTTACTGAGCTCAATATTCAGTCAAGTCAAATCTTTGATACACATCGGCCTAAGCAAACGTTAGGCGCTTGAGACACATACCAACAGATTATAAATCATTACGAGATCATTGAATAGCTATGGACCAAAAAACAAATTACCATCCCCCTGTCCAGGCCCACGAAGACACACAAGTACCCTAAGTATTCGGAGTTATAAAACACAACTATCACACTCACTTAACCCTAAACTCACTTTCAGGAAATATTACACCTCCCTCTTATGATAGTCCTCTTCAATACCCTAAATAATCTCAAAAAAATTTGTCCGCCCCTCTCACAGTATTCACCTCACCGTATAATCAGCACCTCAACAAAAATCCAATTAACCTTCGGACGATCTTGCAAGGACTTGACCTAGCCAGGGGATGGCACAAAGGGTCTTGATAAGGCTTTGAGATCAAACCAAATGAGCGAGGTAAGTGCGAGTATAACACGAACCAATGAAAAGCAATTAACATAGATTGTTAAATTCATTTTATGGTTCGGATATTCAAATAAACTTAGTCTTCACAAATTTAATAGATCCAATTAAGTTTTACATAGGTTTGATTAAACGAACTATTGAAGGCAGATTTAACATGATTTGTTAAAAATTTTCAAGGTTCGAACATTAACAAAAGACTCTTGATCTGTGAAGATGAATATCGAGGGGTTCTTTGGAACAGGGTTGAGGTCATGATGAACTTAACCATACCTTGATGAAATCTGAGAATATTGATACTTGGTTAAGTCATGATAGAAGTAGATTTTTGTGATTCTTCATTTGATTATGGTTGAAACTGAAATGGGCTATATGAAAAATGATTGATGAGTCGGATAAATGTATTGAGTTAGCAGTTCATGTTATTAGTTAATTAGAGATTGTTAATGTTGAGGTCGTGGTCAAAATGCATTCGTCTTCTTTTCATATCATTGTAAAGTCAACACAGGCAAGTCGCTAGATTAGTTAAGTCAAGTTGCTAACCAATTTAATTGAGAACAAGTCGCTACATAACAATGGTCTTGAGTCAACTAGCTTAAACCAACTCGCTACGACTTGTAAATACAAGTCGCTAGGCCAATTTCTTATACAACTCGCCACACCAAATCGCTACATATAAAGTACAATGTATTTGGACACTTTTTGACAAGTCGCTAAGAGGAATGACCACAAGTCGCTAGCAAGGTTTCTAAGTTTTTTCGGTGTTATTCCGACCATATATCCGACCACCTTCATTTTTACCCAGAAAACTTAGAAAACTGCATCAGTTTTGACCCTTTTGACCACAATAATAAGACCTGATGACCCACGAATATATTACAATGATATAACATGGTACAAAAAGCAGTCTCAACAGAACAGTAACAATTTGGACAAAAAACATTTGACCCAAGACAGATATTGACACAAATGTGACACAAACATGATAAACCAGACATATTAGACCAAACAAACATGTTTAAAAACTGTTAAAACCACGACCAAAAGATGATAAAAGAACAGTTTTTTTAGAACAATAATTCGAGCCACATTAATCAATAAAACACAATAACCATGGTGAAAAACCACACAAATCAAAGAAACACAACAACCTTGGCTCTGATACCAATTGTAGGATCGAATATTTATTGTGTTTGATGATTCGGGTGGTCTTGGATGATCAAAATACATGTTAGCCATTAGAGAGAGAAGTAGAGAGTTGGGTGTTTTCTTGCTAGAGACTTGGTATACAAAAGTATGGAATGTTATATTGAAAAGCACCACCCCTTCCATGCTTGGAAGGGGTATTTATAGTTACAATGAAACCTTCCTCCTGTCAGACTGTGGATCAGGCATACAGTGGGTAAAGACATGTCCTTCCTCCACGGTGTTGCACTAAACTAAACTACGCTACAAACTAACTAATAAACTACTTAATAACGTAAATAACTACAAGTCTACGAGCTAACTTATGCTAGACAATAATTGGGGTGACCGACACTTTAATATGGAATTTCCAATTCCTAACAGGAACTAGCTAATGGTAACATAGAAAGGGTAGATACCATCATAAGAGGTTGCACGCTAAATCTGTTAAACCACCCATTCAATATCGACTTGATACCAGTAGAATTGGGTAGTTTCGATATTATCATCGGGATGGATTGGTTATCAAAATACCATGCTGCCATCATTTGTGACGAAAAGCTCGTTCAAATACCCTATGGAGATGAAGTCCTAACTGTAGAAGGAGACAGAAGTGATATAAGGAGCGCGTCAATAATGCACGTCATTTCCTGTACCAAGGTGTTGAGGTGTATTGAGGAAGGATGTCACATCTTCCTAGCACAAGTCACCGGAAGGAAGAAAAAGCGGAAGAAAAAGCGTGCGGAGGGCGTGCCAATAGTGAGAGAATTTCACAAGTCTTTCACGAAGACTTGCGGGACTTCCGCCACCGACGTGTTGAATTTCAAATCGATTTAGTGCACAGTGCCGCACCGGTGGCAAGAGCACCTTATCGACTAGCTCCAACGGAACTTCAGGAGTTATCAAACCAGTTGTCGGAACTTGCGGAAAAAGGATTCATTAGACCAAGTTCATCACCATGGGGAGCACCAGTCATGTTCGTCAAGAAAAAGGACAGAACTTTCAGAATGTGCATCGACTACCGTGAGTTGAATAAACTGACCATTAAGAACCGTTACCCACTCCCAAGGATCGACGACTTATTCGATCAACTTCAAGGTTCGAGCGTTTATTCAAAAATTGACTTAAGGTCCGGATACCACCAACTAAGAGTTCGGGAAGAAGATATTCCCAATACCGCCTTCAGAACTCGTTATGGACATTACGAGTTCCAACTCATGCCTTTTGGGTTGACCAACGCACCAGCTGTGTTCATGGACCTCATGAACCGAGTGTGTAAACCCTACCTGGACAAATTTGTGATCGTTTTCATTGACGACATCCTAATTTATTCCAAGAGTGTGAAGGAACACGAGGAACATCTTAGATTGATATTGGAATTGCTGAAGAAGGAGGAACTGTATGCTAAGTTCTCGAAGTGTGAGTTTTGGATATCGACTGTGCAATTTATGGGTCATGTAATCGACAGTCAGGGTATTCATGTAGATCCCGCTAAGATCAAGTCAATAAAGGATTGGGCGACACCCACAAATCCCACTGAAATACGCCAATTCTTAGGACTTGCTGGATACTATAGAAGATTCATTGAGGGTTTCTCAAAGATCGCCAAATATTTAACCAAACTAACCCAGAAAAACACCAAGTTTGACTGGGGAGAAAAAGAGGAAGAAGCTTTTCAACTCCTTAAGGAAAAGTTGCGTAGTGCACCTATCTTGGCCCTACCCAAGGGTAGTGAAGACTTCATTGTTTATTGTGATGCTTCACACAAGGGGCTAGGAGCGGTGTTAATGCAAAGGGAGAAGGTGATAGCATACGCCTCTCGCCAGTTAAAAACCCACGAGAAAAATTACACAACGCACGACCTAGAATTAGGATCGGTTGTGTTCGCACTCAAAATTTGGAGACATTATTTGTATGGCACCAAGTGTATCGTGTACACCGATCACAAAAGCCTGCAACACATTTTGGACCAAAAAGAACTGAACATGAGACAACGCCGATGGTTGGAATTGCTCAGCGATTACGACTGCGAGATTCGTTACCATCCGGGTAAAGCGAATGTAGTTGCTGATGCTCTCAGTAGAAAAGAGCGACCAAAACCCCTTAGAGTCAGATCCTTGGGTATGACAATCAGTTCACCTATTCCATCCAAGATTCTTGAGGCTCAATCAGAAGTACTCAAAGAAGAGAATCGCCCAAATGAGAACCTTTACGGAATGCCAGAAAGTGAAAATGGATTCGTAAAAAGGTCGGATGGAACCTTATGTTTTAAGGATCGAAGTTGGATTCCACGTTACGGAGGAATTCGCGATGTCATTATGCACGAATCCCACAAATCTAAATACTCCATACACCCAGGATCCGACAAGATGTATCTAGATCTGAAGAAATTGTACTGATGGCCAAACATGAAGGCTGACATTGCAACATATGTCAGCCAGTGTTTAACCTGCTCAAAATTCAAAGCCGAACACTAGAGACCCTCAGGCCTACTAGTACAACCCGAAATTCCCGAATGGAAATGGGAACGCATAACAATGGACTTTATCACCAAGCTACCTAAAACCTCTAATGGTTACGACACTATTTGGGTAATAGTTGACCGTCTCACCAAGTCAGCTCATTTTCTACCAATGAAAGAAAGTGACGGAATGGACAAACTTGCACGATTGTACCTAAAGGAAATCATCGCACGCCATGGTGTACCAATCTCCATTATCTTGGATAGAGATAGCCGTTTCACCTCAAATTTTTGGAAGTCGCTCCAAGATGCTTTAGGATCTAACCTAGACATGAGTACTGCCTACCATCCTCAAAATGATGGACAAAGCGAAAGGACCATTCAAACTCTGGAAGATATGCTAAGAGCATGTGTGATAGACTTTGGAAATGGCTGGGATAAGCATTGTCATTAGCCGAGTTTTCTAACAACAACAGCTATCACACAAGCATCAAAGTTGCACCATATGAAGCCCTCTACGGTTGAAAGTGTAGATCACCCGTGTGTTGGGCCGAAGTTGGAGAAAGTCAACTCACTGGTCCGGAGCTAATTCAAGAAACTACTGAGAAGATTGTGCTAATCAAAAATCGACTGCAAGCAGCTTGTGACCGTCAAAAGAGCTACGCAGACAAAAGAAGGAAACCACTTGAGTTCCAAGTGGGAGATAAAGTCATGCTGAAAGTTTCGCCATAGAAAGGCGTAATCCATTTCAGAAAACGTGGAAAGTTAAATCCTCGTTACATTGGACCTTTCAAAATTCTCGCAAGAATCGGGCCGGTAGCCTACCGACTCGAATTACCACAAGAACTCAACTCCGTGCACAACGTGTTTCACGTATGCAACTTGAAGAAATGTCTTCCTGACGAAACTCTTGCTATTCCCTTGGAAGAAATCTAAATTGACGAAAGATTAAATTTCGTCGAGAAACCCATTGAAATTATGGATCGAGAAGTCAAACAACTTAATCAAAGCCGTATTCCTATCGTTAAGGTCCGTTGGAACTCTCAAAGAGGTCCAGAATACACGTGGGAATGCGAAGATGAATTCAGCGTAAATACCGCATCTTTTCTCAACTTGACAAGTGGCTCTAGCGAAAACCGAGGACGGTTTTCCTTCTAAGCGGGGAGGATGTGACACACGGTAATTTTTCACTTATTATTAAATAATAAATGGTAATTTATTATTACTAAGCATAGTCATTGAGCATGCATAAGCTTGACTAATCATTTGAGTGGATAACTCGCATACTGTAGCTTGTTGCATTTCTTTTGCATTCATTGCATAATTTGAATATTGTGAAATAATTGTCTTATGATTTAAAATTGTAAGACGAGAGGGTATCTCATTTTCCACTGTGACCGACACCGCATGCGTACCGACACTATAATAAGGGCAAATAAAACATAAATTTAATCTCCGAAACAGAAAACAATATGAATGTGATAGAAATGTACCCATGAAGCATTTCAGTATAAAATTATCGAAAAATAATATTACTGCCACAGTCTAATATCGCGGGACACAAAATACTTAATATACCTTTCACTTTAATTATAACTCTTAATATTTACAAGTATTATCACAAAATAAATACTACAAATCAATTTAAGTGGATATAAATCTCTTCCTTATAAAATTGACATATCCATCTTTGGTGTCCTCACCCTCCACGACAAAACCACAAAAAGCAGTAAAGAAAGAAAACTAGTCTTCTTCTTCCCCTAGACTTGTATCTCGTGTAGGTCGAATCTCCCAAAGAAGAAGTCCAACACTCTCCTTTCCCTTATCTCGTAACCTCCCTCATCCAAAATCATGAATCATTTTGTCTCACCAATCCTTCTCTTGGAGGCGTTCACTGTCATTCGAATGGATACAAGTGCAACAAGACAAAAACACCAAGAGAGAAGCACACATCTATATCACTTCTCGTAGGGTCAAAGCTCAAGACTATCTAGGTTGCAGGAGTTTAGCTTAATTTGGCTTCACCCCAAGACCTCAAGATGGAAAGAAGAGTCAAGGTACCCCAAAGACACCTCTCCAAATAGTGGTGAAGGTAGGAGGCGCCCAAATCAGTCCAATCACCACTCTCACCAAAAATTAGGGTTTGTGAGACTTAGGATTTTCAACAATTGATTTGGGGGTTTTGCAATTAGGAGTGCATTTGGGTTAATTCAAGCTTCATTGGTTCGAAACTCTCGAGACTGCCTTCGTCCTCCACACTTTCATCTCTCGAGATAAGGTTATAAATTGTCCTTTGTTGTAATGTTTGTGTGTCGTTAATGTAATGTTAAGTTTGGTACTTTGTATCAAAAATTTATTATACTTTTGGTCATGTTAATCACATCATTCTTTGTTACTATGTTGGGATTAAAATTTGTCATTGGATTTTGTTGGTTGGGTTTTTCTGTCGAGTGTACGAAACCAAGAAATTGGAAGAGTTAAGTTTTATAAAATTTACTAGTAACATTTGGTATTGAATCTGGAAAACTATTGTTAGTTGTGACATTCTTGCTTAGTACTCAAAACTTGCGTAAGTAATGCTAAGTCGAGTATCTCGTAACAAGTTTACTTTGTAACATTCAGTTATGAGTTTGTTGTTATCCTTAGTGCTATGTTGTTCGGCTCGAATGTGAACCCACTTCGAGGCTCGTTATGTCCATCAGTCGACACTTATAATGTGCACCTTGTGTTGATAAGTTAATCAAGTAAAACCAGGGTCATATCGACCCGAGTACGTAGTAGTAGATGACCTTGTGCTCTACCTGTCGATTCTCCTCCATCCCTAGTGTATCGAACTAGTAATGAAGTTGTGGTAGTACCACAATGTCGGGGTCATGTGAAAGACCAAAGTGACATAGAAGTTGCACATAAACCTTGTGATATTAAGAGTCTAATGACCCCTTGGCAAAGTGATAGAACGTTTTTGGGTGAAAGGAGAAAACACCATCGTGGTTATCACCACGGTGGTATAATCTCATCTTTTCTAAATGGTTTTAATGAGTTAACGCGGGTCTAGTGCGTCTAAGCCCTTGTCGAGAAGTCTCGACTTCACATCCGAGTCGTGTTATATGCAAGTAAACCTCGAGTCGAGCTATGTATGTTGAAATCGGGTTGTCAAAAGTAAAGGTAGTGGTTGCATTATGCTAATATTGGTACATATATTTTTCCATCTAAACTTTCTCTAGCTGTGTCTATACAATTCGTTTGAGCCTTAGCCCGAAAAGAATACTAAATCAACAATGGGCCAAAGCTTTTCCTTCAGTCTGACTCCCACTTCGGGCCTAGGCCCACCGTACTGTTCTTATCGACACCGGGCCACAGCCCATGGTGGTTCGGGGTGTTCGTTTGGATAATTCAATCGAAACCGCAAAATAAAACTTGTAAAGTAAACCAAAATTTATTTATAAAGATAAAGTCATTTACCACGTATTCAAGTCTTCTAACTTAGATATATACATATATGTATCGTCAAATAAACGAGAGTAAATGTGATAATACAAAGAACAAATGTTTACCAACATAGTCTACATAATAAATTTTACGTCAAGATTACCGTCAAATGTGTTCGGATAGACATATTTATGTCAAGTAATTACTAGTCGTAAATGGTAAATGTTAAGAACAGATCTTTGATAAACAAATAAAGATTACTATATCATTTTGTCATTTAATATATTTGAGAGTCTTCAAATTTAACATAAGTATATTGTAAAAACACTTAGAAAATAAACCAACCTTATTTAATTTTGACAACACCATTATAGTGTCAACATGAAAAGTATATATACATTCATATACTTACTAGTAAAACCTTTTAATCATTTTACAAACTAAATTTTGGATTTTAATACCATTTTACAAAACAATATAAATTGAACCATTTTAAGTAAGTGATACTTAAAACAATGAACTAAAACATTACCCTCCTTATCTAGGTCGCATGTCGGTGCACCTTCACAATATTCACCAAATCCCACTTTTGGATTGCTTATTTGCTAAGGTGAGTTTATAGCCCTCTTTACTTGATAAATTGTTTTATACATGTTGGGGTGAGAAAATATGCAAAACCTTTTATGGACTGAACTATTGCATGATTACTATTACGTGGTGTAGCCTAAGCCCTTATGTCCTAGAAATGCCCTTTTCATGAGCAGTCGGTTCCTGTTTGGAGGCGAATGTTATAAATAGATCTATTGAGGTGACTCCTCCGTTCGGTTGGCCATGCTTAGGCCAAGTAAACGTATACCATGTTGAAATCGAGTGTTGAGGACAAAACACTCGCATTGGGCCTATATATATATTGTATGATTTCATTTTCCATACGAAGCCGTCGTAGTATCGGTTGCATGAACTTAGTGCTAACGTAATAGACTTTCATCCATATATCATTATATTTGTTGTAATGATTATATGACTTTGATTTTGGTCCATGCTTCTGCTTTATTATAAACCTATGAACTCACCAGACTTTTAGTGACCTTTTAGCATATTTTCTCGGTGCTTGATGTATGATGTTGGCAAGGCAAGAAAGTGGCAAAGGTCGTAGCAGTCAAGTCTAAACAGACTTAAAGCGCTCGAACACAAATACAATGAAGTCACGGAGAATAGATTGAATTCCGGGTCGTTTAGTCCCAGGAGACTCAATGGTGTGTTAAACAAAACTCGAGAGGATAGAATGATCACTAAGGATAGTGATCGTAAAGGTTATGATTAGAAATTACACTCTTGATTGATTTGGAATAGAATTGGACACGAATTGGAAAGCACAACAATCGGATCAAAGAAAGCGTAAGCGTAAGTTTTAAAAACTACGATATCGCACAAAATAAAAAGTGAAAACTAAGAAATAAAAGACCTAAAAATATAAAAATGACATTTTGGAATCCTAAAAATAAAAGAAAATTATTAGAAAAAGAAAATTATTTTTAACACTATTTAATTAATTATTATTAATTAAAACTATTTTAACTATTTAATAAATACTCTAAAATAAAAGAAAATAGGAAATAAGGCTAGAAAAATAAACTTATGATTCTGAAAAATCTAAAATACTATAAAACTAATTTTAAAACTAAAATATATTTTCACACTTTTATCTAATTATTACTAATTAATTATTATTTAAAATACACTTAAATACTAGAAAATAGAAAATAAACTTGGAAAAATAAAATTTTAACTTTGAAAAATCTAAAATATGATAAAACTAATTTTAAAACAGAAAATATATTTTTAGACTTTTAATTATTTATTACTAATTATTTATTATTTATTAACTATTTATAATTATAATAAATACTAAAAGATAGAGAAAATCTGAAACTTTTCTAAAAATCCTATATGATGACGAAACCTAAGAAAAAGAGAAAAACAAGATTTGCTTATTAAAAAGTTGAAAAGAAAAATCAAAAAGCTAAAAATCTTAAATAAACGCTATCACTATTTTTATATTGATGTTTTGTGATTTTTATTTTGAAAACTACTTATATACTAATAATATGAAACTTTAATAAAGACAAAAATTTACAAAACACAAATAAGCGATTTGAAGGCTTATTATCCAACAGTGGCTAAATGAGCTTATTTGGGTGTAATAAGCTCAAATAAGCTTGTACAACTGAAACAAAAGCTCAAAGTAAGATGGAAACAAGCTATAGCTATTGAAATGAAACTAAAGAATGAAAAGAAGCACAGCGATAAGCTAAGAATAAGCAAATAAGCACTTATGTTTGAAAAAAGAAAATGGGACAAGATATAAGCTAGTAGCGACCCTAGCTAATAAGCTCAAAAGTGAAATCTTAAGCTTGACAACTCAAGAGGACCAGGTTGGCTTTCCAAAGAACTAGAGAACAAGAGATTTGGACAAGTAATAAGCTCAATGCAAGCTTATCAATTTGGAACACAATTTACGTGCAGGGAGGATGATTTCAGAATAGGTACCCACAAAAGCTAACTAAAATAAGCACTCAAAAAGCGAAGAAACAAAGAACTATCATTTTGTATTTTTCTACACCAACTAGACTTTAATACCCCAAAGCTTATAAACTGAAACTCACTAATGAACCCACAATGAAATTCCAAAGTTTATTCAACGACCTATTGAGATTTTGACTTTTGAGAAAAACCAAAAGTTGACCAAAATGAGATTTTGATCGATCTTAAGCACTTAATATGTTGTTTTAAAGTATGTTAAGACTAAATTAAGCAAGATTATTAACTTTTGAACACAAAATGATGATCATGGATTTGTAAAATCCAACGATGGCACATGAATTAAGATCAAATGAATTTTGACTTTTGCTGAATTAAGACTTGTTTTTATGACTGAACTAAGTTATTTAGACTTATTTAGACAGATTTCCAACAAAGCCAAGGACTAAAGAACCTTTGAAACACAATAAACCAAACACCCTCTTATGTTGGTTGTTTTGAAGTTTTTACAAAGCAACTCACAATTTTAAACCATAAACTTGATTCTGAGACCTTGTATTATCAAATATTAGCACTAAGAGAACACAAATCATCAACACTAATCAACTGAAACCAAGATTCTAGACCTAAGCTTGTTTGTCTGTCAAAATGAGATTTTTTGCAAAATACAAATTTAAGTAAACAACCTACTGATTTTAATGATCAAACATACTAAATTATAACTAGTAAACACTAAGAAATAGGAATTAGAACTAATGAACAAGCAAAACAGTGAAATGCCAAATTGATTAAAATTGCTTACAAATGACTTTGAAGCTTAAAACCAGAGAACTAGGACCAAGAACCAATCCTAAATGCTCTCCCAGAGAGCTCTAAACCAAGGCCATCAAGATACACCTTGCTCCAATGTGAACACTTTCACCATGATTTTTATTTTTAACTATTTAATTGGTATTTTGTGATTTTTCTATTTTTGAAGCTAAACTGAATTTTATTGTTTCTAATAGCTTATAAAAGCTATATGGGAGCTTATGTGACCTATTTTAATCCATATAATCTACTAAAAACAACATTTGATTCATATGATATTTTGCATAAATATGAAAATTGCATAAACTGAAATACAACTTTGAAACTTGAAATTAAAGTTTCAAAGAGGTTTATTATACACTTGAGAACTTAAAATACAAAGTTTTAAATAAAAACATACACTTGAAAAGCTTGAAAATTAAAAAAAGCGACAATAAAAATAAAAATTACACTAGATATCTGATTTGAATGCATCTCTCTCTCTTTATAGACTTTTAGCATTCCTTGATGTCCTCTGAATGTATCCCACCAACATCTGAGCCATTGGATCACTCAAATTAATCAAAACCATCCATGTGTAGCTTTTTGGCGCCAAAATTTCTTCAAGCGCGGTTTTTGCTTTAATGAGGTTTGGTTGAGATAATTAAAGGATTTTGGAGTGTAGAAGAGGTGGAGGGACATGGAATGGGAGGGTTGAAAATGTGGTGAAAACCATCTCATGGTTTTGGGTATCGGTGGTGGGAGAGAGAGGTGCTACGATTATACGGTATTTGGGCGCGTTTTCTTGGGTTTGACTTTCATTGACCGTGAGCTTAATAATAACAGGGGGGTCAAAATGCATAGTGGTGGGGTCAAAATGAGTTGTGACACAGGGGCTCAAGGTTCAAGGGTCAAGGTCAAGTGGGTTGGGTTAAATATTGGGCTTGGATTGGATTTGGATTGGGCTTGGATATTTATAAGGTGTCCGTTTGGTTTAAGTAATAAACAAGGACCAAAAGTGCAATTTTGCCAAACTTCAAGGACTGAAAGTGAACTTTTCCAATTCTCACAAGGACCAAACTTGACAAACTTTGATAAAACAAGGACCCTTTTGCATAAAATCCATTTTAAAGGTCCAGGACTAAATTTGCAATTTTCAAAGTTTGAGGACCTTTCTTGCCAATTGACCAAAGAATCATTCAAGGATCATTTTAAACAACTTAGAATACTTGAGGGACCTTGAATGATAAATTTCCACATTTTGAATTTCGAGGACTAGATTTGACAACTTTTAAAACTTGGGGACTAAAGCGCCAATTTTGCAAACTTGATACATTTTCATCGATTTTGATATTTTGCATTTAAAACACATAAAACACGATTTGTGATAATTTGATCATTTTGATGTGTTTACGAGTGTTTTCGAGATGATTTTGCGGTTTAGATTATACAAAATGATGAGTATTTGGACACTCATCAATCCCCATTTGAGATATTGCTAGTCCCTAGCAATGATTTGAAAAACTTTGATGGATTTGAAAACTCTTTACCAAAAGCCATCACTTGGAGTAGCCAATTGTTTTGATTCAAGTAAGAATCTTGGTACAACGATAACCGGATGATTTATTGGCAAATCATAAACCATATAACGGTTTGATGTGTCTTTACGAAGCCGTACCATACGGACTAGCCAACTCTTAGATAAATTATCGAATTATCTTTGGTGGTGAATACCAATTATGGATTTTCCTTTGCCTTTACCACAAGCCATAACCTTGCGGGCTAGCCAACTCATTATCTTTTGAGGATGATGGGGAGTGAGAACCATACAATTTTGGGCAAATTGCAAGCCATATAAGCGGTTTGAGAAATCTTTACCAAGAGCCGTTTGCTCTGGATTAGCCAATCCTTTTGTCTTCTGAGACATGGCGGATGATAACCAAATGAGAAAGTGTAAAACACTTACTCCAAAAAAAAAATTTTGGCCAAAAGCGGAATTGGGTAGATAATATATGAAATTCGTGAGAATTCCCCACACTTAGAAATGAATATTGCCCTCAATATTCAAAGTACCGCGGTTATGCGAAACAAAAAACGTAAAAGGAAATATTACGGCCATTATTTAGAAAGAAGATTTTTTTTTTTTTTTTTTTTTTTTTTTTTAGAAAGAATGAGAATATACAACGATGTGGGAAACTCCCCACACTAGGGTGGTAGAAAGGGGTAAGAAGGCGAATTATGGGTGAAAACCCATATGGTGCGTGCTAATGTTTTTGATTACCGAGTCACTAGCTTGACTCGATCCCGCATTCATTGGTTCATGGGGAATGTTTGTAAATCCGGGACAACCACGGGGAATGTCCTCTCCAAAGTAATGCTTAACTCGATGACCATTCACTTTAAAATTAGGACCATCGGGTTGAGATAACTCAACGGTACCATAAGGATAAACCTTAGCGATAGTGAATGGACGGACCAGCGGGACTTGAGCTTTCAGAAAATCTTCAATCTTGAATTGAAAAGAAGGACTCGATCACCAACGTTGAAAGCGCGGTTCTTGATCTTGGAGTCATGAATCTTCTTTGTCTTTGCTTGTAGATCAAAGAGTTCTCATAAGCTTGATCACGAAGTTCATTTAGTTCATTCATTTGAACTTTTCTATGATCACCGGTTTGTCGTATATCGAAGTTTGCATGCTTTAAGGCCCGTAAGCCTTGTGCTCTAACTCAATCGGAAGATGACATGCCTTTCCGTACACTAGCTTGTATGGAGTACACCCGATGGGTGTTTTGTAAGTATCACGGAAGGCCAGTCGTCATCAAGCTTATCCGACCGGGATGCACGATTTTCGCCTCTTGTCCTTTCAAGAATCCTTTTAAGACCACGGTTTGAAACTTCCACCCTTGCCCACTGTTTGGGGTGGTATGCGATGAGAGGCGATGGGTAACACCATACTTTTGCATGACTCTTTCAAATTGGTCATTACAAAATGTGTACCACGATCATGATTATCGCTCTCGGAGTTCCAAACACAGCAAGCGAGATTTCAAAACTTCACAACTACTCGGGCATCATTGGTGGGTAAGGCTTTTGCTTCAACCCATTTTGACGAGATAGTCAACGACCACAGTATGTACTTGTTACCACGAGAAGATGGAAATGGCCCCATAAAATCAATACCCCATATGTCAAATATCTCACAAACTTGAATGGCATTTTGTGGCATTTCATTCCTTTGAGATATATTACCATAGCGTTGACAAGCGTCACGAGTTTTGACATAATCGTGGGCATCCTTATAGATTGTGGGCCAATAGAACCGGAATCAAACACCTTTTGGCGGTGTAGTTTGGACTATGATGGCCCCGGTGGGTCCGGCATGGCAAGTGTGAGAATATCAATAGCTTCACGTCCATAAACACACCGTCGGATGACTTGATCCGCACAGTTTTGAACAAGAAAGGGTCGTCCCGAAATAATGTTTAACATCTTTGAAGAATTTGTTCTTCTGTTGGGTCGACATCCCTTTCACAATGAAGTTACCCGCATGGTAATTTGCAAAGTCGACAAACCATGGGGTGGTAGAATTTCCACGAAAAGAAACCGCATTGAGTGTCTCGAGAGGAAATGTTTCATTTATTTCCTTTTCTCGAAAACATCTTGGTGAGGGTTTTCTAATGCAGACGAGATGATCGTGACTAGATTCTCGGCTCCTTTTTATCACGTATAATGATATCAAATTCTTGGAGGAGGAGAATCCAGCGAAGCAATCTCGGCTTTGCATCTTGTTTTGCAAAGAGATATTTAAGAGCCGAGTGATCCGTATACACTCGCATTTGGTCAAGATAAGATATGGCGAAACTTCTCAAAAGCATACACCACGGCTAATAGCTCTTTTTACGTGGTGGTGTAATGAGTTTGAGCCTCGGTCATAGTTTTGCTTGCGTAGTGAATAGGTGAAAATGCTTATTTCTTCGTTGCCCTAGGATTGCACCGATAGCAAAATCACTTGCATCGCACATGAGCTCAAAAGGCAAGTCGGTCGGGAACAGCGAGAATGGGTGCTTGATAGCTTTTTCTTCAATGTTTCAAAAGCTACGATGCACTCGGGTGAGAAGATAAAGGAGCATCCTTTTCAAGAAGATGGGTCATAGGTAGGCGATTTTGGAAAAATCTTGAATGAATCTCGATAGAAACCGGCATGACCTAAAAAACTCCTAATACCTTTGACGGTAGTAGGATGAGGTAATTTAGCAATAACATCAACTTTTGCTCTATCTACCTCAATCCCATTCTTTGAAATCTTATGGCCAAGGACAATGCCTTCTTTGACCATAAAGTGACTTTTCTCCCAGTTTAGACAAAGATTGGTGTCTTCACACCTTTGAAGCATTTTATCTAAATGGGAGAGACATGATTGAAAAGAATCCCCAATGACCGAGAAGTCATCCATAAACACTTCCATTGTTTCCCGATCATGTCGTGGAATATGGCCATCATACATCGTTGGAGCGTGCGGGAGCATTACATAAGCCAAAAGGCATACGTTTGTAGGCAAAAGTTCCGTATGGGCAAGTGAATGTGGTCTTCTCTTGATCACGTGGATCAATAGGGATCTGAAAGTAACCGAGAAACCATCAAGGAAGCAATAGTACTCATTCCACTAATCTCTCAAGCATCGGTCCATGAAGGGTAGAGGAAAATGGTCTTTCTGGTGGCGTCATTCAACTTACGATAGTCGATGCAAACACGCCATCCGTAACCAATCGAGTTGGAATTAACTCGTTATCTTCATTGTGATAACGATAATGCCACCCTTTTTGGACACAATGAATTGGGTGACCCAAGGGTATGCGAGATCGGGTAAATCAATCCGCATCAAAGTTTGATAACCTCTTGTTTGATAACATCATGGATTTTTGGATTCACTCGTCTCGATGTTGAGCTGCGGGTTTAAAGTCATCCTCCATCAAGATTTTATGGGTACAAAACTCGGGGTTTATACCTTTGATGTCGGAGAGTTTCCAAGCAATTGCTTGCTTGTGTGACTTCAAGATTTTAATGAGGCGACTTTTCATCTTTACTCAAATCTCGAGCAATAATGACGGGTAATTTATCATCACCTTCAAGGAATGCATACTCGAGATGAGGAGGTAAGTCCTTAAGCTCAACCTCGGAAATTCTTGATTTTCTCAAGCGAATTGACTTCCTTATTATGAAGTTTGATGGGAGGAGAGGAAGAGAAGTATCCAGTTGACAATTTCTCAAGAAGAATATCTCCTCAGTTAATCTCATTTTGATTAATCTCAATGGGATTGAATCACTAGGATGAGGGTTGATGATGGATCATCATTGAGCAACTTCTCAATAAAGTATGTCCCCTCAATATCAATTGGGCGTGATCAATTTCCCAAGTGCAGAATCACTAGCCAAATATGCTTCAATCTCATCTAAGATGAAGTCGCTTCCCTCAAGCGGAGTGAGAGAAGGAGTAAATTGGCTATGATAGGTGAGAAGATGTGGTGGAATCCCACTCACGAAATTATGAGAATAACCAAGAACTTCTTGAGTACTCGTCGGAAGCAACATCAATGATATCTATTCGGTTAACCGATTCGAATCATAGTTTGCGGAGTACCTCGAAGTTTGGTCAAGGTTGAAGGTGACGACTTCATTACCAACACGCAATGTGATTTCTTGCTCAAATACATCTATGAGAGCACGGCCCGTTCTCGGGAATCCTCGACCAACAATGAGAGGAACCCGATGATCGGCATCAAAATCAACAACCACGAAGTCGGTGGGAAATGGAACTTTCCTACTTTCACAAATCGTCCTCGGCAATGCCAAGAGGACGGGATATGGAAACGATCGCAAGCTCGAGAGTCATGCATGTAGGAGTGAGTTCGGAAGAGAGTTTCTTCCATCTTGAATATGGCATAAGGTTAATGCTTGCACCAAGATCGCTAGGGCAAAGCATTCAACCATTCACAGGAATACACAAGGTAAGAGAAATTTCCGGGATCTCCAAGCTTTCGGAAGCTTCTTTAGAATAGCTGGCGGCGGTTCTCGTTAAGAGGAGTCTTAGCCATTTCAAACGACTTTTCCTTATTGCTTAACATGTGTTTGAGAGTAGATGCGAACTTGGGCATCGACATGATAGCATCCATAAAGCTTATGTCAAAATGTAACTCTTGGAAAATTTGGAAAAATTTATCCATTTGATGACTAGCTTTCTCGCGAGCTTTGCTCATTCAAGCGTGATGGGTAAGGAATAGAAGATTTGGATTCGATTCTCAGCAGGAGCTACGGAGGTTCAAAACAACTCCTTGATTTGACTTGGGTTTCGGACCACTTGAGGTTGGACTACAGAAGGTAGGGCGTGTCTTGATGCCGTGGGCTTGAATTATGCACTTTGTCCGTAGTATCCTTGGTAACTTGACTCATTGGCACGGTGGAGGAGGCATTGGAGTCGTGGGTCCATTGTGTTTTGGAGGTTCACTTTCCACTACCTTAGGAAGAGAAGAAGAAGAAGAGGTAGTAGGAGCAGCGGGTCCGGTGTATGAAACACCACTTGGGTTGTGATCGCCTTGGCATCGCCCCTCGGGTTAGCGATCGTGTTGCTCGGTAAAGTACACGAGCAGGGTCGATCATTTAAAGACTTCTTGGATCGACAATCGGTGACCAACAACTGTTCATTTCATCTTGGGATTTCATAAAGCGCTTGATAACTCATCGGATGATGGTCTGGAGGAGTAATGTGGGGAGGAGGCTGGAGGGACAATTTGAGGCCGTATGTTTTGATTATGACCAAAATTCCCTTGATTAGGATTCATATTCCCATGAAATTGATTCCCTCGATTGAAATTGTTTTGATGAGGGTTTCCTTGATGTTGGAAACCTTGATTGGGTCGAGGATAGAAATTACCTTGGTTTTGATAACCTTGGTTCATTCTTGGTTGGTTCGATTCGGTTTTGCATGTTGTGATTTTGGTTAAAACCGGGTGGTGCACGATTAGTGTTAGCGGTAGTGTGGTTCATTTGAGGGCGGTATTGATTACCTCCTTGTTGTGAACTACCGGCTAAAGCATTGGCCTCAAAGGACTACCATCGGTGGCGGTACAATTGTAGTAAGCATGAGGACCACCACAAGTGACACAACTCTCAACTTTCTTCACTTGACATGTGTTGGTGGGTGAGTGAAGGAGACTTTCTTCGGTTAGCAAGAACCAAAGCTGAACAATGTCGTGAGTTTATCAATCTTAGCATCGGTGCTAGATGTACTCACGGGGATGAAGAAGAAGAAGGTCCGACATTAGGCGATATGTCTTAGCTACGAAAGGACGGACACGAGATTTGTTCTCAATGATCGCAAGGCCTCTTTGGTGGTCTTGCTCGGAAATACCTCCAGCGGAGGCATTCAAAGAATCTTGATTGGCTGATTGAGACCATTGTAGAAAGTATCCATTTGCATTAACTCGGTAAAACCGTGATGCGGACACTTGCGAAGCAACTCTTTATAACGATCCCATGCCTCCCGAATGATTCATCAAATCTACGAGAAAATTTCATTATCTCATTCTTAAGACTTGTGGTTCGGGATGGAGGATAGAACTAGATTAACGAACTTGGTGACAAGATCTTCCCATGTCTCTATAGAGCGAGGGGTTGTTTCTCAAGCCAATTCGGGCTTGTCCTAGAGAAAATGGGAGCAGAAGAAGCTTGATAGCTTCGGATGGGACATTCTTGTACTTGATGGTAGATGCTATCTTGTTAAACCATCGAATGTGTGCATGAGGATCATCCGCTCAAAACCATAGAATTGGCTTTGGGTTACTAGATTGAGCAACCGGTTTTGAGCTCGAAAGTGTCGACCACGATGGTTTGGAACAACAATGGCATCTCCGTAACCCTCGATGGGTGCTTGGAGAAGCTCATTCATGGGTTTGTCTTACGCCATTTCGGCGGGAGGTGGTGGTGGTAGGCGTTCCTCGATCACGGTGAAGGAGCTGAGCGTCCTCTACGTCTTGAGGAATGTTTCCAAGTTCGGAAAGTGGACTTGTAGAGCTGGAAGAGCAGTGCGCATGCACTATGTATAAAACCAATTTTCAAAACAAATGAGGCAAAACACAAGTGAACTTAACCAATAATCACAAATGAAATGGCTTCTTTGAAAAAGGTACACCAAATCACAAGTGACACAAAGGCAAGTTTTAAATCGATGTTCGGGAACTTATTAATGGTCGCACCCCAGTTAGGTAGTGCCTTTGCCTTGATTTGCGGTGGTTGATTTTATGTATTCAATTAAGTACCACTTTGAAAAGGCGTAGGTTAGATTTGTGCGAGATGGGTTCAAAACTTTTGGACAATATTTTTGTTATCGTCCGTTTAACCAAATCGTATCTCTTCAAGAATCACCTTAAAGAGAATACAAAATAAAAACGTTCGATTGTTTTGTTGTTTTATATTTT
This sequence comes from Chrysanthemum lavandulifolium, assembly GCA_022545495.1. Lineage (NCBI taxonomy): Eukaryota > Viridiplantae > Streptophyta > Magnoliopsida > Asterales > Asteraceae > Chrysanthemum > Chrysanthemum lavandulifolium. The sequence goes on along the minus strand of CM040245.1, from coordinate 109,816,310 downwards.
TTGGTGTTTTAACACTTTAGGAAAAGTGTTAATGACTTTTTGATTTTCTTATAACTTTACAAAACTTTTTACAAATGGTGGGTATGTGCAACAATGGATGCGAAAATGGCTAAACACACGCTAAAGCCTCCCGGCGGGCGTAAAATTTTGATCTGCGCAAAGCAGTCAAGTCTAAACAGACTTAAAGCGCTCGAACACAAATACAATTAAGATCGGAGAATAGATTGAATTCCGGGTCGTTTAGTCCCAGGAGACTCGATGGTGTGTTAAACAAACTCGGAGGATAGAATGATCACTAAGGATAGTGATCGTAAAGGTTATGATTAGAAATTACACTCTTGATTGATTTGGAATAGAATTGGACACGAATTGGAAAGCACAACAATCGGATCAAAAAAGCGTAAGCGTAAGTTTTAAAAACTACGTATCGCACAAAATAAAAAGTGAAAACTAAGAAATAAAAGACCTAAAAATATAAAAATGACATTTTGGAATCCTAAAAATAAAAAGAAAATTATTAGAAAAAGAAAATTATTTTAACACTATTTAATTAATTATTATTAATTAAAAACTATTTTAACTATTTAATAAATACTCTAAAATAAAAGAAAATAGGAAATAAGGCTAGAAAAATAAACTTATGATTCTGAAAAATCTAAAATACTATAAAACTAATTTTAAAACTAAAATATATTTTTCACACTTTTATCTAATTATTACTAATTAATTATTATTTAAAATACACTTAAATACTAGAAAATAGAAAATAAACTTGGAAAAATAAAATTTTAACTTTGAAAAATCTAAAATATGATAAAACTAATTTTAAAACAGAAAATATATTTTTAGACTTTTTAATTATTTATTACTAATTATTTATTATTTATTAACTATTTATAATTATAATAAATACTAAAAGATAGAGAAAATCTGAAACTTTTCTAAAATCCTATATGATGACGAAACCTAAGAAAAGAGAAAAACAAGATTTGCTTATTAAAAAGTTGAAAAGAAAAATCAAAAAGCTAAAAATCTTAAATAAACGCTATCACTATTTTTATATTGATGTTTTGTGATTTTATTTTTGAAAACTACTTATATACTAATAATATGAAACTTTAATAAAGACAAAAATTTACAAAACACAAATAAGCGATTTGATGAGCTTATTATCCCAACGATGGCTTATATGAGCTTATTTGGGTGTAAATAAGCTCAAATAAGCTTGTACCTTGAAACAAAAGCTCAAAGTAAGATGGAAACAAGCTACAAGCTATTGAAATGAAGCTAAAGAATGACAAAGAAGCACAGCGATAAGCTAAGAAACAAACAAATAAGCACTTGACTTTTTGAAAAAGAAAATGGGACAAGATATAAGCTAGTAGCGACCCTAGCTAATAAGCTCAAAAGTGAAATCTTGAGCTTGACAACTCAAGAGGACCAGGTTGGCTTTCCAAAGAACTAGAGAACAAGAGATTTGGACAAGTAATAAGCTCGGTGCAAGCTTATCAATTTGGACACAATTACACGTACGCAGAGATGATTTTGTGAAGCAGGTACCCCACAAAAGCTAACTAATAAGCACTCAAACAATGAGAAACCAAGAACTATCATTTTGTATTTTCTACACCAACTAAACTTTAATACCCCAAAGCTTATAAACTGAATCTCACTAATAAACCCACAATGAAATTCCAAAGTTTATTCAACGACCTATTGAGATTTTGACTTTTTAGAAAAAGTGCAAAGTTGACCAAAATGAGATTTGATCGATCTTAAGCACTTAATATGTTGTTTTAAAGTATGTTAAGACTAAATTAAGCAAGATTATTAACTTTTGAACACAAAATGATGATCATGGATTTGAAAAATCCAACGATGTTGCATAATTTAAGATCGAAATGAATTTTTGACTTTTGCTGAATGAGGACTTGTTTTATGACTGAACTAAGTTATTTAGACTTAGTTAGACAGATTTCCAACAAAACCAAAGACTAAAGCACCTTTGAACACAATAAACCAAACACCCCTTAATACTTGGTTGTTTTGAAGTTTTTCAAAGCAACTCACAATTTTAAACCATAAACTTGATTCTGAGACCTTGTATTATCAAATATTAGCACTAAGAAACACAAATCATCAACACTAATCAACTGAAACCAAGATTCTAGACCTAAGCTTGTTTGTTGTCAAAATGAGATTTTTGCAAAATACAAATTTAAAAGAACAACCTATTGATTTTAATGATCAAACATACTAAATTATAACTAGTAAACACTAAGAAATAGGAATTAGAACTAATGAACAAGCAAAATAGTGAAATGCCAAATTACTTAAAAGGCTTACAAATGCTTTGAAGCTTAAAACCAAGAACTAGGACCGAGAACCAATCCTAAATGCTCTCCCGAAGCTCTAAACCAAGGCCATCAAATATACACCTTGCTCCAATTGTGAACACTTCCACCATGATTTTTATTTTTCAACTATTTATTTGGTATTTTGTGATTTTTACATTTTGAAGCTAAAGCTGAATTTTATTGTTTCTAATAGCTTATAAAAGCTATATGGGAGCTTATGTGACCTATTTCAATCCATATAAACTACTTAAACAACATTTGATTCAATGAGATTTTGCATAAATATGAGAAATTTGCATAAAGCTGAAATACACTTTGATACTTGAAATTGAGTTTCACGAAAGCTTTATTATACATGAGAACTTAAAATACAAAGTTTTAAATAAAAACATACACTTGAAAAGCTGAAAATTAAACTAAAGCGACAATAAAATAAAATTACACTAGATACTTTTTACAATGCATCTCTCTCTCTCTTTATAGACTTTTAGCATTCCTTGATGTCTCTGAATCTTTCCCACCACATTTGAGCCATTGGATCACTCAAATTAATCAAAACCATCCATGTGTGCTTTTGGCGCCAAATTTCCACTCAGCGGGTTTTAGCTTTAATTGGGTTTGGTTGAGATAATTAAAGGATTTTGGAGTTTAGAAGAGTGTGGAGGGACATGGTATGGGAGGGTTGAAAATGTGGTGAAAACCATCATGGTTTTGGGTATCGGTGGGGAGAGAGACTTTACTGATGTTGGGTATTTGGGCGCGTTTTCTTGGGTTTGACTTTCATTGACCGTGGTATTAATAACACGGGGGGTCAAAATGGTTTGTGGTGGGTTCAAAATGAGTTGTGACACAGGGGTCAAGGTTCAAGGGTCAAGGGTCAAGTCCAGTTTGGGCTAAATTTGGGCTTGGATTGGATTTGGATTGGGCTTAGATATTTATAAGGATCCGTTTGGTTTAAGTAATAAACAAGGACCAAAATGCAATTTGCCAAACTTCAAGGACTGAAAGTGAACTTTTCCAATGCTCTCACAAGGACCAAACTTGACAAACTTTGATAATACAAGGACCCTTTTGCATAAAATCCATTTTAAAGGTCCAGGACTAATTTTGTAAATTTCAAAGTTTGAGGACCTTTCTTGCCAATTGACCAAAGAATCATTCAAGGATCATTTTAAACAACTTAGAATACTTGAGGACCTTGAATGATAAATTTCCACATTTTGAATTTCGAGGACTAGATTTGACAACTTTTAAAACTTGGGGACTAAAGCGCCAATTTTGCAAACTTGATACATTTTCATCGATTTTGATATTTTGCATTTAAAACACATAAAACACGATTTGTGATAATTTGATCATTTTGATGTGTTTACGAGTGTTTCGAGATGATTTTGCGGTTTAGATTATACAAAAATGATGAGTATTTAGACACTCATATCTCATGGCCATCATAAATTACCTTTTGAGCGACTTTTGATTTCTTACCAACCTCGATTGGGTTCCTCTACTAGTTTAATCTGTGCTCATCGCTTAACACTCTATGTTTATTGATCAGTGGCGATCGAATGGTGTTCCTTGTACATCTGTTTGTTTTCAAGTTTGTTTTCAAAGTTTTAGGTTGAAAAATCATTTAAAGTTTTGATTCCTTAGCATTAAATTCCTATTTAAGCACTTTTACATTTTCTTGAAGTTCTTGCTTTTGTAGGGTTTATTAAGCTTTTGTTGTAAGGAGTTTAACTCTTGTTTTAACATTTCTTCCCTAAAATTACTTTTTCTAATAACTATACGTATTTGGTTATTCATCTCCTGCTCACGGGTAGTCTGTTCAAACTTAGCACGTTGTTCATATATGGCAACTTATTCCTTATAGGCATTTAGTTCAGAGGTTATGGAATCATCAGGAGCACATTCAGTGTATTCATCAAAAATATAGTCATCATTGACTGCAGAAGATACATCACTTGGTACAATTTCACTTTCATCTTGCTTCACATATTGATCATATGGGGCAACATTGCTATTACCCATATTTTCAATATCTGATTCATTAATTTCAGTTGGTTGTACTTTGTCATGTATCTTTTGCACATCAACTTCATCGTATAGTTTTAATACCTCGGATATAATGGATTCCTTGGAGGGACTGGCCTGTTGTGATGAAGGAGCCTTTAGAGAAACCATTGGTGAGATACTAGCCATAAAGATGGTCTGTGCAGTTGGTTCATCATCAACATCCGAGTCAAATGCATCATAGTCGGCAACTTGAAATGCATTGGGATTGTTCTGACCCATACCCTGCACTAGCTGTTCATCCACATCGGCATCATAAGTTTTGGCATTTCCCTCAGCTAGGAATAGCAATTCTTCCTCATTCAACATAGCTCCACTATCTTGAGCTTGCACCAGTAGCATTTTGTCCCTAAAGTACTTTGCATTTTGTGGACGTTTTGGAAGAGTGCAGTTCCTTGCGATGTGTCCTTCTCCACCACAGTTATAGCACTTAATTGGCTTTCCTTGACCTTGGGCCATGTTCCTTCCACGATTCTGATTACCCAAATATCCTCCACCTATACCAGCATTCCCATAACCAGCACCAGCCCCAACATTTCCTTGCTCATTATGTGGAAGATAAGCATTATGCCTTCCTTGCACGTTTTGCACAACTACCCTTCCATTTTTAACCGTGGTATGATTGTGAAGGTTAGAAGCAGTTCTGAGATGATTGTTGGTATGTGGGGTAAAGTTCAGGTTATGCTTAACCATTAGAGCCAGTTGATTGACAAGTTGTTCCATGAATGTGTCTGAAGGCTTATAACTTGGATCCGGAATGAGTTTGTGATTACCATCCCTTGTAGGTATGACTTGTGATGCTTTGATGGTTATTCCCACATTTGTGTAGAATGCAGTCGAATCATTTGAAGAACTTGCATCACCAGTACTGGTATTAAACTTTTCCATGACCATTCGTTCAAATGAAGCATGCTTCTCATTTTGGAGCAAATAAGCATACAATTGCTCGTAATTGGTGTTCCTCAATCCTTTGTTAAGTTTGACTGCAGTGACAAATTTTTGCCATTCGGGATTCATGATGTTCACAAACTTTGAATTGAGCTGGATATTTGGCATTGTCATTTTGATATTCCTCAAGTTTGTGGAATCTCACATAATATTCAGTAACACTTTCCCCCGGTTTCATTTTAAAGTTCTCAAACTCATCATACAGCTGAGACTCCCTGTCTTCCTTAGTTAGTTCTGAGCCAGAGAGAAGCATCTTGACATTATCCCAAACTGCCTTAACTTCAGTGTTGTGATTGATCATCTTATAAATGTCCTTAGGTAAACCTTGAAGTATAATGTTTGAAGCTCTGATGTTTGCATCGTATCTCTTCTTCTCCTTATCATCAAGCTCATCATACATCTTTGGTCTATCCAATCCCAATACAATTGAACCATCAGCAGCGGTTTCAAGGATATCTCTGGTAGTTTCAATCTGATATGGTCCTTCATCAATTGACTTAAGGATGTTAACCCATTTTCCTTTCCTAAGCAATGCGATCGATTCTTTGAGCCCAAGAGTCATAGTCGGTTCTATCCGGCATGGGAGGGCGAGTATCGGATTCTGCGGCTTGAGCGTCATCGAATAGAAGAATGAAGTGATCGTAGACATGATTATAGATTCCACGAGTTTTAAAACTCCTTGATTAAACCGGGAAATAGATTCTTTCACGGGATTTTACTAAATCAAGAGAAAGCCGTAAAAAAGTATTACAAAGAAATGATAAGTCTCAATAGACAAATCACACCCTTGACAAACCGCTTCAGTCAAATCGCACCCTTGACAAACCGCTTCAGTCAAATCGCACACTTGACAAACCGCTTCTGTCAAATCGCTTCCTACTCAAATCGCTTAAGTGTCAAAACGCTTAAGTGTCAAATCGCTTGATTAACAAATTGCTTAAGAGACAAATCGCTTAAGTTGACAAAACGCTTAACAGACAAAACGCATAACACACAAACCGCTTATATTGACAAATTGCTTAGTACACAAGTACACCCACTACTTCCACTACTTTGTCCTTTCTTGTTGTTTTGTCTCAATAGACAAACCGCTTCTTTAACAAACCGCTTCAGAGAAATGAGACAATCCGCATGAAATTAGTGACAAACCACATAAAAACAATGACAAACCGCTTCAAGAAAATCACAATCGAGGGACAAACCGCTTCAATGAAACTTTCAAAAACAACACTTTTCAATCCAAAAACAATCCAACCACGATGATTCAAGCCTTCCAAAACAAAACCTAAACACTTATAATGATTCTAAACACAAAAGTACAATCAAAATTCAAACTTAAACACTAGAAATGATTCAAATGGTGAAAACTACTCTAAACTCATTCAAACCCAAAAACCTTATGAAAACCACTAGAAATCCAAGAACATGAAAGATGAATGATCAAACCATGGCTCTTGATACCATTTGTAACATATTGGTTTTCATAAACACACAATCAAGCACAAGAAGGGGCGTATGAAATAGAGTTTAGAGAGAGAAAGTGGAAGAGAGATGGGAACTTTAGTGAGACAAAAAAAATGAATTATGAAAGCTCCAACCCTTTGCCTTGCTAGGCAAAGGGTATTTATTTATAGGTTCTTACAAGACACGCCTACTACAGGCTGTGGATCAGGCATACAGTGGGTAAAGACCCGTCCGTCCTCCATGGTGTTACTTAACAAACTACTTACTAACACTAAATGACTACGACTACGAGCTTCTAATGAATACATATACTTGAGGTGGCCGTCTCTTTAACTACAGGATTTTCTAAATCCTAACAGCAGATTACGCCATTGCGCTAAAAAAAGCTAAAAGAAAGGGGATACACCACTATCCTAGTGCACCCAGATAAAACAGACATCAGCCCAATTCTAGCAGAATCATGTGATTACTCGATAGGCTGGGGTTTCTTGTACAATGAAACAAAAAAAATTTTTTTACTAAATGGGTGTTGTCAACTTCATCCACTGCCAGGGCCCCCTACTACTTCTTCACCCATATTACTAGTAAAACAACCACTTAAGATTGACCATGGGGGTCTAAATGTGGTAACCTTGATACTGTGGGACACAGATTCCTGTCATGTGGACAGGAATGTAGTCACATGGGATGTTATCAAAGAAATCAAATCTAATTTAGCAAAGAAGATGGGTTTGGAAAGAGTAAGTAAGGCAAAGACAGGTATAAGATCATACGGAACTCGTTTACCAAGTAGAGTATCAGGGTCGCTCAAAGCGTGTGGAGTTCATCACACAAAAGCTTCTTACCTAAAACATGAAACGGTTAAAAACCCTTCATCAACTCATGATTCGGTTCCTATAGATTGGTTTACTGCAAGAAAGAAATAAGTGTTTGTTGATAGTGGTATTAGAGTCATGTTTGTTGGGTCGATTGTGATGGCTAGTCTTGTGAGGAATGGATCTATGGATGAGATAAGGGATGTCTTTGGAGAAAGGTGATCCTAGTTGGCGTCGATTGATGCGATTGATGATGAAGGTCAAACTTTACTTCACTTGGCGATCGATCAAGGTCGAGCGGAACCTAGTTCAACTACTACTCGAATTTGAACTGATATAGAGGCTCGTGATTCGGTGTGTAACCCCACTCGAGGTCGCATCGACCTCTGGTGAAGTTTTATTGTGGAGCTCTTACTCGCGCACAAACCTAGTACGGAGAGGTCAAAGTCATCCACATAGGGCCTACTTCACCTAGCGACTAGTCGGGACATGTAAATGTTCTAAGGCTCCTTTACAAAAGGGCTAATGAAAACATGCTTACTAAAGATGAGAACAACGCTTTACACACAGTGGTGGAGGAGCGCAAAGGGGCCGAGTCCGTTTCTTGTTGGCTAGCGGTGCACACCGAATATCCGAAATTTTGGTGATGGTGACACTCAGTTGCATATAGTGCAGCTTTTGTAGATGAATATGGTCAAGCTTCATTACAAAAGGGGGCTTACAAAGAGATCCAAAACCACTTAGGGAAAACTGCATATGATATGGCGGCCGAGCAAGGACACACAAAGCTTTTTTATGCACTCGGGTTAGGTGACCGGTTATGTATAGCTGCATGAAAAGGCGAAATCAGAACCATAAATAGGCTTCTTGAAAGTAGAGCTTTGGTCAATGGGCAGGACCAACACGGATGGACCATTTTGCATAGAGCCTCGTTCAAGGGTCGGTCTGAGGTGGTTAGATTCTTAATTGAAAAAGGAGTTGATATCAATGCAAGAGATGAAGATGGCTACACAACGCTACATTGTGCGGTCGAGTCGGGACATGTAGGCGTGCTCGAGTTGTTGGTTAAGAAGGGTCGGCGTGGAAGCAAGAACCAACAAGGCGTCACACCTATGCAGATTCTTGAGTCTCTAAACTCTTGGGGAATTAAAGAGTTCTTATTCGAGGAGGTGCAAAAAGGATGAAGTCACGCAATCGGTAAAACCGCACCAACATTTGGAAGTATAAAGGTTGGAAGAGCGGAAAAGGATATGGGCTTAAATAAAAAGAACACTCAAGGGAAAGCACTTCGTGGTAGTTTTGATCAATCTGGTGCACATATGGTTGCCATTTAATTCAATAAACCTACATATGGTTAAAAAATGATTATTGACGAATTTGTTTTTCTACATATTGTGGTAGCAAAAAATTCATAAACTGTTCATTCTTATATTAGCCCCAAAGATTCATGCTTGTTATACACTTATATTGTAAGATTCTTGATCTCTCACCTAGTAAAACTGTAATATTTCCAGCTCTTTTTGCAGCATGTATACACTTCTTAAATATTTTTGGATGTGTTATTTTCCTGTTAACCATAAAACTAAGTTTGTTACGCATACATATTATGTTTCAAAGCCTATGTAACTTTGTAACCATTCCTTATTAGCATAATGTACCTAAGACATATATACGACAAAAGACGATATCAAACATTTACTCTCAATAATGTGTGTTAAACATTTTTTTACAAAGGCGTGAGGCTTTGCTAATGTCGTGATTACTAAAGATTTTAATGGGCATCTGAAGTTGAAAGGAAATACATGATCAAAGTGTGTAACATTATCATTTACATACAGAAATTTTGAAAACGTGGACGTGCATCACAAGGATACAAGACAATAATATCTACTCGTTGTTCATCTATAGTACATTATTAAAAGTGAAAGTAAAGCAAACAAACCATACAGTTGATCCCAAGTATGGCTAGACATTTTAGCGAAGCATGTGATGAGTTATTTGCATTTTATGTTTTTTCGGGTTTTTTTGAACTTTGTTTATGCAATAACTTTCGGCCCATTTGTCTTTTAAGGCGCATTTCAGTTTTTTAACTTTATTTAAGATTGATATCCTCTAAAGTTAGTATAAACATGACCGGTCATGTTCTCTCACAATCAAAAAGAGAATTGGGTCCCTCGGTAGGCCCTATTGTTTTGCTTGTGAGGGAACATTACCGATCATGTTCAAATCAACTTTAGAGGATCTCAATCCCTTTATTTAAGAGCTCATTTGTAATATGAAATGATCAGTTCAAAGAAATATAAAAAATGGTTGATACATACACCACTCTTTTTGATCCATACATAATATTTTGTGCATTACAGTATTGTATTGTGTGTTATATAACTTGTAAATGATGGTGTATTTATCAAATAAAATGATGTGCATATCAAAAGTCTATTTTTGGCAGTCTTCTTGCTAAGAATCCTAATAGTCGGTATTCTATTGAATCAACGATTATTAGAAGAATCGATCCTGATATTCGTGTGAATCAACAAGCTTGATTTGGGTTATCTCGTTTTAGTACTACATTAGCATGTTAAACCAAACAACCTCATTACTGCAAAGTTAAGCTCCACAAATATTCTAAGAGCACAAGGTAACGTGTGAGTTATAGGTTGAGGTTAGGGATGTTATCTCACCTATTTTATCTATAACACAAATCATATGAATTTTTTGGTATTTGATATTGAACGAGTGACGCATACTCAAAAGCACTGCAATATTGGGCTCGTTTTATTCGAAATCTGGTTTTTTTATTGGTATAATGAATATGCCAAATATGTATTAGATAATTGATAAATAAAGTTTATTATATAAAAAATTGTAAAAAGTAAACGTTTAAAAGAGTTTTTGTAACATGTTACATAATTTGGACATGTGTTTTAAATTTTTATTATCAAATTGGTTTTTAACAAATTTTATGATAACTTTTAAAGTTATTCAATAGGCCTTTTTTTTCTAATCACATATAAAATTATATCTACGTATTGCAATATTAGGCTCATTTTATTCGCAATTTGAATGTCTTCTCGACGGTATATATTCGTTGGATATGTGATAAATAAAGTTTGTCAAAAAAAATCGTAAATAGATAAAAATACATGGTAATTATCGTAGTTTTTTTTATTAAATTTATGTTTAAACAGATTTTAGGGTAGTTTTTAAAATTATTTGATAGGTTAAAGGTACATTTTGAAAAGTTTCTTTATTTATTTCAAAAATATCTATTAAATTTCAACATTCTTTTAATAAAGTTGTACGTATGTCAAAAGTATATAAATATTTGGCTTGTTTTGTTCTTAATCTAGAGGCCTTTTTGACGGTAGATTTTTTTACTACATCCGTCTCATAATAAATGTCCACTTTGACTTTTTTGAGTCTTTTTTATTCAACTTTGACCATAAATATTTTTATTTGTGTAATATAATATTTGATGAAAAATATATGAAGATTGGGTTTTAAATGTATTTTCATTTGGTATAATTTTCATCAAGTATTATATAACACAAATAAAAATAATAATGGTCAAAGTTGAACAAGAAAGACTCAAAAAAGTCAAAGTGGACAATATGGAGTATCAAAGAAATTACTAAATATTTGATAAATAAAGTTTGTTATATGAAAGAAGTTGTAAATAGCAAAAAGTTCAGGGTAGTTTTCGCAACGTGTTGCATAGTTTGAGAGGTTGTCCTGTAATTTTTTTTTTTTCTTTTTAAAGTTGTTTTGGGCTTCGTATTGGCCTGTGTTAAATAGTTGTTTTTGGGCTTCGTATTTGTAGGACCTCTACGAATATCAACCTTATCACTTTACCAAACAAACCCAACACACGTAACAACAGTTACGCGTAGAACACGAACAAACCAAACACAAACATATGCGTATAAAGAAAGAAAAGATAAGATGAATGGTGACTTGAATATAGAATCCGTGTATGATGTGAGGATAAAGATAAACACAATGAAGTTGTATATTCAAAGGAAAAACACACACACACACTTTCAAGCACACCCTCAAATGACATACTTGAGGGTATTTATAGTAAGAGGATGATGCCTAAGGCTTGGCCATGGGCCTTGAGATGGACTTGGATTGGGCTTGGGTTTCACGAACTAGACAAGGCTAGCTTAACATAACTTATGCCCAATTAGCTTAGCCCAATCCACGAGCCCGTTGACTATTCTATCATGATATCTAACACACGTTACAAAGTTCCTAAATGTGAATGACCATCACTTCTAATAAAAATAATCAAGGCTAACAATCTCCGGCTAAGGGGTGGTCATTCAAAAGATGCTCCACTTGAATAGGTCTTTAATCTTTTTGAGCTTGAACTTTGTGAGTAGATATAGAATAGTCTTAATTCTTTGTTCCTTCATGCTTTGTGATCAGTTAATGTGGTTGTCTGCGTTGTCAACTTCGTTGGTTAGGTGTCTCCACGTCTTTCTCCACCATGCTCACACTTCTATTTGACTTTGAGTTTCCAATGATGAAGTTCTCGAGTCTTTACACTTTGTAGATTCTTGGACATTGACGAAGAATCATCTTTAACTTTGAGTTGCCTTTGATTTTGATGAGAACTTTCATGTGTTGTTGGTATGAGCATGTGGCGAGTCTGCACGATCCATCCGCTCCGGAGCTTCCATAAGAAGAAAACATAAAACAAGTTAGTAATAAGCGGTTCCGCGCTTACAAGTTTGAATTCGAGGGTGTTATGACATAGTGTGAAAACACGTCTCTAATTCTCACAGAGGCCATTCTGAGCCGAGTCCCACAAGTGAGATAACGCGATGTGCGAAATACACCTCTGATTCGGATGAGTCATTGAAGTACGAAGCATCACTCCACGTCGTAGACCGTTTGAGACACACTAAGCGTAATCCATGGGGAGTTACAAGTGACTGCTTTGTCGGTGCTTGATGTTGACCACGGCGGGAGTTTCCATTCAATCATCGAAGATCACGATGAAACTTCTCATAAATGTTACGGCGGATTGCTAAGACTGCGTGGGACTCTAGAATATATCACTTGTGTCCTTATTGATGAGCAACAAGCGATGTCATGTCAAGTGTTCCTATGAGATCTTTTGATGAATCTCGTGGCTCTAGACTCAATTAGTGCATTTTGGTTTTCTGGCGGAGACTAGGGAGAGGGTCTCCTTCTTCAATATCAACAATCTCTATGAGAAAGTCAATAGATTATGTAGGGTTCCGGTGAGAATGAAACAAATCCTTTTAAGAGGAATTGAGTGGCTAGAAGGTTTAGTGCGGTGCGTCCTTTGGGTCCATAGCGTCTTTGTCTTCAATACCGGTGACAACTAGTAGCGAGATGAATTGAACCCGGTTTACGCCCTAAGGTTGAATATGGAGGCTATTTCTTTTCACCCTTTCTTTTACATTTCTTTATAATTCTTCAACCCTTCTTTCTCCTTTCTCACATTACTCCTTTTTCAATCATTCCTAAGGACTTCTAGTACTAACTCTTTGTAATGTCCTTGGGTAGATCCCTCCGACTCTGGCGGATCATAGGACAATTTCCTATCCTTAGTCACCTTATAACTCCATGATTTCCTATTGTTGCCATAAAACCATTTTCTTGAAAATCTCTCGAAATGTTTATGATAGAAAACATGTTTGAAACACTCAGTGAGTTTTGTATTTTCGAAACACTCCCCTACACATGTGCTTATATTGTTTAAATGAAATCTTGCAGAGGGTAGAGTTCGCACTTTTGAATTGATCGACTTTAAATGAACAAGACCGATTCGAGACACGTTTACATCACTAGAGAACTAGCTTGAAATTATTACCCGTCTGGTCAAGTCCATAGAGAGTTTCTCGAGATGGTACATTATTCTTCGTCAATTCAATGGTTACGGTCGAGTCGAGCTCTTTTGAGAATCAAACAACGATCATTAAACATTTTGATCACATTTTAATCACGTTTCTCCCCTCAAAATAGCATATCCATGATGTTTTGAAACAAAATGATTAAAAGATATGTTTTCAAAAGCATTTGGAGAAAGCGATTTAGCATGAATTTTGGAACAATTACGGTTTTATACTCCCCTTAAAGAAAGCATATTTTCATACGGAAAATTTAGAATCAATTAAGGGTTTAGAGGAGTTATCTTGGTACCAAATGTGAGAAATTTTGAAAAAACTTTTTTGAAATTTTTTTTTTTTTTTGAATCAATGGTACGCAAGATGAAGATTTTTAAAAAATCTTTTGAATCAATGGTACGCAAGAATTATCTCCATTTGTTTTAGGATAAGTGCTTGATATTTATGAAAATCGATTTTGCGAAGCACTTTCCTTTCTTTGAAGATTGGGTTGCAAGCGGAAATACTTACAAACCATTACATTTTTAGGAAAAGTGCTTGAAAAAATATATTTAAAGCCTTTGATTTGGATAAGCACTTTCCTTTCTTTGAGCCTTGGTCTGAGAATCGATGTGATCGAAGCCATTATTTTGAAGTCGGGTTTCGTCTTGATGTATCTGAAAGCCATTAATTGAAGAAAATTTTGAGAAACGACATGTTTTAGAAAATATTTAAAGAACTCTCGCTCAAGCATCTGTACATGCCCGTATCATTGTTGAATGACATTTCTAGATACGTACAGAATATCGATTATACAAGAGACATGTCGTGAGAAGAATATTTTTTGATTTTTGATTTTATATTGTTTTTGTATTTTTTTTGAAAGATTTCTATTTTTATATTTTGCTTTTGTTGGTTTTTCAAATTTTGTATTTGGTTTTTCAAAAATATTTACAAAGAAGATTTGAAGAAAGAGAAATTAAGTTGGGACAAGTAAAAGTGGAGTTAAGAGTGGAAGTAGAAAAGGATTTCCACATGCGAAATTGGCATAAAGTTCTTCTTTACCACAGGGTATATGAACCTTCAACACTTTTACAAGTACCGCATCCACGAAAGAAGAATTTTCACAAATAACGATGTTAGAAGTACATGATTCCTCACGGCGAGGGTGATCACTATCAGCGGTTGTAGTGGATTTGTTAGATATTAACTTTTCACATACACATCAAACCATAACACAAAGTAGCATATAGATGGAATTCTAGAGAGAAAGTTAGAGGTTTAGGGAACTTAGTGAGAGAAAGTGAAAGATATTATTATGAGCTCCAACTCTACCTTGGGAGGTAGAGAGTATTTATAGTCTTACATAAATCGCCACACTTTGGGGCATGGATCGGGCATCTGATGGGTAAAGACCCGTCCGTCCTCCACGGTGTTACATAACTAAATTACTACTTAACTTAAAGAACTACGACTACGAGCTTTCTAACGATTACATGTACTTGAGGTGACCGACTCTTTAATACCGGAATTTCTAATTCCTAACAATCTCCCCTAGGAGGTCACCTCAATCACGTACCAAAAATACATAGAATACAAATAGATATTACATTAACACTTGATCTTGCATTCTTGATGTAGTTCTTTGCACTTAAACTCGTAGTCATTGATTCTTCACATTGCATGTATGATTGTTCCAAGTGGAGGTCTTTTCTTGATCCACGTGATGATAATTTTGAGCCATTATTTGAGATCATCACTATCAACAATCTCGAGACATCCATTGTGGTGTTGTGACTTTGGGACCGACATGCTCACATTACGGATCATGATCTCTTCTCATCGAGTAGCGGAAGCTTTAGTTGATTCATGATATTGGCGGCGTAGCGAAGCATGGAGTGAAAATATCGAGTCATTGATGCACTAATCATGATTTCTTTTGAGATGAATGTGTTAAGTGAGCATGCGGCTATGGATTGACCGCTTCATTACGATCATTTGCAAAGCGTCGGGCGTACACGCATACAACAGCTTAGCAACAAATCGCACGAAAGTGTCTTTGATCACTTTCGATGAATTGAGGTACACGACCCACGGTTCCCGTTGATCGATACAAGTCTTGCTGTGATCGGTAGGATTCCTAAGAATCTCCTTGACGGGGTTTCGCAATTTGTTCTAGTTGTTCTCAAACCGGAACATCTCAAAGAAGACAACACGGAGTGAGTGAACCAAATAATTTTAAGTCCACCGATTGATGAAAAGAGATTTGAAAAACAATCGTGTATTGCTCAATAGAAATTGTTTTGCAATACAACGAAGGTTTTATTGAAAATCAATTATCAATCATAAAAATACCTTTGGTTTGAAAAATTAGTACACGATCGATGTGCTAAAGAAAAGAGTTTATTAAGCACAACGACCGGTTTTCAAAGGCATCCGTCAATCCATAACTCGAACGAGATTGATTCAAGAGATTGAATCGCCCCATTGTTTCATTCGGTTGTCACATGGTTGATCTATATAATAGATCTCACATGCCACCTACCGAGAGCTTGTTTGATGTTGGCTCGAAGGCTTTCCATCTTCATTGTGAATATGTAAACACATCACTCGGATGTTACGCAATACCACAAGGATAATGCGTGGGACTCAAGATATAATCTCTCTTTCCACATTGTGTGAAGCAGAGTCTTCATTGAAAGTGTCCTAATGAGATTTATTGATGATCTCGTGGCTCTAGACTCAATTTGTGCATATTTGGATCCTGTCTGGGAGACTAGGGAGAGGTCTCCTACTTCAATATCAACCATCTCTAAGAGACGGTCGATAGATTATGTCGGTTCCCGTGAGAATGAAACAAGCCCTTTTAAGAGGAACTTGAGTGGTTTGGAAAGGTGAAGTGCGATCGTCCTTTGGGTCCATGACGTCTTGTCTTCAATACCGATGTTACCATCAATAGCATATGAAGTGAACCCGGTTTACGCCCTAAGGTTGAATTAATGGAGGCTATTTGTTTTCACCCTATTTTCATTCAATTCTTTTAATTCTTCAACCCTTGATGCTTACGAGACTTCATAGCTAGAACCTTGTTGGGTTTATTCCATTACTAGCTCGGTCTTAGTCCGCACTCTTCCCATATCTCATTTTTCTCCTTTTATCATCATACCTAAGGACTTCTACACTAACTAGTGGATTGTCCACAGGTAGATCCCTCCGATTCGGCGGATCATGGGAACCAATACCTAACCTTATCATCCTTATATCACCGTACATAAAGTAAAGTTGGTAGGTCAATTTGGTATTGTTCATCCGCCATTGGATCCAATTGAAAACCATTTGAAAATCAATTCGGATACTTGTGATGTATTATCAAAGCATTTTGTACTGAATTGTTTTTGATATTTTAGAACGAGAACTCCCCTCAACATGTGCATCAAGTATTTGAAAATGTTTTGCACACGGAGGCAAGAGAAAGAATTAACTTCTTTTGATTACCATTTTCTAAAGATATCAACATCACTTCCTCAACGGATCAAGTGGGTATAGCATTTCGGGAAGGATGAGGTTTCCATAAATTTGCTCCCCTCAATATGTGCCTCGAGGTTTGAAAAGAGTTTTGCACATACTAGAGGAACCTGCACATTAGGATGAATGATCACGTTTCAAATCAAAGGTTTAAGATAGATGCTCCCCTCAACATGTGCATTGAAAAATTGAAATCGTTTGTCACATGTGAGAAGGACAACATGTACATTCTTTTATAACCATTTACACGATTATCGGTTTAAATCCAATTCAAATCACACATTCTCCCCGATCACAATTATCAAATCATTTGAGATTTGTGATCTCGTATAGATTTAAATTGATTTTGAAAGCTTTTAAGGAGAATTGTGACTTGATTGTGAAAGTGTTTTAAGCGATAAGGATCGGATTTTAAGACTTTAAACTCCATTTATAAAACATGCATGTATATCTTTTGAAAACAATTTAATGCCAAATAACTTTTTAATTTAATTGAAATCATTCTCCCCTCAATCAATGACGTAAGTTGTTGATTGAGAGATAGAGATTTTGACAAATAAGTCCGATGATTATCAAAAATAGAGATCGAGTTATTTTCAAAGCATTTGGTTTTCAATGAGATAAGAGTTTATAGAATCAGAGCATAGAATTTGAAAACATGGTAAAACATGGCTCTGTTCTTTCTTTTAAAAGCGGGTTATTGCCTGAAAATGACAATAAACCATTTTCTCTTTCTCCCAAAAATATTTTTTGATTTTTTGAATTTTTGATTTTTTTTTTTTTTTTTTTTTTTTTTTTTTAAATTCGAACAACATCTAAAATCCCGTGTCATTCTTTGAATGACAGCACAAAGACCGTAGATATTATCGAACCGGAAAAAACATGACAAAAGGACAATATTTATTTATTTTTTTTTGAAGATTTTTCGAATTTTTCAAATTTTTATGGATTTTGAAAGTTTTATAATTTTTTATTTTATTTTTCGAATAGATATATACAAGAGATAGATGAAGATAGACCTTTACTCCTCGTCTTCCTCCACGAAGGCGTTTGAGAGTTTCGGTTGAAGGCTTTTCAAACCAAGGCGTGGAAGAATAAACTCAAAACGTTCTCTTGGAAGAGCTTTGGTGAAGATGTCCGCTAACGATATTTAGACCTCACAAAATATAGTTCCACCACACCTTTTTCCACTTGTTCCCGATGAAATGATGTCGAATGTCGATATGCTTTGCTCTTGAGTGTTGAGCGTTGTTGCATGAGAGAGCAATAGCACTTTTATTATCACGATGACAGAGGATTTTGTTGAATTCAAAGCCATAGTCGGATAATTGAGATCTCATCCATAAGATTTGAGCACAACAAGATGACATGGCTATGTATTCACCTTTGTAGAGGAAATAGAAGTACTCATTTGCTTCTTTGAAGACCACTCACAAGCTTATCACCCAAAAGCGAGCACCTCGGGCGTGCTTGACGTGTATCTTGACAACTGCATGATCGGCATCTGCATAGGCCGTTAGTGACATACCGGTGTCCTTGGTACCATAGTCCCATATTGATGGTTCCTTGGAGATACCGAAGACCCGTTTAATCGCTTCTAGGTGCTTTTTAGTAGGCTTAGCACGGTATCTAGCACACATGCATCAGAGAACAAGATGTCTCGTCTACTAGCGATGAGATACATCGGGGATCCAATCATACTCCGATATTTAGTTTGGTCAATCATGATCCACGAGAGGTCCTCATCTAGTTTGGTTCGGTCAATCATGGGGGTGTCAACGGGTCACTTGAATCAAATCCAAATTTCTTTAAAATCTCATTGCATATTTAGATTGATTTATGAAAATGCCTCCGGACTTTGAGAAATTTGTAATCCCAAGAAAAATGACATTTGTCCCATCATTGACATTTGAAATTTTGAACTCATTTCATTAGAAAACGATCACATTCCATTGGGTCGGTCGAGGCAAAATAATATCATCAACATAAATTTGAACATGAGTTAAATGTTTGCACGACTTCACGGTGAACAATGTAGGATCAATGCTCCTTTCTTTGAATCCGGTTGATAGAAGAAACTTTGACGATGTATCATACCATGCCCTTGGAGCTTGCTTCAAACCGTAAGAGCCTTCTTCAAACGATAAGCGTGAGTAGGATGCTCTTGATTCACAAATCCTTGGGTTGGTGGCGTGAGCGACTTCTTTAAGATCTCCATTTAGAAATGCCGTCTTTACATCCATCGATAAACTACCATGTTCTTACTAGCGGCATTAGCGGAAAGATTACGATTGCCTCGATTCGAGCAAGCTGGAGCAAAAGATTCTTCAAAGTCTATACCCTCCTCTTGACGATATCCTTTAGCAACTAATCGAGCCTTGTTCTTCAACACATCACCATGCTCATCAAGTTTTACTTTGAAGATCCATTTTAGAGCTATAATCATAGCACGATCTGGAGCGGTACTAACTCCCATACATCAAGACGATCAAACTCATGAATTTCATCTTGCATAGCATTGAACCACTATCTTCATTCATAGCGGTTTAACATCTTTTGGTTCGATCTTAGATAGTACGGAGTTGAAGAAGCACCATAAGGCATCGGTTGCGAGTTGCTTCGGGTTGATCTGAGACGAGAGGATTTCCAATGATGTTGTCTAATGGATGATCGTGAGTCCATTTTACGAGGTGTTCATGTGGCATTTGTTGAGGAACCTGAAGTAGGCGAGTTGATGTCTCTGAAGAAGATGGTTCGATGATGATTCGGGAGTAGCAAATATGTTTTCAAATGGAGCATCTTGAGAGTCGCAAAGGGATTAACTTCATCATTGATGCGAAACATTTCCATGATGTACATTTGAAGAATGATGATTTGTTGATGAGGCGAAGGATCTGCGGCGGTGCTTCTTGACTTCGAGATATTGAAACGATGGATTGACTTCATTCAACGGAATATGAGCATCCTCTGTTGTAGGATCGGCACCTCATTAGTAGTAGACTCATACAGTTCATCAAACATTGGATCAAACAATTTCTTTACATCATCTTGAAGGAGGTACATATGGCATTTCATGAGAGGAGTTTGGAACAACGGATGAACCAATAGGATTGTTTTGAAGTGCGGGTCTGAGTGGAGTGTCCGGAGCCATTTGACCGGTCGACTCATCAAGCGTAACGTGAATTGTTTCCATGATATTTCGGGTTCTTTTGTTGTAGATTCGGTATCCCTTTTTGTTTGGTGCATATCCTACAAATACTCCAATGTCGACTTTAGCTCTTAGTTTGCCCAAGTCTTGACCTTCATTAGTTGGATAGCACAAGGCACCAAACACACGAAGGAAAGATAGATTAGGTTTCTGTTGTGGACAAGTTCATATGGAGTTTTCCATGAATGGTGTGAATCGGGGAGCGATTTTGTGTGTAACATGCGGTGGCAATTGCTTGACCCGGAGAAACATTGGAACCTTTGAGTAGATCGGCATTGTTCTAGCGGCTTCAACAAGAGTACGATTTCGTCTTTCAACTACACCGTACATTGAGGGGTTCGTGGAACACTTCTTTGATGGTGATTCCAACGCTTTCATAGAATTCATTAAGTTGTTTGTTGACAAACTCGGTTCCATTATGCATTACGATAATTACGGCGGTTTTGTTTAGTCTAACTGCAATTTGTTTGATGAGTTTGATGATGATATCGGAGTTTCATCCTTTGTCCTTAAGAACTTGACCGGTGAATCTAGAATAATCATCAACCACAACTAACACATATTTCTTCCCAAAGATATTACGCACCCTCATTGGCCCACATAAATCCATATGAATCATATGAAGAACTTACGTGATGAGTTAGTAGGTTTGGGTTTATGGGCATACTTCTTGCTTTTTCCCAATTGACATCTTGAACAAAGATGATCCTTTTCATACTTTAGTCTAGGTAAACCTACAACTAAGTCCTTTACGGAAAGATCGTTAATGGTGCCGAAGTTCAAGTGATTGAGGCAGCGATGCCATAACCATGACTTTGTTTTGAAGCCTTAGATAACAAGCGATTGGAGATGCCCTCATCATGTCATCAATAGAGATGGTGTAAAGGTTTGAGCCACGAGTTCCTTTCAGCAGTTCCTTACCGTTAAGATCTCTAACAAAGCGGTATGTTTTACGAAGGCTACTTCTAGATCGAAATCACGAATTGACCAACGAGAGAAAAGATTATGACCTAAACCTTCCACATAATACACTCTTGAGATGACACTATTACCAACAACATAATCTCCATAACCTATTATAGCACCGAAATGATCATTACCAAATCTAACATCCCGATGAATTTGCTCACGAAGTTCATGAGCGTGACCGGTCTCCAGGTCATATGCTTGGAGCGACTGAGTCCGGTACCACGAGCGATTTGAGCGATCTGCGGTTGAACACGAGACAAGAATGGATAAGCGGATAATTGGGATCCCCATGCAAGAATGGGTTCCATTTGGTTAGTAGCAGCAGTTGGACCACCCACATCGAAATAGAAGCATTCATATCGAGACGGTGAGGTAATGGAATCATTGTGAATAGATGCAATACTAGTGTCGTATTAGCCCTATTTACGGTGTGACCACTTCTTAAGGAAATAGTTCTACCGGTGGGCATCCATTTTCTAGTGGGCATTATCGATTAGTCTTATGACCAATGGTATCCAATAAAAGCCTATTCTGCTGAATGTTCTTCTGTGGGTTTCCATTGTTTTCTAACTCTCTTTCGCTTTTGCCTTTTAGCCTTTTAGCATGAATTTTAGCATTAACAAAATTAAGCGGACAATTAACATCATTAGGCGAACATTAACATCACATTCATGATTAGAAAGCGAATTCAAGCAATCATCGATTACAAGGTTTGCAAATAGTATCGAATTGAATTAATTACGATGCGCCTATGGCTAATACTAGAATCAACACGATTCGTTTTATTCGATTCAAACTTAAGGTTCCTAGATTGTTCTTCTACTCTCTTCCGAGTGCACATTCTTAGCTTGAGAGGTCCTATCATTCCTTGTATTGTCTTGAGACTTTGACTGCTCCCTTTAATGTCACCGATTACTCTGTAGAGGAATGGGAACATTAGTTTGTTTTACTACTCTTTGCACCACTGTTTAGATGTCTTTGGGATCTGAACTACATGCAGTGCACTAAGGTTCACTTTCTTAACACTAGAAGTCTTGATATTAGTACTCCTAGGAGGCACATTTGAGTTCACTTTCCTAGCATTGATGGATCTAAAATCGAACTACTCAATGGTACACTACTCCTCACATTCAAACCATTGGGAATCGAGTGCATGTCATGTTTGGCCTTAGGCATTGAGCATGGAATCAAAGGGTTAACTCTCTCACCTAATGTCTTTGGGCATATAGTGATCAAGCATTCTAAGATTTCTTGAGATCGTTTGGCATATGAGCATGCATGTCCAATTGCATTATCATGAGGTTTCACTAGCTTATCCTCTTCAACAATCTCACGCAGGCATTCTAAGCAATCCTTAAGGGATGAGAAATATGTTTGAATGGCAAGTTTGTTGTTCCTTAGGTGAGGGGACATATGTCACGATAAAGCGATTTATTACCGAGTGAACCTTAGATACAACATTCTCCCCATTGATCATTGGCATTTTCCCTTTTACCTGACTCTTCAGATTCTCAATTTCCTTTTGCAATGAAGCTATTTGTTCGTTGTTTTTGTTACGAGTGACTTTAATTGATTCAAATAACTCATTGAAATGACGTTTTACCTTTTCATTTTCTTCTAGAAAACTTTCGTTTTCCTTTTGTAAGGCATTTACTAGATTTTGAAGATGAAACGTTTGAGAATTCTGAGAATCTAAAGGAGGAGGCATTTGGGAGCCTGTCATATTGTTCGTTTGACCCTTTAATTGAGAGATTTGGGCTTTCAACTTTCTGATCGTGTTACACTGAGCATGAATCTGTTCATCTCGTTTGTTAATTTGAAAAACTGCATCAAACTCGGAGCATCGAAGATGTCTTGATATTTGAAGTTTTGACATTTTCTTTGAGATGTTGATATTTTAGTTGTAGATTAAAATACTCAACTTCTAGTTTAGAAAATGTTTAACCAAATTGTCATGATCATCCGGTTCAATTTTCTCATTTAGTTTAGAGTTAGTTTTTCAAGCTCAATGACACGATCATGGGAGACTTTCGAGGCCACAGATAGTTCATGAAATTTGGAAGCGATAATAGAGCAATTTGAAGCGATGAAAAAACATCTTGAGCAACACATTCGGTAATAAGATTCTCATTTAATGTATGCGAGTTCTTTCTCTCAATCTCATTATATTTTAGTGCACGTTCATAGTCATTAATTTCAACTATTATTGCATCAAATTCCTTTTCCATTCCCTTAATATCCGTTTCTATCCCTTTTAAGACTCTCAAAGTGATCCTTTAGAAGTTTAAAGAAAGGCATGACCTCGGTTAAATAACATTCTTTCATTTGTTCAAAACCCTTTCTCCTTGATTATACCGATGGGTGTGATCCTTTTCTTGCAAGTTTTCTCAAAATCAACAAATAGTTGAAATATAACGTATTGGTGATTAATGTCTTGCTTTTAGTGGCAATTGTTCTAGGTACAAGATGCATTGGTGTATTAGGAGGATACACGATCGCTCTAGGCATTTTCGAAGGGAGGGTTTGTTTCTACAATATTTTCGACTTTACGCTTATCTAAATCCATTTTCCGAAGACTTGTTCGGAGTCAACAATGTCCGAGTCTTAAACTTGTTCAAGGAAATCCAGTTTTCCTTCTTGTAGTCATGGGGAGTGATAATTACTTTCTTCTCTTTGCACTTAGGATCATTTAGTTTCTTATTCATCTTCTCCTAGTTACTTCATCTAATTTTTGTCATCCTCTGTGCACTCAACGCAACTAGGTTTTGTCTAGGTTTAAGAATCTCATTTCCATCATAGATAACACTTTGAGTGCTTTTGCTATCTTTCCATACTCGGGGTTGGGTTTATCTATAATGGGAACACTATGCTTATCGCTTAGAACTCTATGCTTAGTGATCATGTGAGCGATCGAATGGTGTTTCCTTGCATGTACAACTTGTTTTCAAGTTTGTTTTCAAAGTTTTCGATTAGAAAAATCTCTTAAGAGCTTTGATTCTTTTGCATTAAATTCTTGCTTAAGCATTTTCACATTTTCTTGAAGTTCTTGTTTTGCTTATTTGTTTTAGAAAGTTTTTCTTGCAAAGAATTTAATTCTTGTTTCAATACTTCTTCTCTAAAATTACTTTTCTAATTCTTGTATGCGTACTTGGTCATCCATTTCACATTCACGGTGGTCAACTCAAATTTTGCACGTTGTTCATAAATGGCAACACGTTCCTTATAGGCATTTAGTTCGAAATTATGGAATCATCGGGAGCACATGCGGTGTATTCATCAAAGACATAGTCATTGTTGATCGCAGAAGATGCATCACTTGGTACAACTTCACTTTCACTTTGTTTCACGTATTGATCGTATGGGACAATATTGATATTACCCATATTTTCAATATTTGATTCAAAAGTTTCGAGTTGGTTGTGCTTTGTCATGCATCTGTTGCACATCAACATCATCGTATAGCTTTAATACCTCGAGATGAGTTTGTCCTTGGATGGTCCGACTTGTGGTGAAGAAGGGTTCTTGGGAGAAACCATTGGAGAGATGCTAGCCATAAAGATTGTGTGTGCGATGGGTCCATCATCTACATCAGTCGTATGCATCACGATCGGCAACTTGAAAGGCGTTCGATGATTGTGACCTATCTCACGAATAAATTTGCTCATCCACATCGCATCATAGGTCTTGGCATTACCTCGGCAAGAAACAGCAATTCCTCTTCATCCAATGCGGCACCATTGTCCCGAGCTTGTGCGGTAACATCTTATCTCTCAAGTAATCGGCGATACATGGGCGCTTTGGAGATGTGCGGTTCCTTGCAATGTGTCCTCACCACCACGGTTATAGCATTTGATCGGCTTAGCTTGACCTTGGTTACCATTCCTTCCTCGATTCGATTGCCCATATCCTCTACCAGCACCACCCCTTCCCGATCATCTTGTCTTTCTGAATGGTTGCACCACAATCCTTCCATCTTTAACGGTGGCTTGATTATGTGGGTTAGATGCGATTCGAGGTTGTTGTTGGTTTGTGGGAGAGAATTCGTGTTTTGACTAATGAGTAGAGCTAGTTGATTAATGATGTTACCAGCGCGTGCATCGGCATCGACTTGTTTGAACATAGGATCGGGAATGAGTTTGTGATTACCATTACCCAAGGGTATGACTTGTGATGCTTTGGTTGTGATTCCAATGTTTGAGTAGAAAGTTTGTTGAGTCATTAGGCGAACTTGTCTCTCCACGGTTGGTTTTGAGCGATTGAGAATCAATTTTTCAAACATGGCATGTCTCTCATTCGAAGGAGGAAGGCATAGAGTTGCTCATAGTTTGTATTCTTCAATCCTTTAGTGAGCTTCACAAACGTGACAAACTTGTGCCATTCGGGTTCATGTTGTTCACAAATTTTGAGTTGAGTGAATGTTAGGCATAGTCATTCGATGTTCCTCATGTCATTCACTAACTTATGAAATCTCACATAGTACTCATAGACACTCTCATCTGGTTTCATCTTGAAGTGCTCAAATTCGTCATAGAGTTGGGATTCTCTGTCTTCCACGTTAGTTACGAACACGAGAGAAGCATCTTAACATTATCCCAAACGCCTTTGCTTGATGTTATGATTGATCGACTTGTAGATGTCTTTAGGAAGACCTTGAAGAACAATGTTTGAAGCCACGATATCGCATCAAATCTCTTTTCTCCTTATCATCAAGCTCATCATACATCTTAGGTCCATCCATACCGTAAATAGGAGTACCATCTTCATTAGTATCAAGTATGTCTCTAGTCGTTTCAACTCGATATGGTCCTTCATCAATGGATTTGAGAATATTGACACCATTTTCCTTTCCAAGGCAATACTGATCGATTCGTTGAGCCCAAGAGTCGTGTCGATTACATCAAGCATGGGTGGGCGAGTATCTGAACCATTGCTTGTACATCCTCGACAACGATGGAGATGATAGTAGGGACGTTGGTAGACATGTTAACAGTTATACGGGATTTTATAACTCAATGATTAAACCGGAAATAGATTCTTTCACGGGATTTTACTAAATCAAGAAAACCGTAAACAATCACTCAAGTCGCTAGATGATAAAGCTCTAAGTCGCTAGGAACTAATTAAGCTAGAGCGACCAAGTCGCTAGAATCCCAAGTCGCTATGAGCGACAGAGTCGCTAAGTAGTAACTCGCTACGAACCAAGTCGCTAACCAAATTTTGGCGACAATTCGCTACTCAGTCGCCAACAATGCAAGTCGCTAAAGAGCAACTCGCTCTGGACCAAATCGCTACCACAAGTCGCTACCCGTGGTGGAGAGTCCACTACTTGTACTTTAAGTCGCTAGATCTAACTCGCTAGATTTAACACCTGTAACTCGCTACAATTTTGTGAAGCAAGTCGCTATGAAGAAAACTTATCCGTGAACTAACTCGCTACCATGAAAACCATATAAACATCACTTTTCAATCCAAAACAACCCAACCAAGATGATTCAAGCTTACCAAATGAAAACCTAAACACTTTTGATGATTCTAAACACAAAAGTACCAACAAAATTCAACCTTTAACACACGAAATCAACCAAATGATGCAAAACCACTAAACCTTTTCAAACTCAAAACCACCTAAAACCACTATAAATCCAAAGATGTGCAAGATATGATCAAACCATGGCTCTTGATACCAATTGTTAGATATTAACTTTTCACATACACATCAAACCATAACACAAAGTAGCATATAGATGGAATTCTAGAGAGAAAGTTAGAGGTTTAGGGAACTTAGTGAGAGAAAGTGAAAGATATTATTATGAGCTCCAACTCTCTACCTGGGAGGTAGAGTATTTATAGTCTTACATAAATCGCCACACTTTGGGCATGGATCGGGCATACGGTGGGTAAAGACCCGTCCGTCCTCCACGGTGTTACATAACTAAATTACTACTTAACTTAAAAGAACTACGACTACGAGCTTTCTAACGATTACATGTACTTGAGGTGACCGACTCTTTAATACCGGAATTTCTAATTCCTAACGATTCGACTTCCTTAACATGATGAGTTTCACTATTATACGTGTTGGTGCAAGTATCAAAATCTTTCCGGGAATCCACCTAAGACCTATTTTGTTGAAAACTTTTCCGTGGAATCCACTTAGGTAAGATCTAGGAGTTGTTTTCTTATCGATTT
Source organism: Chrysanthemum lavandulifolium (assembly GCA_022545495.1). Taxonomy (NCBI): domain Eukaryota; kingdom Viridiplantae; phylum Streptophyta; class Magnoliopsida; order Asterales; family Asteraceae; genus Chrysanthemum; species Chrysanthemum lavandulifolium. Next base: position 109,788,904 of record CM040245.1, on the reverse strand, counting down.
AGTGGAAGACTCATTTTTGAAAAACTACGTCTGAAGAGATCCACCTATTAGGTTTCCTTTTGATGTTCATCTTGTCAGCGGGTTTGTTTCTATTTGGTGTCTTAGTGGATTGTGCCTTGGCACGAATTATCTTTCTTGAGATATTGGAGGCACATGCATCATGATTAGTGAAAAGATACATTTTTACATGTAGTACAAACAAATTCAATATTCTTGTTTAAAGCAAAGCACTTTAACTTTGTCACTCAGCCTTTTGAAAATTGATTCTTGTTCGAAAAAGACTTAGAATTCCTAGTGTTGTTTTCTAAGGGCATAGCATTTTCTTTTAGCAACTACTCATAGATGCAAGCCAATCCCTAGTCTTTTGTAGAGTGTTCCTAGGTAATGGTTTACTACTACTAGCGGTGCCTTGAAATCTTGTAGAATTCATCACCCTAGATGTTGCACCTAGAATTCCATCTTTTCAGTCATGCCTTTTTCCTAGCTTCTTCTAGATAGTGATTGTTGACCATGTTGTTAGAACCGGCATTCTTTAACTGGATTTTTGGTCACATTCCGTGTACTATTCTTAGAGATGCCGGTGTAATCACTTTTCTTTATCAAAAGCAGTTTTCAAAACCTTTGATAATTCTCTTTTTAATAGGCAAAGTACGTGGGTATTGTTTTTGACAAATCATTTTTCTCATTGACTTTTGGAGGCGAAAATAGACATTTTGGTTTAGAAACCGGTTTGGGAAAATTTGTTTTCTCCTCGGTCAATGGTTTTGCAAACTTAGTATCCACACCTTTCCTTTTGACTTTCGGTGAGCCCTCAAAAGATCATTTTTCGCTTTCATGTCATTGTAGGCACGCTCATACGACGGTTTGTCATACTTGCATTCCTCGGTTTTCGATCAAGTTGTTTAAAATATGACACGTTTTCTTTTCAAGTTTTTCAAGAGCTTTTCATATTTTGAAACAATTGCAGAGGTCTCATCTTGGAGTCTTTCATGATCTTCAACGAAATATGTTTGTAAAATAATAGACATGATATCGGTAGTCATAACATCTTGAAGAGAGAATCATTCAAATTTTCCAAAACTTTGATGTGTTCAACACTTTCATTAGCTTGCTTTACCGGGGATTTATGGTCCTTGACAAAGTCATTGTTTCTTTCAAAAAGGCTTGTTCAAAATGAATTACCCTTGAGTTGATGTTAGTCGGTGAGGGCAATTGAGTTTCAAAAACTTTTACATTCATTATCAAAACTATTAAACCGGATGTTTGTTCTAATATTGGTTTTAGTTTTAACCGTCTCTTGAAGATCTGCAATTCTCGTTTTCACATTTTCCAAAATACTTGGCGCTTCACTTGTGTTAAAAGGATTGTTTGAAGACATTTGTTCAATGTTCGAAAGAGAATTGGAGACAACAACCGGTTTTGAAACCGATTTTGAAACGGTGTTGACACTTTGTTTGAAACACTTGGTTTGGTGGAAAACGTTGACTTTTCTTTTGAGAAACAAAAGGAATACCATTAATTTTGTTCCATGTGTTATAATCAATTGGTTTGATTTCCGGATGTTTTGTTTCATTTTTTATCTACTCTCCTCGGATAGTTCCAACGTTTCAAGAGAATCATGCACAATTATGGGTTCATGCAAAGGTTTTCCATTGTGCAACACATTAAAGATTTCGAGCTTTCTTGAGAAGCGAAGAAGGGTCGTTACAAGTGCCATCTTATGTGAAGTATGAAAGCGTGGATTTACTTTGTTAGAAAGCATCTTGTTTGATTTAATTTGAATGACCCGTTGTAAAAGCAAATTGTCCAATGTTTTGATTTTTCCGTTTTATCAAGAATTTCATCAAGAAGAGAATCTTCTCGTTTTGAAAAATCGACAATCAACTGTTTCTTCTCTTTTCAAGATCGAAAATGATTAACTTTTGTTTCGAAAGTTGGTCATTTAGATCGAAATTTCCTTGTTTAAAGATTTTATTTTCAAGTTGATTCACATCAAGTGTATCGTACTTGAGTTGCAATTGTTTTTCTCTTAAAAGCAGAATCTCGATAACCAATTTCTAATTCGGACATTTTGTTTGTATGAAATTCATAAGCTTTGGCATGCTCCTTGTAACTCTCAAGCTCGGTGGTCAATATCTTATTCGCGGCCTTAACCCGCGATTGACCTTACTCACTTTCTCAATTTCAATGCCACATTTATTGATTAATGATTCAAAATAAGCACGTGTTTCCTCATCGATCTCGATATTTTGTGCCACACGCCTCACTAGGATCCACATCGGAGTTTGAGTTAGTATTGCTACAACTCGGATTGTCCATATATGTATCATAAGTAGGTCTTGGCGTCCGAGAATGTTGTTCGTCATGAGTAAACACATCAAATATGACATTGTTATAGCATGGATCAATGATTGGTACCTCGACATCTGCGTTGGCGTCATAGATAGGAGGTGATTACGACTCGGTGTCATACTTAGCTTCCTGCAGATTTGCCATGAAGATGCGATTCGCATTGAGTTCCTCGAGGTCTTCCAATTCATCCATAATAGCGAAAAATCATTTTCCTCGACTCAACTCGTAACCCGCTTCTTGCTTATCTGCTAACAAAGCGACTTTCGAAGAAACTCAAGATTCTTCTTGTGTGGCTTAGTGGGGCGAGTTTAGTGCCATGTGACCCATTCCTTGACAGTTATAACACTTAACACGATTACCACGATTCACATTTCCATAATTCCCAACGATTTGGGCTGCAACATTCCCATTCGATTACCCATTGCTCTATTCCCAACATTACATCCCATCGATTTCCAACATCTTGACCGGTGATTACTCGATACGGAACCGCTGATTACCCATGCGATTGCTAAATGCTTTATCCAATAAAGAAAATACATGTTGCAAGGTCGCTTCTACTTGGTCGGGTTCATGATCGGTGATTCCTTGTTCTGGTATTGTGGATACGGTTGTTGAATGACTTGTTGTTCGGTGGATAGAATTGTTGTTGTGGTTGTTGAATGTATTCTTTGCAAGTTGTTGTTGTTGGAAGATGATGAAGCTTGTAGTTGTGTATTCACTTTGAAGGTTGAGTCTTTGCAATAAGTGCCAATGGATCATGATTCTTTGCCAATCTTTCTTTCCTTACTTCATTCGCAGATTGGTTTTGTTTGAAAATCGTTTAGTTGATCAAAGTTCACCGATGTAAGTCTTTTGTTTGGTTGACAATAGTGACATATCGTCCCCATTCTTACGGAAGATTATTCGAGAACTTGATGTTTTGAGCGATAGTTAAGGTGCCAACTTGTTTCGATAAGCTCATTCATCAAAGTGCAAAACCTTCCATAGTAGGATTCAATGGATTCTCCTTGTGTAGATGTGAACTTTTCCCATTCGGTTAGCGACTTGTTCTCCATGTCTTGTTTACCAATTTATGTTCCATAACATAGCCGTCTAACACGTTCCCACATATCGAAAGCGGTTTCTGGCTGTCTACCGCATGAAAGATGTCTATTGGTAAACCTAGTTGGATAATATGAATTGCCATGTCATCCGCATCGACTTGTTTACGATCCTCTTGATGTATTCGATTCGGTTTGAAGATGAGAGGATGGTGGGATGGGAGGTGTTGCATCGCATTTCGTGTACATGAACTTGTCGAGTGGAAGGGTCCATCTGAATGGATTTAATCATGAGTTTCCATTAGGTTTGGTCTTGATGTAGCGGAGCATTCGACTTGTCCATTGAAGATAACCACCTTTTGCCAACATAGGAGGTCGGTTTTCGGCACCAATGCATGAATGTCTTGTTGAGTTGCCATTGATGAAGGTATGACCGATAAAGTTGATGTAGGATCGATTCAACGATAAAGGAGTTGTGGTTGATGATGATTAAGCTCGGTTGAGGTGATTACGAAAGTCGTACTCGTAACATTGGTTCTTAAAAATTTAGCCCAAAATTTGAAATTCACTATAAAAATCAATTCTAAGGTCGTATGAAAATTTGAGTTATGACAATTTTGATGCCAAATTTGACCTAAAAATTTGAATTTAGGCCCAAAATTTGAATTTTGACCAAACTTTCACAGTTAAACCAAAATTTGAATCTCGCGTAAAAATTGAGCGTTTAGTCTCCTCAAAAGTTAAATTTTACTCAAGTTTTCCCGTAAAAACTATTTTTTTTCTTTTTTTTTTTTTTAAACCTTTATGCGTAGAAAGAGCTTGGGCGTAGAGAGCGAAGTTCTGAGTAGGAAATGGTTATGAGTAGCGAGGCTTAGGCGTGGGATCTTATGTGTAGGATCTTATCGTGGGATCTTAGGCGTGGGATCTTAAGCGTAGAAAGTATCTTCACGCGTAACCTTAGGCTTATGCGTGACAAAAAACTTAGTCGTAAAACCTTACGCGTAAGTGTGATCTTATCGTGAGAGTTCTACTCGTGAGTTTATGCTTATCGTAAACTTTGGTTAAAACCAAAAATCCTTTACAGCATCACGGTAAAGGATATCCATAAAGTCGAGTGTTCCACACACTTATCCAAGTGAGGAAGCACCGAGTAACCGTTATAGCTCGAAGATTCTTCACCAAAAGTTATGAGTATAACCTTATGAGTAGTTGACTTTCTTACGAGTAGAATTAGGGTTTGACCTACTCGTAAAAAATTCAATGATTCAACCGATTTCTCTTGCACGATATCCTTAAAACACTGAATAACCCAAAATGTTGACCTTTTTCACCCAAGTGCTTAGAAAAGTTACAGTAGAAATGACCAATGAACCAAAACGAGTTTAAAAGCGAACCAAAACACGTAAAGCTTGAACTTTTGCAAAAAGCGAAACTTTAGCACCAAATAAACCTTAAACCACAAGAATCTTGAATTTTAAGTGCAAAAATTAAAGCTTTAAAGCGTGACAACTTGTATAACGAAGCTACGCGTAGCAACCTTCAAAACAAACACAAACACTCCTAAACCATTGTTAGGCGATTGATACCAATTGTAGGACCTCTACGAATATCAACCTTATCACTTTACCAAACAAACCCAACACACGTAACAACGATTCTGGCGTGAACACGAACAAACCAAACACAAACATATGCGTATAAAGAAAGAAAAGATAAGATGAATGGTGACTTGAATATAGAATCCGTGTATGATGTGAGGATAAAGATAAACACAATGAAGTTGTATATTCCAAAGGAAAACACACACACACACACTTTCAAGCACACCTCAAATGACATACTTGAGGGTATTTATAGTAAGAGAGGATGATGCCCTAAGGCTTGACCATGGGCCTTGAGATGGACTTGGATTGGGCTTGGGTTTCACGAACTAGACAAGGCTAGCTTAACATAACTTATGCCCAATTAGCTTAGCCCAATCCACGAGCCGTTGACTATTCTATCATGATATCTAACACACGCGTTACAAAGTTCCTAAATGTGAATGACCATCACTTCTAATAAAAATAATCAAGGCTATGATGTTTAACTATGTTAAATGTCGTTCGTCACCATAATTGAGTATATATATAATGTGTGATTGTGTATGGTGATATGATTGATTTTGAAGAAGCCCATCTGCTCATGAGAACCGTATACTTTTAAGTGTTAACCCATTAGTCATGACCAATAGCATGTCGATATGAATCCATTACCATGATGATGACACAGTCGCACAACTATATATTACGGTAGTTCACTTTACTCTCGATGCACCCGAGGCATTGCTAATGTCATGATTACTTAAGATTTTAATGGACATCCGAGTTGAAAGGACATACATGATCATATTGTGTAACATTATCATTCACAAACATAGAGTTTAAAAATGTATACATGAAAATAATGTCATTTCGTTGTTCATCTACAATACATTATTAAAAGTGCAAGTAAAGCAAACAAGCGATATAGTTGATCCCAGTAAGGCTAGGCATTTTAGCGAAGCATGTTTGACCAAACAACCTCATAGCGTAAAGTTAAGTTCCATCGATATTCTAATGGTTGAGTGTATAGTATGTGAAATTAGAGTTTATATGTTTTGCAAAATGGGGTGATCTAGTGCTAAAATGTTTGTAACTATTTATTATATAGAGGTTACAGATCTTCTAAAAAAAGAGAAGGTTATACCGGTTTGTGCATGTGTGGCGGTAGGATAAACTCCATGATTAGTTGACAAAGAAACCATGGTTACGGGCAAAAATAAATTGATTTAGAACCTCATGAATTTCTCTTAGCAAAAACACTAAAAAGTTGGCGATGATGTCGGAATGATTCGAACTCTCGACCTTTCTTTCAAGAAAGAGTCTCCCAACCATTCCACCAGCAGCGAGCAACTAACAACCTTTGATTTTTAAGTTTTATATGGGTGAAGTGTATGACGATATGACCCAATGGAGAAGCATGTACTTTTGAGTGTTGACCCATTAGTTACAACCCAACAGTATGTCCAATATGAGTCTATATCACAACTATATTCAGTTCAATAATTTAATGAACATCTCAGCTTGTGAATGATGTAACTTCGTATCCACTTAAGATAATCATAAAAAACATGAGAGGGTTCCCATCATGCAAACAAGTGGTATACAATGTATCATTTAGGAACCTCATTACCAACATCCTCTTCACCAACTAATTTCCACCAACAATCCTCAATCACCATCATTAATCATACTTAATAATAAAAGGCTAAATGCGTTGATACTAGTATTATTTTATATTTTAGGTTCAAAACATAACACTAACTTTACATATATATAGTGTTACAACTATATCAATTATTTGATATTGTCAAATCTTAATCAAACTTAACTTGTATGCATCTTTAGATTGGGAGAACTAATTTGATACAGATAATGAATCATGCCAAAGTCAAATATGTTGCGAAATAGTTAATACCATATCGTAAGTCAGAATGTGACTATTTATTCACAATCTTTGCAAATCGCACATTAATTTTTTTTTACGGAGAAGGAAAAAAAAATCGGTTATTTTATTATGTCGCCTTAGGTAAAAAAATAAAATAAATAAATAATTGAAAATGTTAGAAAATAACAAAAAGAAAAATTATTGAGAAACCTAAAATTCTGATTAATTCTTTTTCAAATTAACCATGAAAATAGTTTATTAATTAATGAATAAGTGAGTCTCTATAATATTACGAACAGATATTGCTACATAAGTTTAAGCATAATATTAACATACCAATTATTAGCCATGCTAGTGCTTATGACAAAACAGGAGCGAATTAACCAAGTTTTTTTTTTTTTATTATTATTATTATTATTTTTTTCAACCTAACCAAGTTGTTTAAAAAGGCATTCATTTGGATCTTTAGAAAGTTGTTGAGCAATAACCCCAAACGCTTTCATAGGCGCGTCAATATCATGATTTAATACACTCATGATATTTACTTAATTTTTTACTACGCAATGTATTTGATGCTCAATAAACATACAAAGATGAATAGGACATGGCGGCTATGTACTCAACTTATTGTGCGCTTATGTTAGGCACGATAAGGGTGACACCCTACCGAATTATTAAGGTTGTTGAGGGTCGTTTTATTGTGGTTTAAGGTGGTTGAAGGTTGCGGTCGTGGTTTTGGGTAGAGGTCGTTCGAATAACCTATTATTAATATTATTTGTGTGTCTTTTTATTAAAATTTATTTTATGGGGTATTTTTTATAATTTAGGTTATCTTATTGTGGTTGTCATGTAGATTACAACAAAGAAAACTAATGTGGCAAAAAAGATGGAAGTTGTTATTGGAAAAATACATTTACCAAGTATAAATTTATTTACTGTAAATCATTAAAAAAGTTTACTAACCCAAAAGAAAATATGATACTTGATATTACGTGTGCTCGAATATCAGAGGTTAAAATGTGAATAACAATAATGCCCAACTCTAGTTCAATGGCGATCAGGCGATGTAGGCATCTTGCAATAATCTAGCAACAAATTTTTTTTGATACTTGTTACTAGTAATTTGTTATCCTTTGGCTAACTAGCAAATAATCTAGTTGTGTTTTAGCTCAAAAGCTAGTGTGGTTTTGTTGTAAAACATATAGTTTTGATAGAGAAGAATAAACTTGACAACAAGCTTTTACTAATACTTGCCAAAGGCAACTCGTTCTCACAACAACATACTCACAGCTTGATAGAATTGAGCAAAGTAGAATCCTAGCAACCTCAAACGTTTGACTCGAACATCAAATCGAGGTTAATCAGATACTATTCCATTTATAAAAAATAAAAGAAAAGTTATTTGAAGCTTGTGCATCAAAAGAAGCAAATTGAAATTTTAGCTTATTTCAAGTACTCAAGTTCTTGTAAACTCTTATTAGCTTTGCGTTAAGCACATCATAGGAGTTCACCCTTAAGAGCCTGTTGATTCGTTAATATAGCACCCGATTAATTAGTTATTGTCATTCGTCAAAAAGCATGTCGCTTCTGTTGAGTTTATGATATATAAAATAAAATAAAACATAAAGACATCAAGAGTGCAATGAAGACTTAAGATTATAACAAATAAATTAATTAGCGAAAGTATGCGTAACGTCTCTTGCGAATATCAAATCCCTCGAGCAAAGCAAACCACCCTCGAGCAAAGCAAACCAAAGAAGTACTTAATGGTGTAAGAATAATGTCTTACAACCACGTTCTGTACACACGAATTAACCAACGAATCAGCGATTGCTAGATCTAACACAAGCCCTCGTATATGCAAAAACCAAACCGAACTCCCTAACAAATGGGGTTTCGGCCAAGCTATGCAAAGAAAGAGAGAGAGGAGATCTAGGTTAATTCGATGCAGAGTGTGAAAAACCTGACCCTACCCCTCCTTATATACTAGTAGGTAAAACTTAGAGGACAAGTTAGGGGAACAAGGCCTTGGAGAGACCCCATGGCCGGCCATGATGTAAAGCCCAAAGCCCATCCCATAACTTTTCCGAATTTCCAATTCTAGTCCTTCTCTTTTCCATTTAACGGTCGTTAGTCATTTTTTCCGTTAAATACTTAACGATCGTTAACCGGACTTAATGTGTAATAATTAATCGTAAACATAAACATTAATTATTAACTTTAATTCTCATTCGCTAATGTGTGCAATCCGTGGTCACGAGTTCGAATCAGGACATTCACGTGTTTGTAAATATATACATTTCCAACGGCTCCCACTTGGATATGTTTACAAAGCGTGAAATGACATTGGTTAGCGTCTAGCAACACGCCAATGCCCCGGTACAACTCGTGTATGGTTTTCTGAGAAAAACCAAGTTTGATGATTCATCATCATATTCACCTTTGTTTCTAATACCATGTTAATAAGAATATGGATCTTACTCATTTCTTAATTAACTATTCATTTCTCGCTTTATGATTTATTAAGATTACCAATTCTTCTAAACAGAAGACCTTGGGTATGGCCATACAAACATCTTAACAATCCTACGAGGGCCCAAGAGTATTATACTTCAAAATGAATTTGAAGGAAACAAATCCCATTTTGACTACAAGCGGGATTCATAAATTTCGCAACACTTCAAAACAACCCTTATAACTACTAGTTACGTGTAGCGTTAGATTGCTTCACAAAATGCACTACATCCATGACATATCTCTTGTATCTCAAGTCGGAGGATAAATATCCATGATATACTTAATGACAAAGATCCATAAAGTATCATCATGTGAGTGGGATAAGTCCTATATTCAATTCATTGAATATCATACGAAATTAGTCATGCTACGCATCAATATACTTTCAAGTATATTCTAACTAATACTCGATTTGTCTTAATTCAATATCATTCCCATGTTATTGATTGACAACGGACTATTTAGAATAACTTAAGTTATTCAAGGATTTAAACATGCAAATATAGGACAACATCATAATAAATGAATAATAAACATAACAAAATACTTTATTTCATTTCAATAATAATGTTTACAATATCCTTTATCTAAAATACTTAGTCACGAGATGGGCATGAAACTACTAGCTAAACGAAGTCCAAACTTATCGGACAAATGATTAAGTTTTCACTAGGCAAGGCCTTAGATTAACGGATCCGCTAGGTTATCATCTCGTGTGAACTTTGAGCAACTCAATTTCACCTATCTCGACTTGCTCTCGAACATAGTGATATTGTCTAGGATAGTGTCCGGTGCCCTTCATGACTCGAGTTCATGGGCAAAAGTAATTGCAAATGGTGTCACAATATACTTTAATAGGATGTTCAATCGACGGCATAACACCAAGCCCGAAACAAACTTCCTTATCCAAACAGCTTCCATGGCGACCTCGAGGCGCGCTATGTACTCACTTTCTCAGCGAGACGCACATCGCAAGTGTTGTCTGCTCTTACTCTTCAATCCACAAGACCTCCATTGATGACAAAATGTAACCCGTTTGAGACTTCGTATCATCTTTGTCACACTTCCGTGATGCATCGCGATAACACATAACGTATGCGAGTTACATCGGATTTCCTCCATACACTATGAACATATCTCTTGTAGCCTAAGGTACTTGAGAATATGCTATAATGATCCGATGAATTTCACCGGATTACATTGATACCGATCGGTCAAGTTTTGAGCAAACGCCACATCGGGCCTTGTGCATCGTCTGCGTACATGATAGATCCTACACCGAAGCATAAGGAACTTTCTTCATACGCGCCACCTCTGCGGTGTTGAAGCACGACCTTGGTCGCTCAAACCATGATTTACTTGCATTGGCAAAAATCCTTCTTGGAATTTTGCATATTGAATCTCTTCAATATTTTGTCAATGTAAGCATTTTGGCTTAAACCAATTAGCCGCCTTGATCTATCCTTAGATCTTGATTCCGATATATATGATGCTTCCCTAAGTCTTTCATCGAAAAACATTTACCAAGATAGGCTTTCACCTCATTTAGACTTGGTATATGATTTCCCATGATTAATATGTCATCGACATACGAATAAGGAAAGTAACACGACTCCCGCTAGCTTTGTGATATACACATGGCTCATCAAGATTCGAGTAAATCCAAAACTTTTGATTTCCCATCGAATCTTTTATTCCATTGCCTTGATGCTTGCTTGATCCATAAATGGACCTCTTAAGCTTGCATACACGGTTAGGAAATAATGGATTCACAAACCCTTCCTAACACGCCATATAGATGTCTTCATCTAGACGGCCATTCGAAAAGCGGTTTTGACATCCATTTGCCAAATCTCATAGTCATAGTGTGCGGCTATAGCTATGAGAATCCTAATAGCTCTTATGTCCGCTACGAGGAGAGAATGTCTCCTCGTAGTCAACGCCATAGGTTTGAGTAAAACCTTTAGCCACCGACGAGCCTTGTAGGTGTGTACATTGCCATCCATGTCGGTTTTCTTTTGAAGATCCACTTACTCCCAACGACCTTAGCCTTGGGAGGAAGGTCAACTTCAATCGAGACATCATTATCTTTCATGGATTGCATTTCCCATTCATAGCAATCGCCATTTATCCTTTTCGGGATCGACCATGGCGACCTTATAGTTAGCGAGTTCATTAAGATCCCCAACCATATTTTCCTCCACCTCTACGTTAAGACATAGGCGGTCGGTGCGTGTATCGTCCTTTCGGACCTACGAATGGGAACAACTTGGGAGGAGCACCTAAGCTTTCGGGTTCTTCTTGAAGTTGGCTAGTGGTTTCGAAGGTGTTGTATCTTCTTGATCATATTCCGGATCATATACTCTCCATTTGAGTTCTTGAGATATGAGATTCCTTTCAAGGAAATCTCCATACCTAGCCACGATGACTTTGTTCTCATTGGGTAGTAAAAGTAGTAACCCATAGTTTCCTTAGGGTATCCTACAAAGATACACTTAACGAGATCGGCTTGGAGCTTATCGGTGTGTCACGTTTAACAAACGCTTCACATCCCAGCACCTTTAAGTAAGAAAAGTTGGGAGCTTTTCCATCCATATTTCATATGGAGTTTTAACAACCTTCTTAGTTGGAACCATATTCAAAATGCGAATAGCGGTTTCAAGGCATAATCCCAAAAAGTAAAGGTAGAGTCGTAAGTTCAAACATTGATCGTACCATGTCAAGTAAGGTACGATTTCTCTTCAGATACACCATTTTGTTTGTGGAGTATAAGGAGATGTGAGTACCGGATAATTCCACACTCGACTAAGTAATCTTTGAACTCTTGACTTATATACTCACCACCTCTATCGGATCGAAGAGCTTTAATCTTCTTTCCAAGTTGTAATTCTACTTCACTTTTGAAAACCTTAAATGTTTCAAAGACTTCATGTTTATGTTTAAGTAAATAAACATAACCATAACGATCGAAATCATCCGTAAAGGTTAAGAAGTAGACAAAGACCACGCTTTTGACACATGTCTAAGTGGACCACACACATCGGTGTGTATCAATCCAAGTAGATCGAAGCCCTTTCCACTTGTGGTGAAAAGGTTTCCTTGTCATCTTCCCAAAGAATGCAAGACTCGCATTTGTCAAATGATTCATCATTGACCGTTTGTGAAAGCCCATCGTGTTGCAGCTTTTTCCATGCGTTTCTTGCCAATATAGGCAAGGCGACAATGCCAAAGATAAGAAGAGTCACAGTTCGACTTGCTCTTCTTATTGCTAATGCTATACAACAATTATTTTCATTGGATATACAACCATCCATATCAATTTCAAACACACCAAGAATAGGAATGCATTAAAGTAAAAACATTATTTAAAGAAACGAAATTCCATAACTTGTAAAAGTGTGCACAAAACCAATATCTTTTAACAAAGAAATCGAAATGACACCCCAACAATGGAGGTGCATAATGACAATTATTTAGTTCTAAAATTAAGCTCGAAGGCAACACTAAATCAAAAGTCCCTATGGCTCGACAATGCCGCTTTCCATTTCCAACGTGCAAGTATCTCTCCACAGTCGACTTCTTCGCCCTCTAAGTCCTGCGATGTATTACGGATGTGAGTACCACATCCCGTATCATATATCCGAGAATTTAACTTATGAGGAAAAGAAAATAATTCAAACATAAAAATACACGATGAGCTAGGCACCATCTTATTTTTATTCGAAGGCACTCATTAAGATAAAGCGGATGGGGCCTTCGCTTCCAAAGGACACAGTGAGTTGCGGTGGTGGCAAGACAAATCCTTAGGATTTTCCTTTTTCTTTCGAGGTTCTTCTTAGGAGCTGGTGGGATGACAACTTGTTTCCCTTTCCTTTTCCTTTCCCTTTCTTATCCGCTTGCGGCTTAGGCTTATTCACCCTACCACCTCAGTATAGCGAGCACAACGGTGTAGGAGCCTTCTTTGGCAATCTCTTCTCGTAGTCTACAAGCATTGCATGTAACTCATTCACTTTGTCTTCCCGTGCAATGCATGTTAAAATTGCGGACAAAATCACCAAATCGTTCACGATTAAGGGAATGATTGATGAGTCCACATACATCGTTCGAGTAACCACGGTAGAGCTTCTCCAATTGGTCCAGTGATGTTTCATCTCAAGGGCGTGGTGGGAGACAGTTGCCAACCTCACACTGCGGTTGTGAACCTTTTCAATTAGTTCATACAGATTCATTGCGGTGGCTTCTCAAACATACGTTTGAGTTCATCTAGCATGCTCATAGGCGGATAGTGCTCAAATTGTTTTGCAATTGAGCGACATCCCCGAAAGCATTAGACACGCCACATCATTATGCTTCTCATATTCAACACGATATGCCTCTAATTCAAGAGCGGTTGGCGTGTTGGGAGGAGCTCGAGCGAGGTGTAGTCAAAATTTCAACCCTTTGGCAACACGAAGGATGATCCTAAGTGATCGATGCCAATCATTGAAATTAGGGCCGGTCGACTTGTCCCTTCCAATCATATCTTTGAAAGCGGCACTCGATAAGCTCATAGTGTTATCGATTGAGCCATCTACGAAAAAATTTCAAAAACCATCATTAGTATTTTGATAATTTTCCTTTTCAATAAACAATTAAATACCCAAGGTTCATATTCATATAACCAATTAATATTTATTGAAAACTAGGATCCAAATTGTCATAATCTCATCACATCGGTTGATCCGTTAGTGATGAACCTTATCTGAGAATGGTAGAGCTTTTGCTCAATTGCCAATTTCAATTGCAATTCCTAGATTTATGGGATTTACATATAGCCAATATCAATTGCCATGTAAACATGTTTTATCCCATCTTATGCCTTGAGTTTTCGGTTTTCACCGCTAACTCAATTAAGTTGTCCAACTTAAGAAACGCAAAATCGTCCATGCCCGTTCTCACGACACGTGGACATTTTACCCTTTGATTAAGATCTAAGTCACGTTCTCGCGCAAATAGAAAATAATCTTAGGTGTTTCCGTTTCGTTGGATGGCATATAACTTAAATTTAAAGGGTAATAGTTTTGATGTTAAATCAAATATGTACAAAGATGTCATGCATTCATCTTTGTAGCATAGTTTTATTAAAACATTTATATCTTGTTTTAATGTTTAAGCTTTTCATCATCAAACTTTAATTGAGGTATTGGGTTCACCAATCAAGGAATTAGTGTTAATTATCATCCATTATACCGTACTTTTGCATAAGTGTAAACACTTAGTGTTTCGATAATTACCACCTAAGTGGCGCATGGAATCAACACGACCGCCTTAAGATGAGCTTGCACATTTAATGACTTACTAAGTAGCTCCACTCGAACTTACGAGGCGAGGACTGGTGCGTGCTAAAGCACAACCTTAGACATCCATTCGGTGTGACTATGCGCACTTCTTTAAACCCCTTTTATTAGTTCATTCTCATGGGTGAGCCTTTCGGTCATTTGTACCAAAGTCATCAATCAATTAAGCGAATATGATTACTATTCTTAAAATACATGTTTCACCATTGTTTAGATCGGTTTATTTTCTTGTAAAAATACCCTTGTTACAAAACACAAACAAGCAAGTATTTGAAAAAATAAACAAATAAACAATGAATACATAACAAATAAAAGTCATGCATATCAAATAGCCACATGCAAACGGTTTTGATAAATCTTATTAATAACCAATTTTATATCATCAATATGCATATATTTAATTAAGACTTCCACCGTTTTCATCTATGTACAAGGTGAACCACATGCATCGATTCATCGATTGCGTAAGTCAAAACTAAATATATACCACATAGCACATAATAGATTAAAATTAATAATAATAATTGAGGTCTTTCCCAATTTAAGATCTATCATTATTTAATGTATATCACTTAAAACATGAAAGACATACAATAAACAGATCCATGATAAAACATGCGAGATAATTATCATGGATATAAATTACACTTAACAATTAATGCAATTAAGCGAGTTACGCATATCACATAAAGTTGCATGCATCTTGGGTTTCTAATCCAATTAAAACAAAGTTTACAAAACCTAATTAGGGCACCAAAAACCCCTCAAAATTAGGGTTTAGGTTTTGCAAACCCTAGATCTAAGCATACAAATAATAACACATTCATGTTTATTTTAATTATGTGTTTCGAGAATTAATTACTTGTTATACAAGGCTCGTGATGCCACCGTTAAGTTTATGATATATAAAATAAAATAAAACATAAAGACATCAAGAGTACACGTGGAAGACTTAAGATCATAACAAATAAATTAATTAGCGAAGTATGCGTAACGCACTCTTGCGAATATCAAATCCTCGAGCAAAGCAAACCAAAGAAGTACTTAATGGTGTAAGAATAATGTCTTACAACCACGTTCTTGTACACACTGAATTAACCAACGAATCAGCGATTGCTAGATCTAACACAAGCCCTCGTATATGCAAAACCAAACCGAACTCCCTAACAAATGGGGTTTCGCCAAGCTATGCAAAAGAAAGAGAGAGGAGATCTAGGTTAATTGATGCACAAGTGTGAAAACCCTGACCTACCCTCCTTATATACTAGTAGGTAAAACTTAGAGGACAAGTTAGGGAACAAGGCCTTGGAGAGACCCCATGGCGGCCATGATGTAAAGCCAAGCCCATCCCATAACTTTTCCGAATTTCCAATTCTAGTCCTTCTTTTCCATTTAACGATTAGTTAGTCATTTTTCCGTTAAATACTTAACGATCGTTAACCGGACTTAATGTGTAATAATTAATCGTAAACATAAACATTAATTATTAACTTTAATTCTCATTCGCTAATGTGTGCAATCCCGTGGTCACGAGTTCGAATCCGGACATTCACATGTTTGTAAATATATACATTTCCAACAGCTTCAACTATCAGAGAGTTTTGAGGTATTTAAACTAAAAGGAGTGGTTGTGACAGAGCTATGTCACTCGTGAGGCCATTTCACAAGCAAGAGTCACGCGTGAGTTCATGAAAAAAAAGGAGTTGAATAGTGACCGAGTCACCATTAGGTTCTTGTGCCAGCTTATTGTTTTTTATTTTGTTGTGAGTGTGTATTAGCATTTAGCTCTGTTGGAAAAATCGGCTCAGGCGGCCGATTAATCCTCGCATAATCGCTGGTCGCTCACTAAGCGTCTTGATTTATCATAATCGGCTTATTGAATCGGTTTGGTCAAAGATCGCTTAAAAATTGGTCAACAAACCGATTAATCGGACAAAATCGGTCTAATCGGACAAAAGCGCTTAAAAATTGGTCAACAAAATCGCTTAAAATCGGACAAGATCACTTAAAAATCGGTCAACAAACCGATTAATCGGACAAAATCTGTCAACGGTCGCTTAAAAATGGTCAACAAACTGAGTAATATTTATGTTTGACTTTGAACTTTGAAGAATTATGTATTATGTCTATATTTGAACACTTGAAATATTTGAACTTTGATGCAATACGCTTATCGGATACATATAAAATAATATAATATCTAAAATTACATTTTTTTGCATAAAAATTCCAATCCGATTAATCCCCGCCTAACCGATTAATCGCTAGTCCCTACCCAACCGTCTCACTATCGCCTAGCGGTTTTTACAACCTTGGCATTTAGTAAGGTATATTTGTATAAAATAAACATTTTAATGAAAATTGATGGAAATGTGACCAAAACATGTGAAATGTGAGAAGGAGTGAGGGGAAATGAGAAGAGAGAGAAAACTGACGTAACGCTAATATGGATGGTGATTGGTAAGTAGGTGGTGACCACTCCCTTTAACCTTAGATATTATTGCATGCTTAAAGGGGATGTATGTGAATGATATACTAATCCTACCACATCATAACTGATGTGCAAGGCCGAAGCTTACTAAGGACAAGAGATGGTTGTGGTTCTCCAAATCTAAGACTCCTAAAGTTTATTTTCTTATGATTTTGTATATTATTTATAAATAAACAGTATTAGCAGGATATCCGCGCGATACATTGACAGGTACCATGTAATTAGTTTTATGGGAAATAAACATGTTTTTTGTTTTTGTGATTTCTGTTACCATAACTTTACGAATAACAAGAACTAAGCGTTTGAGTAGCTTTAAGAAGTATAAAACTAATTCATTTAAAACCATAAAGTCGACAATATGTCGGGTAACAACCATGTAATGAAATTTTTGACAAGTAATGTTTTTGGTCATACACTTTTATGACAATAAACTATTTTGCGAGCAATTTTTTCAGTGATTCAAAACAACTATATTTTTAAGTTAGAAGGAAAAACTTTATGTTTGTAATTTTATTTTCTCATGTGCCAAAAGAAAGACAAATTGATATATAACTAATCTACTTTACTTACGTGTTTTATAACTTAAGAACATGACGTATTTATTCTTTTTCACTTTTGAAAGTATACACGTTATTGGCCACAAAAACGATAATCACACTCTTGTCGTTATTATCTCTATATACTAAAACTCGTACAAGAGTTTTGCACAAGATCTTGTGATGATTAAGTGCATTAAATGCACACACAATTAAGTCGTTAAATCGCACTTTTCCAAATTGGCAAAATTTTTGATGTTCAGTGTCACCGCAGTAAGTCGCTTTAGCGATTAATAATCTTTCGCAACTTGGCAAAACAGCGCGAGGTTTAATTATCGTTCTGAAAGTGTCCTTTAGAATCCATTGCGTCGCGCGGGTTTTCAACACTCGTTTACACTGCTGACCACATTCTTTGTCCTCCCATCCGCCACCTTTTCTTTCTCTACCACTGATTCTTTTGCTCATTTAATTTGCGTCATTGAACATTGATTAGGCAGTTTTTATGAGTTTTTAAATATCATCGTCGGATCCACCGGCATAAGGCTTTTTTGTCTATGGTTATTGTATGTATATGATGTATTTTGCATTTGGCATGTTTGTTTAGTTTTACGCTTTTGAGAAAGAAAGAAAAAAAGTTGTTGTACATTCAAAAGTATTTAGAGTTTTGTGATTTGAAACGAAAGCATATAGAATGTGATTGAGTTCTGAAAACGCATAACATGTATTGACCACATCAGTTAGCATACATTTCCTGGTTCATATTATTTTTTTAGTAGCTTGCTTGGGTTTTGAAAAATATTGGTTAGTAGGTATGTATAATGAGTTTTATTAATTGTATTTTTTTTCCATTGAGATGTTTTTATGAATAACATTTATTCCTTAATATTTCATAAATAGTTATATTCCTTAATATTTCTATTTGAATTGTCTTAGACTAAATATAGGGGTCACACCATCTCATCTTGCACATCAGCGGCATCTCAACTTTTTCTCTCCTCTCACTTCCCTTACTCACTCTCATCTTTCACCCATAGTGGTCACTCTCCTCACATTTTATTAAAATACTCATTTTATACAAATACACCCTACTAAATAACTCACACACACTCACAAACAAATAACAATATTAAAAAACCAAAGGTGAAGGGGTGGGGATGTTTTGGTGTTGGCGCGTGAGGTGATAAGTAAAAGGTGAGGGCTCACACCCATTCTTTCGGCCTAGTGTATTTAATAGAGGAAGCATCATTCTTTACTTATATAGGTTTCAACTCCTCAAAATTAATATGACCACATATCGTCCTTCCGATAACATTGCTCAAGCTCCATTTCTTAGATGTGGAACATCTTTTTGTTTTCTTGTTTTTAATAATCAAACAAAAAAGAAAAAATTAACAATTTTATCGTAGTTATTTACTTTCTAGTATGGTGTTAGTTAGGGGTTAAATGAGTCGGTATTCGTAAAAGTTCGAGGATTGGATCGATAAAAGCTCGATATCCGAGCCTTAACAAGTTTGAGTTTATTTATTAATCGAGCTTCGAGTTCGAAACTTTATATCTGAAAACGATTGTCTTCATTAGCCTAAACGACACTAAGATATTTCAAATATTATTAAACATGTATAAAAAATTATACATTTCTATTATAAGTGACATCTTACGAACTCAAATATTAACAAACAAAATAAATATATTCTGAAAGAAATTCGGCGTGTATGATATCTGCGACTCGGCTCGTTTGTACCCGGGTAACAGCAATTTATGATGTGGTGAGAATATATTTTGAAGCAAATATCGACTCAAGAGCGCGTGAACATAGCTCAAAATAGTTGTTAAGCATCACTGACTTTGATCCAATCTACTCACCAACCCCAATTCACCAAACCATGTATCTATAAATACACCCATTTTCCCTTCACTCCAATTCGTGTCAACAACCATTCTCCCCAACCTCACCGGAATATTCACTTCCGGCTAACTAACCTTTTCCTTTACATCCCTAAACCTACATTTCCACAGGTACGCCTCCGTCTGTTTATCACATTCACTACAATTTTATTTTTATCTAAATTTCCTGAATTTTAAGTCTTAGATCTGTGTTTAAACTCATTGTCTACGTGTTTAAATGTGATTGATGACGTGTGCGTTTTTATTAAGAATCACATGATCTCATATTTTTTTGTTTGTATATGTAACTAGATATTTATGATAATGTGATAAGATCTAGGGTTTTAGAACCTACCCACTAATATTAATGTTATTGGGATCAAAGTTGAAATGATTTTGGTTCAGTCACTGAGATTTTGCTTATCCGTAAATCGAACAACTTGCTATAGGCTTCGGGTTTTCAAAACAGATTCTTATATTAGGTACCATGATCATTTCATGCTTTAAGGAACACATTTATAGAATGCTTGCGTCATATCTAGTAATTTAAGGATCATTTTTCGATGCTTTTAGGATTATGTTTATGGCTTGATTAAAATTCTTTTGTTTAATGAAATGATTCTGTTCCGATCAAAGAGTTTGCGGGGGCTTAGGGCTATTTTAAAACACGTTTATATGTTAGGTATGATATGATGATGAAAACTTTATGCTTTGTGCTAATGTCGTATTATGATAAACTACTTTAACAAGTGTTTAGATTTATGCAACTAATCCTTCTTTTAATGTCAAATTTTGACGCTTTAGGATATTTGCTTATGGATTTTGTTAAATTGTTATGATTTGTGGTGAAACAGGACAATGGCGTCTCACATTGTTGGTTATCCCGTATGGGACCCAAGAGAGAGTTGAAATTAGCTCTTGAATCTTTCTGGGATGGTAAGAGCACTGCCGAGTTTGCAGAAGGTGTCTGCTGATCTCAGATCATCCATCTGAAACAGATGTCTGATGCTGGCATCAAGTATATCCCTAGCAACACGTTTTCGTACTATGACCAAGTTCTCGACACCACTGCCATGCTTGGCGCTGTTCCTTCGAGATACAACTGGAACGGTGGTGAGATCGGTTTCGACACTTACTTTTCCATGGCCAGAGGAAATGCCTCTGTTCCCGCTATGGAAATGACCAAGTGGTTTGACACCAACTAGTAAGTTGCATATAACATCCTTTACGTTTATGGGTCTTTTTCGTTTACATTATGTATCGATTGTAATTTTATTATGTTGTTGTGAATAGCCATTACATCGTTCCAGAGTTGGGCCCAGAAGTGAAGTTCACATATCGTCTCACAAGGCCGTAACCGAATACAAGGAAGCCAAGGCTGTATGTATTTTTCATTTGTTTTTATGATTTTTCTGAGCGAGTTTTGTAATTTTTTGTTAATATGTTCGTTTAATTCTAAATTCTACAGCTTGGAGTTGATACCGTGCCTGTCTTTGTTGGCCCTGTCAGCTACTTGTTGCTATCAAAACCTGCAAAGGGTGTTGAGAAGACATTCGATCTTCTTTCCTTCTTGACAAAATCCTTCCGATCTACAAGTATGCCTATTTTCATAACTTCTATAATTATTGTTTCTGTTGTAGTCTTAGGTCTGCGTTTAACAAAAGTACTTTATCAGGGAAGTTATTGCTGAGTTGAAGGAAGCAGGTGCCACATGGATCCAATTTGACGAGGCTACCCTTGTGAAGGATCTTGAGGATACCAATTGGAAGCTTTCACCAAGGCCTACTCTTCGCTAGAATCAGCTTGCTCTGGTCTTAATGTTCTTTTGGCTACCTACTTTGCTGATGTTCCAGCTGCAGCATACAAAACCCTTACCTCATTGCCGGAGTTACTGGTTACACTTTTGATTTGGTCCGTGGCGCTAACACTCTTGACTTGATCAAGAGCAGTTTCCCATCTGGCAAATACCTATTTGCTGGTGTTGTTGATGGAAGAAACATCTGGGCTAATGATCTTGCTGGATCCCTTGCTGTCCTTGAATCTCTCGAGCATCGTCGGCAAAGGTAGTTATTATTTCCATCAAGATAGTATTAAGTTGGTTTATATCTGACAGTTAAATTATTACTAACATGAAATGTGATGTATCCAGATAAGCTTGTTGTGTCTACATCCTCGTCACTCCAACACACCGCTGTGGATCTTGTGAACGAGACCAAGTTGACGATGAGATTAAATCTTGGCTCGCATTTGCTGCTCAAAAGGTGGTTGAAGTTGGTGCTCTGGCCAAGGCTCTTGCTGGTCAAAAGGATGAGGTAGTTAGTTATTTTTATATATTGTGTTCTTTCTTATCAGTTCATTCAATTATCATGACAAAATAGTGACTGATACTTTGTGTTCTTTTCAGTCATTCTTTGCAGCAAATGCTGCTGCTCTAGCCTCAAGGAAGTCATCCCCAAGAGTGAACAATGAAGCCGTCCAGAAGGCTGTAAGTCAAATAGTCTTTTCTTACCTATATATATAATAAATTTTAGCATTTAGCTTATTAAAAGATCTATTATAATTGGTTTTCAGGCTGCTGCTCTGCAAGGTTCTGACCACCGTCGTGCCACCAATGTTAGTGCTAGATTGGACGCTCAACAAAGAAACTTAACCTTCCTATTCTCCCACCACCACCATTGGTTCTTTCCTCAAACCATTGAGCTCAGGAGAGTTCGTCGTGAGTACAAGGCTAAGAAGTGAGTAACTTATTCCAAATTGATGATGTCACACCAATGCACTTTTGTCATTGTTCTAACAAAACCATGTTCTTTATAGGATCTCTGAGGAAGAGTATGTTAAAGCCATCAAGGAGGAGATCTACAAAGTTGTCCAACTCCAGGAAGAACTTGATATCGATGTGCTTGTCCACGGAGAGCCAGAGGTATACTTTGTATTTTATTAAATCTTAATGCAAGTATACTTTCTCTTCACTTTAATTATCCGGTTGTCTAACATGCATTTATAATGTTTTAGAGAAACGACATGGTTGAGTACTTTGGTGAGCAATTGTCTGGTTTTGCCTTTACCGCTAATGGATGGGTGCAATCTTATGGATCTCGATGTGTTAAGCCACCAATCATCTATGGTGATGTCAGCAGACCCAAGGCCATGACCGTCTTCTGGTCCTCAATGGCTCAGGAAATGACCAAGCGCCCGATGAAGGGTATGCTTACTGGTCCAGTCACCATCCTCAACTGGTCCTTTGTCCGTAATGACCAGCCCAGGTATAATTACATTGCGAAATCCACCAGCCACCACTTTTAAGCATTCCCGCAAAGAAAAGTGCCTTACATGAGTTGTTTGTTTATTTGTTTTCAGATTTGAAACTTGCTACCAGATTGCTTTGGCTATTAAGGATGAAGTTGAGGATCTTGAAAAAGCTGGAATCACCGTCATCCAAATCGATGAGGCTGCTTTAAGAGAGGATTGCCACTCAGGAAAGCCGAGCATGCTTTCTACTTGGACTGGGCTGTCCACTCTTTCAGAATCACCAATGTGGGTGTTGCCGACACCACCCAGGTATATAGATATTCCTGTTAATACTGATGTTTTTAATCTTTCTTTCAGGCGAATTAAACTGACCCATGTTTAATTGAACTATCTTCTACAGATCCACACCCATATGTGCTACTCGAACTTCAATGACATCATCCACTCCATCATCAACATGGACGCTGATGTCATCACCATTGAGAACTCACGATCTGACGAGAAGCTTTTGTCTGTGTTCCGTGAGGAGTCAAGTACGGTGCTGGAATTGGTCCTGGTGTATATGACATTCACTCTCAAGAATTCCATCAATGGAAGAAATTGCTGAGAGAGTTAAAAGATGCTTGCAGTCTTGGAGACCAACATTTTGTGGGTCAACCCTGACTGTGGGCTCAAGACCCGTAAGTACAACGAGGTGAAGCCTGCCCTTGAGAACATGGTTGTAGCTGCCAAGAAGCTTCGTGCCGAGCTTGCTAGCGCTAAGTGAGGGTGATTCTTGAAGATGAGTTTATGTTTTATACAGTGATATTCAATAACTGTGATTGATGATTGATCTTTATGTTTTTGGGTTTTGTTCTTCTCTTGTTATTTCATTATTATGTACTTTTAGAAAATTAATGGAATTTCAAAAGTATACATTCGAAGGAAATGCCAACCATTGTCCATTGTTGTTTGGTACTACGTAGTGTAGAACTGTAGACTAATGGAGTCATGTTACAGTGTCGAGTTAGATTTTGGTTTATCGGTTAGCATTTGTATGTTCTGCGTGTTCATCAGCTTGGATCTAGATTAACGAAACAGCATCTTTTCAAACTTTACATGAGGTTAGCGAAGAGGGCTATATCGGTGTGTTCTTGGTCTAGGTAGCGAAACCGTACAATGAGATCCTATGAAAAGCATCTAAACTGCTTACAAAACAGTTGAGCCAAAAATCGTAAAACTAAAAGCTAAAACGATTGCTTTAAGTTTGAAGCCAAAATGAGTCTACATTTATTAGTTTACTAGCTTCATGACTCGTTTGACGGACGGGCTAGTCATAGATAATTACCTAAAATGAATCACGAGGATGTAAGTTAGGAAATAGCTTGAAATGAAAACTGTGTATGACAAAGTATAATTTTTTGATTTATATAAACAAACAACTTGTTGATATGAGAATGTGTAAGAAATATTGGTAGTGTCAGAAGCAAAATATATCAAAGTAGTTACGTTTTCGGGATCTGTTTAAGAACCCTTTACTGATGAACTTCTGTAAATATCTATATATCAGGCCTAGTTCAAGAACAATCTATGGTTGAACTTCCATACTTTTCTTTATTTTTGGGCCCGGTTTGGGAACACTTTGTGGGTGCACCTCAAAAGAACTGAACCCATGAAGATGGTTTTAAAATGAACATACCTGCAACAAACAGAAGTAGCAAACATGTCCAAATTTGATTGTTATACTAAATTCTTTG
This sequence comes from Chrysanthemum lavandulifolium, assembly GCA_022545495.1. Classification (NCBI taxonomy): domain Eukaryota; kingdom Viridiplantae; phylum Streptophyta; class Magnoliopsida; order Asterales; family Asteraceae; genus Chrysanthemum; species Chrysanthemum lavandulifolium. Next base: position 109,764,292 of record CM040245.1, on the reverse strand, counting down.
ATCATTCATTAGTTTATAATTGATCAGGATGTTGTCTGTTAAGTATATAATAATTAGTGGACACTCACAAGAAATTCTTTGATATTTACAAAAGAACTTGATCAAACATCACTTTATTCTGTGACCAAGTTTGAAGCGACATCTCGTGGCTAGAGGTGCAAAAACCGGTTTTAAAACCGGTTTTTAATCGATTCGGTTTTTCGGTTTTCCGGAACCGTTTTTTCGAATTTTACTAAAACTTTGAACATTTATTTAATATACATGTTAAATATAAAACATTTAATACTAATACATTTCGAACTAAAAATATAGAACTTTTATTTAAACATTTAATCATAACTTTTATTTAAACAATCTGATTATAGAACTAAAATATATACTAGTAATAATCTACATTTGTGAACTAAAATATATAATACATCTACGAAACAATACTTTATAAATTTGATGGAATCCATATCGATGGGGAGAAAGCGAAACGAGTGAGTGGGGTATTATAAAATGAAAATAGGCTAATGGGAAAGGCATTTACTTGGCAAGTTGGACTAGGTGAGGTCCATGGCTATTTTGACTTTGTGTTGACCAAAAAAAAAAAAAAAAAAAACGGTTAAAATCGGTTTTTAAAACCGATTAGAGAACCGGTAAAAAGCCGGTCAGTAAAAAGGCTAAAACCGGTAAAACCGGTTCAGTTTCTGAAAACCGATTTCGGTTTGAAAAAACCGGTTTCGGTTTTATTGACCGGTTTTCCCAGCACCTCTACTCGTGGCTAAGGAATTTGTGTTTTAAGCCAAATGCTGAAATGAAGGCCAAATGTTGAAATGATCAACTTCAGAATAATCTTCAAATCTCAATAAGAAATTAAGATAAACCTTTATAGACCGGAAGTACAAAGGGGTAAACACACGCGTGGTCTTTAATATTCTAGCACACTTCATGCGTAGCCCATTGTGACACCGCCTTCATCTCCACACGCGGAAAAGAACAGAGGAACTGTGATGGTGACTACTGATTACATAAAGTATTGCGTAACCGAAGAATATATATTTGTATATTTTATTACCATAACTAAACTTGAGGCAAGTTGACACCGGGTTATTTTTAAAGAAATAGATAAATAAGATGATAATAAAAGTAATAACGTAAATTTGTTAAATTTAAAATATGTGTAGTCATGATCGATTCTGATAATATCGCGCTAATCTAAAATAGATTGACTCGAACATAAAATGATGTGTGATTTTAATGATCGATTGAGTTCTTAACAAACATCAGAACATTAAAAATAATGAACCATAGTATAATATAACGTGATTACACCAATGATACATCGTGATCTGACGTGAGCCTTGTTGAAATACCTTCAAGTCTTCTTTATACACGACATTTGTTGTGGTTTTGGAGATTCCATCCCGATCACAAACGACAACCTTCAAACCCGCTTGCTTTTTACTCTTGATACGACAACGTCTGGTTGTCCATGTGTGAACATAGGACGGCAAGATAAACCAACTTTAAAAGCGATTGCCGCTTGGCTTTTGTTGATTGTCATGACAAAAGATCTCGATATCGGATATTGTTTCGACAATCTTAAGAGGCAAACAACTTATCTGACGGAGTAATCCTCAACCTTGGAATAATCACCTTTTTCGAAGTTGGTTTCGTTAATGATCTGCGCTGAATAGAGGTTCTTGTTAATTTAAGTACTTGAAGTCTTGTTCCATTACATAAACCATTTGATTGGTCTATGTTTCTTAACAACATAATCGGCACTCAGACTTTTAAAGCAAGCCTGTGGTTTGGAACACACGAGAACTTCAATCCATTTATAAATTCGAGCGAGAAAATAGGCGATCTATAAAGACCGCGTTCACTTTTATCCACGTTGTCACAACTTAAGTAGACCATTTCTTCTCCTGGAAATTTGGCCAACAAATGTTCATTTATAGTGCAGAGGAAGGGTTCGCGGAGTTTTTAAAAAATTTGAAAATGAGATAATAAGAAAACAACGAACGTAAACATGTTTCATTAATATATGAAAAAAATAATGAGATAAAACGTGAATTATTCGACAATCAATTGAGTTTGTGACAATTAAAATAATAGGCGTCCATGTGTTGTCGTCTCCAAATTTGATGGTCTTGAATACAAATGACGTCGTGGCGCTAATTAATATAATAGCCAATGTCCATTAGGTGTACACCCAATAATCCATAGAAACCCTTTAAACAACCACATATAGTTGTCCGGTGTGTGAATACCGGATTTTGTAAAGCTAAAAAATTTATGTCTTTATAGTATAAAGAAGGTTAACAAAATAAAGAAGATTGCGATTATTTTATGAATCACCATACAATCATGTTTCACATCCATAAAAATAGTTGATGCCTAATATGTTGTCACGATGAGCGACAAAGTGAAAAACAAAGTCTCAGTAACCAACTTAAAATAAAAAGTTTCCACATAAAACTACCTTTAACATATAGTAAATGAGCTCATTTTGTAGTATGTAGCTCACATACACCGATATTTATTAGAAAACACCACCTAACCAACCATGTATTACAGTGTATGAGCTTCCATAATAACTAAATCAACATGCGCAACATTTCGAAAACATAAAACCTAATGTACACCTAAAATAAGTTTACCCAAACACCCGTTCACTACGACTTAAGATGAATTTTAATCAAAACATATATAGATGGGGAATATGACTTTCATAGCAACATGAAGTCATAAATCTAAAACCACCAACATAAGATTTAAAGCAACAATCAACACTGAAACCAATAGGTAAAACTTAGATTGGATGTAATTTTCCCACAACAATGTTATGCTTTCCTATCGCTTGAAAATGATGGATTCGCGGGTTTTTTTAAAAATATGAAAATGAGATATTAAAAAAGCGAGCGTAAACATGTTCCATTATTATATCATGTTTGAGAAGCTCATTAGGTCATTTGTAATGCCACTTGAGCTTGTGAACTAAGATAAGCAATAAGGTCGAGGAATAAGTTCATATCAAGATTGAGAAGCTCTTTATCGTAATAACTTTTCAATTCAAACTTTAGATTTTAAGATCATGCACACATTAGTTATTATATGGTTTAACTTTACATACAAAGATAAACGACATTTCAATATGAAATAATAATTCTCTTTACATCTCTAACTTTGGATGCGTTTGTTGACTAATGGTACATAAGACGGTTGTAGTTACATTCCCAAGATCCTTAGCTATGATCTCTTGCCGTGGATTCAAGGGGTTTTAAAGAAATATGAAAATAAGAATAATAAGAAAACATCAACATAAACATGTTTCATTAATATATGAAAGAAACAATGAGATAATACGTGAATTATTCGATAATAAATTGAGTTTGTAATAAATAAAATAATAAACGTCCATGCTTTGTCGTCTCTAAATTTAAGTAAAAATAGGTTGTGATTCATAATATATTTCATTACATAATTTAAAATATGTTAAAAGTCAGCATTTGACGGCTTTCGACCCGCTACGCTATGCTATTATATTTGTGTTTTTTGTCAGTTAGATGCGTTAAAGATAAAGAAAAACCCACGTAACGAAAACCCCATTAACCAAAGAAAACGTTCAAAAGGTTAATATAATTATTTGAAGGAACAAAATATAGGAATATTTTGAATTAAGACGTAATAATTTATATTTAAGAGTTACGAAGAGGTAACGAAAACGCGATACACCAAAGAAAACATTAAAATGGTTAATATAATTAGTTGAAGGAACAAAAAGCGATATATATAGCAGTACTCCATCAAACAAAATATTGTAGATAGAAATTGAACAATTTGTAACAAACAAAATCTAGTTATATCAGTACTCCAACCAAAAAACAAACTAACATAAGAGTTTAGAAATTTGGAATAAACGTAAATAACAATAAGCTCCTTATACAAAATAACCAAAGTGTGTTAAGTAACTATGATCACATATAAAATTTCAAACTTGCTTTAAATGAAATATGATTCATGCATTTGTCAAACAAACTTACCACTTAAATCACACTCTTCACTTATACTTGGTCTCTTTTCACTTCCATCAAATCCTCTCACTCTCTTTCCATTTCATCATCTTATTTGCTTACATGCACATACAAAATAAATGATAAAGTGTCATACAATATGATGGTTATTATTATAAACGTTCTTGAAAAGCAAACAAAAGCCGGTTAATCAACCCGACCGACCATTTTGACCCCAATCAATTCAAACGTCACCCAACTCGACCGACCCATTTTGCGACCTCTTGAAGCATTGTACTTTACAATGATTTTGACTAACCATAGTCACTGCAAATTGAAGACGATGGTTGAAGAAGCCACTACAATACAAACTCAATTGATTGATTTATGTGAACATTATGTCTACAAAAGTTACCGATATATTACACGATAGTCTTGTAAGCATCTTGCGGTAGCTTGTACCATATTTCATTTGGTAAGTCTTTGGATATTCTTGTTTGAAATATTAGAAGATTTCTAAACACAACATTTTTATCACTTACTAACATACATAACATAAATACTACCTCATGGAGCGGGGCGTGGTGTTTCCATTTTTCATCATCTTCATGTACCTTAGCTATCTTGCTTAACTTCATCTGCAACCTCAAAACCTCATTTGGTCTATAAGCGAAGCGACAATCATTAAATCTCAATCAAAACACGTCGTATAATTATTGTATATGCATCATATTAGAACAATTTGGCCACTTAATACACTAATTGAATTTGAGACATTTTGAAATGATTGTTGTCCTTGTTTGTTCATCAACTGATTTCAAAAGGTATTGAGTTTGTCATCTTTGTGAAATAGTACAAAAACAAATATATAACTATACAAAGCATTTTGATTCATTAACCGACCTACCCCCATATTCTTTCCGTAACACAAAAGATAACAAAAAAAGACATTTTGTTCTCTTAAGACTTAAAAAGTTCTGTAAAATTTTCCTTTCAGCATTCATTTTCTTGTTTGTATGCTTCATGTAAGCAAATAAAGCGACTGGC